>CM030859.1:3085096-3430096 GCA_018105865.1 Metaphire vulgaris | reverse complement strand
TACGCGTCATCGGTCCCCAAGGGATGGGTATGCCCCACGAAAGATGAGGTCGAGGCGCGACGGCAGGGAGAGGAGCCCGGTAGAAGGCCAGGTAGGTCCCTACCTAGGTAGTACCTAGAGAATTGCCCATCGTGAGGTAGTACCAGAGTCGGCCAAGAAAAAGAGGTAGTAGGCTACCTGGGAAAGAGATATTGAGGTAGTAGGCCCTACCTGATATAAAACGAGGCAAGGTAGTACCTGGGAAGTTGAAGTAGTACCTGAAGTAGAAGAGAGCGAAGTAGTACATGAGATAGCAGAAGTAGAGATAGTACCTGAGGTAAGAAAAGACAGGGTAGTACTTGAAATAGAAGAAGTAGAGGAAGTACCTGAGAATGGCTGAGATAGCAGTCGAGGTAGTACCGAGATAGGAGAATTCGAGGTATAGTACCTGAGATAGAAGAGGTAAGGTTCAATAGAGAGATAGATAGAGAGAAAAAATCAGCCATCTTATAGTAAAACCTTAGCCAAAAAAAGCTAATTCGACCACCCACACGCCATAATTAAGAGATCTAATCCTATGTAGCGGCCGGGCGTCAGCCATCCTGGAAAAGTAGTACATAAGGCCCGGTTCGCCACATACTTATAGCAAATATTTTAGTTGCTCTATTAGGAGATGACAATATTATTTTGCGAAGAAAGTTTATGATAGAAAGACCTACTTAAACATTTACTTTGCCTTAGAGTAAATATATTATTTTAGGTTTAGGCTTATTTCTCACTGCTTCATTTAGAGAGACAATTGTGTGCAACAGAACAGGTCATTATATTCATGAAATGTATCATCAGAACATACACACATATTAGTCCTACATATTTGCCGTATTGGAACACCAATGGCCAATGCTAGTGAAATATCAACAACTGTCAGCCTATTAGCCACATTGACTCAACGTTCCCAATTGGGAACATGGCTGTTCAAACATGTCTTGTAATTTAACCTATGGCCATGCATGTCAATCGGACTCAAAATCATGCATAGGGGTCATAGTTGAATAAAATGAGCCATTATGGTAAAATAAATGTTGACATTTAGATCTTATTTTAAAATGTATCCGCTATACCTATGATTTTGGCAATTTTCGGAATTTTAATGTAATTTGTACAAAAAGTATAAAAAATTAGCAGAAATATTTTATACAGAAATCAAAGATAGACACAGTGATGGGCAAAATACTTTTCAAAAGTATTTTCAAAATAGAAAATAAAATAGTGCAAAAAAAGTATTTTGAGAATAACAAAATGAAATACTTTACAAAAGTATTTGCATAATACAAAATAAAATAGTATTTTCGAAATACTTTTTGGAAAATACTTTCGTAAAATACTTTGCCTTACGTCAATAAATTGATTCTTGCATTGCATCACAATATTGTATTAAGGTTTTCTACAGCAGCAGATTCAACACAGTCCATCGTCCATTATGGCCAGTAAAAACTAAAAAACCAACAGCAAATGTCAGTTCCGCGGCAAAGTTAGCATAATTCCTGAACTGTTGAACACGAGAACAACTCACAAGAACAGTGTAAGTGTGTTAGCCTTACAAGTTGACAACAAACTTAGATAAAATTCTTAAATTTTTATTTTGAAAAAGTATTTTGGAAAAGTATTTCCTTAAGGTCACAAATACTTCTTAAAACTATTTTGAAAATAATGAAATAAAATAATTTTAAAAAGTATTTTTAAAATAGAAAATAAAATAGTATTTTTTATTTTCAAAATAGAAATACTATTTTGAAAATAGTATCTTGCCCATCACTGGATAGACATGTGCTCTAAACAAAAGCTGCGAAAAATCAGGATGATATAGCTTGGTTAACTGCCTGAACTGCTTTCAAACCAATGTTCCCATTTGGGAACGTTGGGAAAATAAAGGCTAATACCAAGATTATAGATATAGATTATAGATATAGATTGTTATATTATTATATAGATATTATATAGATAGATTATAGATAGGGCCTATAGATTATAGATATAGATTATAGCGGTATAGGTAGTGGTATGGCGAAGTAATTTTGCAGCCCCCTTTGATCTTGTGTTATTGCCGGCTTGGTCAGAAGATGTGAGTTGTGACCCAGAAACTGGGAAAATAAAACTAAAACCTACAACAGAACGCCCTGCAAGCATCCTAGCAAGGTCAGACAGTGACGCAGTGACGCATACTCCAGTGACGTCACAATATTGTGGCAACGCTGTAAATCTATATATAGATATATAGATATAGATTATAGATTAGTAGAAGCATTTAACAGACAATTTAATTAATAAGGGCTTACCAGCGAAGAAAGCGAAGCAGAATGTCAGAACTACTCCTGCCATTGCGTTTAGAACATGAGTCCAAAATAGTAACTTTGCTCTAACACTTTGATATCTAAACACGAGTAGCAAGCATCAGTTCGATGGTTAAACATGGGACTACTGATGAACATTGGTATGGTCTTCGGTGTTTGCTATTCGTTCTTAATGACGGAGTGCTTCAGCAACTTAAATGAAAAGCGGATTCAGGGGCGGCTCGTGTGATAGGCAAACTAGGCGGCTGCCTAGGGCGGCAAATGTCAGAGGCGGCAAAATGACGTCGCTAAAATATAGCAAAGTAATTTTGAAGCTCCCTTTGATCTTGTGTTATTGCCGACTTGGTCAGAAGATGTTGTGAGTTGTGACCCAGAAACTGGGAAAATAAAACTAAAATCTACAACAGAACGCCCTGCAAGCATCCTAGCAAGGTCAGACAATGACGCAGTGACGCATATTCTAGTGACGTCACAATATTGTGGCAACGCTATAAATTAATTCTGGCCAATCGTTGAAGACAAAATTAACTTTGAATGCTTGACGGTTTGATGGTTTTTTGACGGTTTTGGATGGTTTTGACGGTTTGATGTTTGATGGTTGGCACAGTTACAGACTTATGCTTCAGATCGGATTTACTTCGTATTAAACTTATTACAAGGTTAGAAACTTTAGTTAATTTCTAATCATGCAGCCAGAAAAACTGTCCGGTGCAGAGTATCGCAAACGCAAAGCCCAAAGAAACTCGGGTATTTAAAAAATACAGCGAGTCGCTTTTATAAATTAGTAAAACTAATGCTGACAGCAACAGCACACTGAGCACATGAGCATCTGTCTCTATGCCAAATGTGAAATCGTCAGCCAGTGACACTAGTCACATTAACATCGATGACGACGGAGACCAGCCAATTTCTCGCGATTAAAACTTATAAAATACTACTAGAAAGATGCTCGCTTCGCTCGCGCTCGCAGTGCAAGATAATACTAATCCAATGCCTATACCTAATACCCAATCATTGAATTCATGCTGAACAACATTTCAATGATCGCCACCTAGCCAAGCTCTGCGCCACGTAATAATTAGGCCTATGTACGTTAAAATCACGCAACTGTGACCATTTGTGACGCTGTACACGTATTTTTTTGTGTACGTTAAAATTGCGCAACTTCCCCAAGCTACGCCCACCAACGCATCGCGACACATTATGACGCTGCAATGAAAAATTGAACGTACGCTTCGTCAAACGCTTCTTCGACTAAACCGTTTGGTTACCAATAGCAACGTCGTCTTCGAACATCGCCCACCAACGTATCGCGACGTTGACAGAACAATTAAACGTACGCTTCGTCAAACGCTCGCTCTCCAACCTCGCGACGTTGTACACTTATGACGCTGCAATGAACAATTTAACGTACGCTTCTCGCCCACCAAGGCATCGCGACGTTGACAGAACAATTACAAACTACCTCCATAAAATTTTTGGGGATAATTGTGGACCAAAATCTAAACTGGAAAGAAAATGCAGAACACCTGGCGACTAAAATATCTAAAAACATAAACATTCTCAAACACATTAACAGTTCTTTAACCCCTGCCGTCAGGCACAAGCTTTATTTTACACTTATTTATCCACACTTAACTTACTGCAATATTATTTGGGGTAACAATTACAAAAATATAATAGGTAGGATCCAAATTTTACAAAATAAAGCAGTTAGACTGTTATTTAATGAACCTGTATATATAAGCACCTTAACTATATATAAGAAATTCAAACTTCTCAACATAGAATCTATCAACAAGTATCAAGTTTCCTTATTTATTTTTAATTACTTGCATAATCTCTTACCATCAATATATTATCTTAACAAATTTTTTGAATGTGCCTCTATTAAAACTAACACTGTATTAAGAAATAGATTAAATCTCTTCATTCCTTTTGCTGCGACCAATACTAGGTTATTTACAATCAAATTCAATGGGACTAGGATTTGGAATACTATGAAGCGATATTCGCCGCTAGGGGGCACAGTTCCCCGGATACTGCCCGCTAGAGGCGCTGGCGGCCCAGTATAAATAGGGCCGCCGGACGGAAGCTCTCCCCTTCTTCGGCGGAATCGGCGGGAGCATTTTGGGTGGTGGGCTCTTTTTGGGCCGTAGTTTGCTGGATTTGCTTGTTCTATTTAGTCTGTTTGGGTTGTAATGTTTTATATTAAGGTGAATTTGAAGTGAATTTGAAATAAGAATAAGCGATACTGAAAATCTACACTCGTGTTAGCGTTCGCTCATTTAAATCGACGACGTAGGCTACATCGGACTGAAGACCTCGCCTTCTAAGTGTCGAGGCCGAACCCAGAGCGCGGGACATAGCGAGCCGTCCTGGGGTGCAAAAGGGGGCAGATTCCCCCTATCGTTTCAACTATCCCCCACGAGATTAAGAATCTAATTAATTTCTCCAGTTTCAAGATCTCTATAAATCATTCTTATCAATTAACCCACTTTATAATATGCTTAAACCAATGTCAAAACCTCTTCTCCTCATGGCAATTTTTTGTCTTTTTATCTACATATACAAACCTCTTCATTTGAATGTTATAATGCTAATCTCTTATCAATGTTAACAATCTCCTGTTTTTTGTTGTTGAAAATATTACATAGACAATAATAGAAGTTTTTCTTGATCCTTGACCATATTCATAATTGATTACGTTAGACTGTGACATTATAGATTAACCAATTATCGGGATTCCAGGATCCCTTAGGCTAATCTTGTTTGTTTCCTTATACTCATGGTAATGTCAGTTGTCTTTATTTACTTTGAACATGTTATTGTTCTTTTTTCCACTTTAATTAAGTATTATATATATATGTTTATAATCGGATTGATGATTACTGTATGCTTTTTGAAAAAATAAATAAACAATTAAACGTACGCTTCGTCAAACGCTCGCCCACCAAGGCATCGCGACGTAAGGACTAAACCGTCTACCAATAGTCAACCAATCAGAACGCTTGAAGAGACATACAGTGCAAGGATCTTAATATTATAGACTTACGGTCGTCGATGAGCCAAGAACGATTAACTGACAGCCATTCTCCCAATTGAAAGTGAAGAATCTATAAAAATAGATGTTGCCGATATTGCTAGAAAAATTGTTGCAGCCAAAGTGCACCGTGTTGGCTATTTAAGTGATCTATCATGAAACTTAAGTCATTCATTGAACACGTTGTGAGACGTGGCATATGATGTTACGAAGGATTACACTAATTCACTAAAATAATTAACTGTGTGTTTAGATATACAGCAGTGTTTATTCTAGCCACCTTGACATTGGGGAGATTTTGAAATGTTTAGGGGGGACAAGGTCTGAGTCTCCACACTTTTGGGGGAAACTTCCATCCCCCAGCCAACATATACAATTTTTTGAGGGGATTTTAAAACTTTAGTAGGGGGGATTCCCCCTAGAGAAGGCCTAGATTCCCCCTAGAATAAACACTGGATATACAGTGTTAAAGAAAATGTTGCTAATAAAGGAAACCTCTAGCCGGGTTTAAGCAATGGATTAATTATCTGAGTTATATATAATATATTATGTTACAGTCAAAGTGTGAAATCAGGCAATGTTGACATTGCCTGAAAATTTTAGGCAATGTCGACATAAGCCGTTTCACTCGGGCAATGTCAACATTGACTGAAATTTTTAGGCATTGTTTAACAATGCCTGAAATTTGCTCAGATTTTCTACACACTTTGCCTGAAATCTTTATCTGTGATGGAATAGCACTGTATCTAGAGCTATGCATGCACCAAAGTGTCAAGTTACTTGTAACATAACAAAAATTAAATGAGTTGAAAATTAAACGTTGCAAGCAGTAATATAAAACAGTTCTGAAACAATAATAACTGCCAACAACTTTATTAAGTTCAAATGAAATAAAGGAACAAGCAGTAATAGAAAACAGTTATACAACATTAATAAGGGGCTGTCCATTAATTATGTCAACAATTTTTGGGCAATTTTTGAACCTTCCCTCCTTCAACAACTGTCAACTTTCAGTTAACCCCCCCATAATTACGTCAAAAAGTCATTTGACCCCCCCCAGATCAATGACAGGTCTCAATAACAAGGTTAATATATTTGGCGATCCATTTTTCCCTTTTTTGCTCGTCGAGTGTCAAAATGTGATGGTTATGACCTTTTTGCCTAGCTTTTTTCCATTATAATAAGTAGTATTTTATGAAATTTCCTAGTTTTTGATTATTTGTAAAGTGAAATTGTTGACGTCAACTTCTCTTGATCACCCCCTCCTCCCTGTCAACAACTGTCAAAGTTTTTCAAACCACCTCTAAATTGTTGACGTAATTAATGGACAGCCCCTAACTTTAAAAACTGTCTAAATTTCAAATGAAATAAAGGAAAAAGCAGTAATATAAAACAGTTCTACAACATTAATAACGTCAAAAAACTTTTTAAACATCTAATGAAATAAAGGAAAAAGCAGTAATATAAAACAGTTCCACACCCCGTAACCACCCCAGTACCCCCAATCTGAGACCGACAACTCCCAATCTAAGGATATTTTGAAACCCCTCTACACCCTTATATTATATTATATTATATTATATTATATTATATTATATTATATTATATTATATTATATTATATTATATTATATTATATTATATTATATTATATTATATTATATTATATTATATTATATTATATTATATTATATTATATTATATTATATTATATTATATTATATATATATATTATATTATATTATATTATATTATATTATATTATATTATATTATATTATATTATATTATATTATATTATATTATATTATATTATATTATATTATATTATATTATATTATATTATATTATATTATATTATATATATTATATTATATTATATTATATTATATTATATTATATTATATTATATTATATTATATTATATTATATTATATTATATTATATTATATTATATTATATTATATTATATTATATTATATTATATTATATTATATTATATTATATTATATTATATTATATTATATTATATTATATTATATTATATTATATTATATTATATTATATTATATTATATTATATTATATTATATTATATTATATTATATTATCTACTAACTAAAATGCGTGATAAGCAAACAAACAAAAAACTTAGCGCATTGCAATAGGGGCCGTCCATAAATTACGTCGCGTGGTTAAGGGGATGGGAAAACTGGCTGATGCTTCCGGTAGCGCCATTTTGGCTGATCGCACGTGTCTGTACGTGCTTCGGAATATCGCCGTTCTTGGCGGTTTTTACCGACGTCTCGCGCTTATTTCTTTGCGCTAATCTCATGGATTGTCGTCTACCTGTCGCGTTTTCGAAGCGGTCGGCGATCGTCTTTGCGCTTTCTCTGCGATGAATGAATCGGATTTATGCTGCCCGTGTCGGCGCGGTTGTTCCGCCATTATATCTAAGCCAGAGGTTCTCAGCCTTTTTATAGTGAAGGACCACTTGGAGATATTGAGCTTACATGGCGGAGCACCTGCATTGGCAGTGCCGAAGACGCTCGTTCACGCGAGTAGGGAGCCTGCAAGAGCATCATAAGCTCTCTCACCGGGTTATGTGGGAACCCCAGGCACCAACGCATGTGGTTGTATTTGACACTAAAAGGTGACTAAATCAAGCCTGCTGTTGGCCTATTGTTAGTGTCAACTTATTCCTAAAATAATGCATAGATTTCCGCCACACATTCCTTCGCATTTAAAAGAAATAACTATTATTATTAGAAACAGTGAGAAAAAGAAACTTATATTGCCCAAATTTGTCTGCACATTTTTAATTTTTAAAAATGTAGGCTTTGCTCGCGGACCACTAGGCAGGTGGTCGCGGACCACTGGTGATCCGCGGCCCACAGGTTGAAATCCGCTGATATTATAAGCCACCAGCTCGTCGACGTAGTCTACAGACTATAAAGGGAAAAGGCTGAAAGACTGTTCAGTTCGCGCGCGGAATTCTATCTTCGGTCGGTTCCGTCAAGTTCGGCCATGGATTACTGCATCGTACAGGGTGTTAAAGTGAAAAGGGCACCCATTTATGATATTTAATATCTCGGCTGCGTGTATAGCGATTTCAGTGAAATTTATAGGCCATATACCTGGGATGTTTCTGATGTAATTACCAAATTTCATGCTGTATATCTTTAGTATTTGCTGACATATGGCCAAGAAACTAAAGAGACCCACATTTTGAAATTGACATTGCAATATAACGTCATAATAAAGTGCTAAAACATTTTTTTTTATTTGTTGGCCCTGAAAAGGGCCGTTTTAAAGAGGGTTTCAGATGATTTGCTACGGGAGCAGGTGCTCAAAATGCCCTCCTCAGCCTTCACACATGCCGACAAGCGCTTCCTCACTGACACTATCGACTTCTTGATCTGGTTCTCAGGCAAACTCTCTCAGATATTCTTCAGCACAGTCTTCAACTCCGTGATGTTCTGTGGCTGATACTTTTGATATCTGTCGAGCATGATTCCCCAGACGTGGAAGTCAAGTGGATTGATATCTGGGGAGTTGGGTGGCCAGTCATATTTCTTGATGAAATCTGGACACTTGCTTCAGAAAATCCTGGGTCCTGAAAGCAGAGTGCGCAGGTGCTCCGTCTTGCTGGAATATAAAATCTTCTCCAAGCAAATCATGACAGTCATGCAGCCAATCATAATGCTGCTGTGTTTATCTGTTGGCCGTAAGTAACCATTGACCTTGTCTGGCGCGATGACAACGACGCTATTTTAGACTTTAAAACGATACATTTTATTATGACGTTATATTCCAATGTCAATTTCAAAATGTGGGTCTCTTTAGTTTTTGGCCATATTTCAGCAAACACTAAAGATATCAGCATGAAATTTGGCAATTGCATCAAAAACATTCCCAGGTATATGGCCTATAAATTTCATTGAAATCGCTATACACGCAGCCGAGATATTTAATATCAGAAAGGGGTGCCGTTTTCACTTTTTCACCCTGTAGAGTGTAGACGACTGCCCTCAAGGATTCGCCGTCTGGTTTTGCCACGCGAATAATTTTTCTCAGCATCCATGCGGTCCTTTAACATCCTTTCTGCTTTTTCGCTGACTCTTCGACGGAGCGTCTCCTTGCGGAAGACCGCCTTCTGAAGGGCTCACTGCCCGATTTCGACACGGCAACGACCTCTTTCGTGCCATCTGAGCGGATTTCCCTCAAGATCAACATCTTCCGTTTCAAGTTGATTTGTCAGCGTTGTCGACAGCGCCTTTGACTTTGTTGATATGCTAAGCTACGGCGCTATAGAAGTTGTCCAATACAATACAGTTGACTGTGGCTGAAATTACCCATGTCTGAGTTGCTTTCACATAGTAGGGCCTATAGTAATAAGCATTTGTTGAATATAAAACGCATATAGGTCTATTTTTTTAAAGAATGTTTACTTGACCTACTCAAGCGAAGGATCTTTAGCCACATCGACTACAGAATCGTAGCTCACTTGTATTATGAGCTTCTTGAAATATTTAAGATTTGAATAGCTGCTCAGAGGGCATATCGTGACACGCTCTGATAGTCAGCTTAGGTCTCTCTCTTGTAGGCTTATAGCTTAAGCGCTGTGGTGTCGGCGTTAAGTATACTTTGGAGTCATTGCAGTGTTTTCTCTGTGGCGGTTTGCTACGTAATAATTTTGCTTTAAATTCTGGCGTTAAAATGTTAAGTTTTAACAAGGAATCTTTTAATATTATAGCGACTGTCATCTTTATTTCTAGCGGTGAGTATTCACGCATTCTAGGACAAAGATGTTAACCTGTATTAATTCCAAGATCAAAGAAGTAACTCTTAGGTTCATGAACACTTGAACAGGTACTTCAATTATCGGGATAGGTCTGTAATTTTTTCTCTCCGAGTGTTAATTTTATTGATAGAGATTTCCGTTGCCTAATTTGGTATTTATTTGATTGACTTACTGTTTTGTTTCTTATTATCTTGATAAATTTTTCCATAGAGAATGGACCAATAGGCTTAATGTTGCTAATCATGTGTACTTTGATAGTTTTCATGTGTAATTGATAGTTTTTCTTGTATACTTGGTTTCGATCTGTTATTTGATTACTTGATCCTTATTGGTTACACTGGTCAACAAGGTTTTTGTTTCCTGTGCAATTTCTGGTGCTCCAGGTAGATTTTGTCATGCTGATTCACTGGTCAACAAATTTTATGCAAGTTTTTGTTTCCTCTACAAATTTTGGTGAAACTAATAGATTTTGACTTGCTGAACACAAATATGTAATTAGAATTTCTGTATCACGTAAGGGTTTTAAGAAATCGACAATTTAGCATTTAGTATTGTAACGTCTTCTGCAACATAATCCTACAGAAGGATCTAGGCAATAATGACAAGACATGAGAAAATTAGAAATGTTTTGCTGTAGATTTTCGTTTGTAGTCACTGTCCTGTGCTTCACGTATCAGTGACCAACAGTAGTCTCCGATGCTGGCAATGTCTTTGTGAAATCTTTCACCATGTTCATCACTGACGGCGCCGAAATTGTCCGGGAAGAAGTCCAAGTGAGAATGAAGGAAGTGTATCTTCAGTGACATGTTGCATTTCATTGCCTTGTAAGCTTGCAGCAGATTTCCAACTTGTTCAACATAGTTTGGCGCCTTGTAGTTGCCCAGAAAGTTAGCAACAACATCCCTGAAGGCTGTCCAGGCAACATGCTCGGCACCCTGCAGAAGGCCCTCAAAGTGACTGTCCTTGAGCATCTCTCGAATCTGTGGGCCAACAAAAACGCCTTCTTTTATTTTAGCATCACTGGTGCGTGGAAACCTCTGTCGTAAGTATGTAAAGGCTTCACTTTCTTTGTTCATTGCTTTGACAAAGTTTTTCATTAACGCAAGTTTGATGTGCAAAGGTGGGAGATAAATGTTCTTTGGATCCACGAGAGGATAATGTTTAACGTTCTTCTGTCCTGGAACCAAGTCCCTGCGAGGTGGCCAGACCTTTCTCAGGTAATGTGAATCTCTAGCTCGGCTGTCCCACTCGCAAAGAAAGCAGCAGTACTTGGTGTAGCCTAGCTGCAGACCGAGTAGAATTGCAACAACTTTCAGATCTCCACATATATTCCAGTTGTATCTCGAGTATTCTATGTGTTTCAATAGCAGCTGCATGTTCTCATGTTTCCTTCATGTAAGCAGCATGTCCAATGGGTACTGAAGGGCATGAATTGCCATTGTGCAGCAAAACAGCCTTTAAACTTAACAGCGAAGAGTCAACAAAAAGTCGCCATTCGGATGGATTGTGCTTACAGCCGAAAGCATAAAGCAATCCATCAATTGTCAATGCAAAAAGTAAGACTGTCGATTTTTTTGAAGAATCGATCAAGTCTTCATGCCGTTTACGAAATACTGAAATTTTTGTACCTGGAGAGGGCAGATTCCATCCTTGCAACCTAGATTCAAGCAATTCTGCTTGATTTTTTTACAAATCTAAGTCTCTGACCAGATTATTGAGCTCTGCCTGAGAAATCAAATGAGGATTGCTGGATGTCGATGGCTCAAACTCTGGGTCTTCCGTAGCTGAATCATCAACTATCTGCAGCATTTCATCTGTCTCTGCATGCTCGTCCTCATCCTCTAGTGTCCAAAACTCGGGGTTTGGAACAGGAAGACTCTCGTCGTGTGGAACTGGTTTCATTGCCAAGGCAAGATTGGGATACTCAATAGACTTCCTATTCTTTGAAGAAAATCCTGTAACATTCGTCATGCAGAAATAGCAATCCGTTACATGATTATTCTGCTCCCTCCATATCATTGGTATGGCGAATGGCATGGATGGACGCTTACCTGCAAGCCAAGCTCGCAGACTGGTAGCACAAGATGAACAACATATATGAGGTGCCCATACTTTGTCCTGGTCGCCAATTTTGCATCCAAAGTATAACTCATATCCTTTCTTTATGATTGCTGTCATACTCCGCTTCTGTGATTTCAACGTAAACTCTCCACAGATGTAGCAGAACGTGTCACTGCTATTGCGACATCGACGCGACATTTCAGAAACTTTAATTAAATTAGTTAATATATTCAATTCACAGCCTTTAACTAAACAGTTATATCTCATCAAATAGAAAGACTGCAGCTGCTTCCTAGTGCTGCTTGGTATTTATATAGGGACTGCGTAACCATAGCAACAATACATGCTAGGCATGTAGTCTTGAAGACAGGTTTGGGCACGTCTGGGCATGTCTGGACATGCCTAATTATACTAATTTTCAAAATCCATGTAGTTAAGTGAGCCAGCAGTGCATATTACATCTGTTGTGGCGGTCACATAAGATTCTTGCCTAACCTGAATACCCATAACTCAGATAACTCTCGAAAACCACGATTTTAAAATTCTTATAATTTTAAAATTTAAAATCAGCTTTTTCTCAAAAAACTTACGTGATAGGAAATTTCAAAATTATTCCTGTAATCAGCATGACAAAATCTACCTGGAACACCAGAAATTGCACAGGAAATAAAAACCTTGTTGACCAGTATAATTGGTTACGATCCCAATGATTGATTTTCAGCCAACTGACGGGAATTTGCCATTCATTTTGAAGCTCCGACAATTTCCAATGATCTTTGCATTTGCAATGACCATAAAAAACGCTGCAGGGGCAAACACGGGAACATCTATAGGAATATACAGCACGCAAGCGAGGCAGTATTTCCCCATGGTCAACTGTATGTTGCATTATGGCGAATGAGAAACCCGGCAAACATCAAGATGCTCATCAAGCTATGTTGCGATCTATGACAAGTTCTTGGACAAAATACTTGGACATTTACAAATAAGTATTGTTTCGGAAAGCTTTTGGTCGAATAAAATCTGGGCGACAGACACGGTGACGGAACAGGTTGTAGCCCCATTGGAGCCCAATTTGGTCGAACCAGCCTTACTCGCTAGGTGACGGTGGTAAAAATTAGCAGCAGCGTTTAGCTGCGAGGTAAGCGCAGGTCTACACGTTTGGCTGATAACGTTAATTATTGTGTACATAGATGTAAAAAACGTTTTTATGTTTTTTATTTTTTATTAAAAAACACAGCTCTTTTTATTTCATTATTTTTTAATGTTTTTTAAAAGTTCCTTATGTTTTTATCTTATTTCCTGCATATCAATTGATGTAAATTTCCTAGTCCTGAGCATCCTCAAATTTTATGATCAATTCATTCTGAACGAATTCGGGCTCATCTCCTTGGTGATGCTGCAGAACTAATGCTTCAAGGACAAGGAATCACAAATTCAAGTCAGGAAAATTTATTTCAATATCTGTCCAATGTGAGGCGAGGATGGATGGTAAACAAAGGACTGTAAACGAGGTCATGTTTTTAATGTTTTTTATATTTTTCTAAAAAACATGTTTTTCATGTTTTTATTCTAAAATTTAGGCTTTTTACATCAATGATTGTGTAAGCCACCTGCGTCGCTGTATGCCACAGGAACAGGAGTCGCCCCAAAGCTCGAAATCGGGAATGGGAAACCTTTACCTTTAAGAAAACAGCTAAGCTTTTCCCGTCATGCTTGACGGGCCAACAGCTAGCCTTAATTATTACCGATATCACCCTAATGTTTCGTTTTCAAAGCATATTATTGTTGCGTTTCAGTTGAGGCAGAGTTCATCGTCGTTCCAAGTGACACCGAAGCAGCAGTTGGCAACAATGCAACACTGTACTGCTCCAGCGACCTTGGACGCTGTGAATGGGTTCATTTGCCAATCGGAGCCAATGGTCACGAAATTGTCTATCAAGAAGGTTACATCTACAACGGATACAGGGGAAGACTCAGTGTTACAGAGAAGAACAATACGTGCAATCTACAGATAGAGAACGTCTCAATTAAAGACGCAGGAATGTTTACGTGCATAGAACCATCAACACAGGGAACTCAGACGACAGCTGAACTCATTGTGTTCGGTATGTCATTGTTATAATAATAATAATAATAATAATAATAATAATAATAATAATAATAATAATAATAATAAGTATTATAATAAGTAATATTATTATTATTATTATTATTATTATTATTATTATTATTATTATTATTAAACTGATAATTTCTTGTGCGCTGTATTACCAAAATGTCAGGAGCAAGGGCACATTACAGAGTCAATAGAAATAAATAGAACAGCAGTCATCAAAAACAAAACAAAAATGAATGGAAAACAATCTAAGGCATAAGAGAATAAAATTTTCTAAACAAATGCTAAGCAGAAGGAAATAGTTAATACAAAACTTCAAATGTATGGCAGATTACATCGTTAACGCATAGAAGTCTTCGAGGAAATAAGCATTTACGGGTTCTGGAGCATTCCAAAACTATTTGCAAAGTATTGGTCAATTGAAAGCAGTGGCGTAACGTGGGGGGCGGGGGCACTTTGTTGACTGCCCCCGGGCCCTGGCTGGGGCCCCAAAGAGGGGTCTAAGCTAGGGTTAGGTTAGGGTTAACCCTAATAATCCTAGAAATGAACGTGCTGACGACCTTTTTTTTTTTTTTTTTTTTTTTTGCTCGTCAGGATAAAAAAGGAAAGGAGGTGATGACGTTTTTTTTTTGCTCGTCAGCACGAAACTTTGGAACTTTAGGGCCCCCGTGGCAAAGATGCCCCCCGGGCCCCCAAAAGTCACGCTACGCCACTGATTGAAAGTTTAGTTTTATTGAGCAGAAGGACTCAGATCCTTAAATAAGTAAAATTCTGAGCATTACAGTCAAATAAATCAAATTCACGAGAACATGTCAATCTCTGAAATAGCCTCTTGAGACCCATATCTGCATTACTTTGACAATTTAGATCATTATAAAGCAAAAAACTTAACAGTTTTTAGCAAATGATATGAATCTATTGCAAAGCACAAAATAAGACTGGAAATAGTCATTGAAAGTTAATCACGTCGATAAAACGAATTTTTGCTATGAACTTATTGTTTTTGTCGATTGTTAGAAAAATTTCCATCAAACAAAACATGCGCCACAAAAATCACATGCGCTCCGACATGTAGCGATTTGGAACTGTCCTGTGCTATGCAATCCTACGGAAACCTTCATCCCATTATGGAGTGGATTGACAGTAATGGGAAACGACTGAATTCAACTCTTAGCGAAGACAAAACCACGTCAATAGTTCATCTAAAGGTGATTGCGCTGCAGACTATCCCATATATCTGCCAAGTGAAATATCCTTCCAGGTCGTCTTTATCATCCAAATATGTGTGGTTTTATTCGGTGCCAGGTAAATACAACTCAATCACTTTGCTAATAAGTGCCTGTGCAATATTTTCTCGTATATAGCGACCTGCTTATTAATTTACTTACTTCCTTATTAATTATATTTTAACAGCGAATAGTATTTGTCTGAATTCCAGATTGGAACCCGAGTCGGCACGGTAGCTCAGTGCACAGCCAAGAGGCTTCACCACTGGTCCATTGAGATTCGCTTTTAGAAATGCATAGGTATGCACCATAGTGACAAGGTGCTACAAGAATTTCAGTGACTACGCTATTATGAGATACACTTCACGCTATCTCTAAAAACGTTTTAGATATAATAAATTTAATCGTCTTGGATCTAAGCACTTGAAGGCACCATATCAATTAGCTCAAAGTTAAGCGTCAATTATAATTTCAAATCTGGTTCAATATATTAGATCGAAATACAACACAGTAGACAGCGGGATTTACTTTATTTTCGCAAAGGATTAAACCAGTGATGTTAATCCTTGTCCTGGTCCTTGTCCTTAAGGACTCCTTAAGGACCAATTTGAAGTCCTTGTCCTTGTCCTCGTCCTTGGGAAGTCAGTCCTCGTCCTTATCCTCGTCCTTTGGGGTTCGGTCCTCGTCCTTATCCTCGTCCTTGCAGATCGGTCCTTGTCCTGGTCCTTGTAACTTAGTCCTTGAAAAGTCCTTATAAGGACCAAATTACTTGTATACCATTTTCAATTGTACTGATAATTATGTTCCAAGGTAAGAGTAGTATGTGGATTTATATTTAGGCTACATACTTGCTTTGAGTTACTCTAAAATGTTTAGTCATTGTTTCCTTTATAATACCAGTTGAAGAGTTGATTCTTTAGCAGAATT
The DNA here is from genome assembly GCA_018105865.1 of Metaphire vulgaris. Classification (NCBI taxonomy): domain Eukaryota; kingdom Metazoa; phylum Annelida; class Clitellata; order Crassiclitellata; family Megascolecidae; genus Metaphire; species Metaphire vulgaris. The sequence goes on along the minus strand of CM030859.1, from coordinate 3,413,589 downwards.
CTTTGTTGCCCAGTGACGTCGGCTCCAGTTGAACGAGTGTTCGCAAAGTGGTCTCATAATTAGACCTCACCGTGTGTGCATGACTGATCAGCTGCTGGAAACACTTGTTCATTTATTATTATTATTATTATTATTATTATTATTATTATTATTATTATTATTATTATTATTATTATTATTATTATTATTATTATTATTATTATTATTATTATTATTATTATTATTATTATTATTATTATTATTATTATTATTATTAAACTTGACAATAATAAATATTTCTTAAGCGCAGTAACATAGCTAGGTGGCTAAAGTCAAAGGCGCATTTGAAATGCAGAATTGCTGTTGACTAGACTATGTTTTACAACATTCTTTTTTTCCTTTTCTAATTTTGTGATTCGAATTGAAATTGTGTTTGGTTTTTCCTTTCTGACTTTTTTGTCTGACAGAAGTTGATCCTTATCCTTGATCCTTGTCCTTGGGGGTCAGTCCTTGTGGTCCTTGTGCTTGCGGGGTAAGTCCTCGTCCTTGTCCTCGTCCTTGGAGGGCCGGTCCTTGTCCTTATCCTCGTCCTTGGGGGGTCGGTCCTTGTCCTTATCCTCGTCCTTGAGGGGTCGGTCCTTGTCCTTATCCTCGTCCTTGGGGGGTCGGTCCTTGTTAACATCACTGGATTAAACTATAACAATTAATACAAGGTCGCTTTATTAAATCGACCTTGGCAAAACGCAAGGTGAAAATATAATAAATAATATATAATAATACATAATACATACCTTACGTATCAAATACAAATCGAAAGTTATCGGAAATAAGACTATTTTTGCATTGTCGTCCCGAATACAATGATCTTATAATAGTTTTTATCAGTCAAAATATTAATCCGGCGAGGAAAATTCAGGCTGTCTCCTCTTGGTCTAAGGTTGTAGTTCTGTTGAGAGGTTGCCTTAGGTGGACCGTTTCCGCAGACCGTTGTCTTCAATTACCTGGAATAAATTGTGGTCTAATTGGTTTGCCATGTCTTCAAAGTTCAGAATGGAATTAGAACAAACAGTTGTTTTTTTACATTTTTACTTACTTGACCACCTTCTTTTACCAATTACAGCACTCGGTTGTCTGCATCTGATTTCTCACAATTCTTGTTATTTAAGCCTATTTAGAAGAAAAAACTCCAGTCGTAGCATCCTTAACAGAGCAACAAGAGCAGAAGAAGACGGTTCCAGTCAGCGTCTTTGTTGCAGCGATCGTCGTCGCCATCTTAGCTTATGTTTCAACAATTTCGATATTTTTGCTTTACATAAGGAGGAACAAAAGGTACTTCGCCTATTTAAACTGATGTTGTAACAATCTAAACCAAGTTTATTATTGCTACAGTAGAGTCATCGCTCAAAGTGTTTCTCCGCATCGGCGAACATTTGACTGCAGCGAGAATCGAACCCTGGCTGACGGATCCTCTAGAGACAACAGGGCTGACTCTCTAACGAATTATCAGCCGTAGCATTCAGATGGCAGCAGAATATCAATTGACAAATCACTTTAGAATAAACGTCTGCCTTCGTTAACGTAGAATGAATTGCTTTACGTTACATCGATGGACTGCACGTTGAGTAGCATCTTGTTTCTTTCAGAAAATCAAGAATGCGTGAGAAAGATCTGTCCATAGCAGGTCTGTCCATTACTTCAAACATTGCAAAATCACTGTATCTTATCAGTTCTGTTATTACGACTAAAGGTAAAGGCAAAGGTAGTCTCGTACTCGAGCGAGCGTAGGGTCTGACTCATATCTCCGTGTCTGCCTACAAAATTTCGTTGGCCTCTGGAAGGCCTACCACGAATTGATCCCAGAATGATCACCCATCTAAGTTTTACCGATCTAGAGTAATCAACAAACGCAACTTTAACGTGCAACGGCTGTAAATGATTTTGAAATTGTTATGAGAATATATGATATGATTTTGATATGAATTTAACTTTGTGTTAATTAATTTTATTTTAAAGTTTTCAAATCATTCAAACCGCCATTAAATAAAATAAATGCTCGTTGAAATGTGAAAGAAAATGGTATACGGTAAAAAAAAACAATCGCTCACCAACTGAAAAGAATGGCCATTTTGCCGAGATAATCCCACTATGTTATTAGAATTTTATATGTCTCAATTGAAATCGTTAATCCATGGCATTTTAGCCTTTCTTCGTAGTTTAGTCTTTTGACACACTTGGATCAGCTTTGTTACTCCGTTTTGAACTATTTCTAGAGCATTTATGTCTTTCTTCAGACGGAGACGCCACGCTCGAACACGGTATTGGACTATTGGACAAAGCAGCATGTAAGTGAACACGACCTACGATTTATAATATCAGTTCCTAAATTGCTCACTTCTGTGAAATAGTTAAAGCACGAAGTTGAATTGCAGCGAATGATAAAGTACAGAAAGCAATAGGTTTATCTCAATGGCAGTTATAACGTTTATATTCTTTTCAATGTAACTTGTTCGTTGTTATTTCAACGAAAAGAATAAGCAACAACAGTCATTTGAAGAAGATTCCATTTGAAATATTAAATAGCAGTATTAAGAAAATGAGTTTAGAACGCTTTAGGTATTTTTCTATGATTAAAACAAACTTTAGTCAGCCTTAAACGATCTGAAAGGTATTTTTGATACCGTTAGCGGTTCCTCCTTTCATACAGACCAGAAGAGATGTCATTTTCGGACTGGCCGTTTTGGACAATGAGGTTTTTATTAAAGTGACGAAAAATAAGAGCAATGTTGAAGTGTTTGACATCCAAAGCGCCAATTACAAAAGGCAATGGAAAGTGAACGGATTAGTTGATCCAAATGACATGACGGCATATCCAAAAACGGAACTCATATTCATATGTGATTGGAAGAACTGTGTGGAAGAAGAACTTATCATCCTGGATAAGACTGGAATGCTCCACTACAGATGGCGTTGTGAAGGAGAACTTGGAAGAATATCGGTTACAAAAGAATGCCTACTAATTACTGTACAGATGGAAAGAAAAGTGCAGTCTATGAGTACAAGTTTAATGGTCAACTCTTAAGCCCGACACTTCTTAAAGTACGAGATTTGATGATATGCCATGCTATCAAGTTAGAAAGTTGAAACTTTGTGGCATGTTGTATATTGTATAGCGTCAAAAATGATCCAGCCTATACATCGCCTCAATTGTTTTAAACGCCAAAATCACTCGCAGTCGACAGCAGAGGAAACATCTATTTGTTCACCGCAGGAAACGATGAACCTCTCTTCGGCAGCAAGACCATTTCATTCAGCCCCCAACCGGAATGGAAAGAGAAAAGCCTCAGTACAAAAACAGGGCACAGTCTAAGTTGTCCACTCAGATTCTGTCTTTTTGAAACAGAGCGTTCAGTCCGACTGCTAGTGGCCGACAACAAAAACGCGAAAGAGGAATTGGTGCAAGGTAAAATTTGTATTTTAACTTGATCTTCTGATTGGATTCTGCAGGAAACGATATATTTTCATCAATCGCAGCCAGATTACTGTCTGATGTTGAAAATTAAATTTGTAGACCGACAATTTGCTTTTGAAATCATGCATAGACTTATTTGCAACTGCATAGAATGCATCATGCATTTGCAACAAGCATAGAATTATTTACATCTTCTCTTCAGGCAGCAGTTGAAAGCATTGGTGTAGTCGAGATTTTCCAGGAATGGTAACTTTTCTGCATTTTCACATTGTTTGCAAAAATGTACATAATAGGCCTAATTTAAATCTCGTTGGACCTACGCCTACTTCCATCGAACACCTTGGCTGCGCGCGCCTATCATTGAAAGAATGCTTACAGTTAATAACATGATTATTTCATTTCGCCTGTCAGAAGCACAATTCTTAAGCACCACACTAACATGCAGTCCGGCAAGAATTACTACAAAGCAATGCTCGTAATAAATCGATAACTGCGATTGGAATTAAATTTTGTAGCCTACAGCTCCTGATTGTGTATGAATTCAGACGATCATGCATAATAATAGGCTACTATGAACAATATTTCTGAAAGCAGTGATAACAGTTTTTGTATTTTCGTTTCTTCCATTTGTGGAAGTTTAAGCACTAAAGCATCTTTCGAAGGACATATTTGATTTATGCTCACAATTTTTTACGTATTAGGGTCGTTGCTCAATTACTCTGTGTATTTGTAGCCAAATGTACAAAAGGCTATTTAATTAAACCTATTTGTATGCGTCGTTATTGGCCTACACCTGCAGATGATTCCATTATCTGCAGATTGAACTGAGAGATGAATCATGAACTGTTTGTTATGACATCTATGTTAATAATTATTGTTATTGCTCAGTTCGGATTCTGACATTCAATAAATATGTTTAGCGGATTAACTTCCTTTATTTCTTAAAATATTAACCATGCTAATATTGCATATATGATTGTGCACTGCCGGTCAAACCGGTAAAATCATGGCGCTTCAATCGCAAGCATTATTCATATTTAGTGCTATATAGGCCTGCTCAATGCCATCAACTGTTTGCTCTTTCAATTTACTCTCAGTGAAGGCACTTAATTCTTATGATAATAATAATTATGCACTTCTGTAGCACCATTTCTAATACCCGAGGATATCGATCAATGACACTTCAAATTAGGGATCAACCGGAAATCGCCCCGGACTTTCGCCTCGACCGAGTATCACGTTTTTTGCAAGTATTCGCCTCAGCAAATATTGGCCTTTGGGGCAAATATTGACATGCAATTAGCTGCCTATAGCATTAGGATATTCAGGACCTATGTTAGCAGCAGAAGCTTCCAGACCGACGTGGAATGTAGAGGACGGCACGAGACACGTCGGAAACTGAAGAGCGGAACGCAGTCCTCACGTAGATGGAGACTCCAGCGACGTCCAGAACGCAGTCGATCGCCGCCGCCTAGCGCTACGACAATAGCCAACATGGCGGCGTCCAGCCCGCAGCGGTGAGACCGACTGGATACTTCCAGAACGACGCGAAACAGAAGAGGACGGCTAAAACTCCTCAGCAAACCGACGAACAAGAATCAGTCCTCATGTCCGCGCAAAATTCACGGACAGAGCGTCAGCAAATGCCGAAAAACGACGACGAAACGAGGCACACACAACATGTGCAGGCTGCCATACAGGCCCATACTGATATATATATATGCATATATATATCAGTATATAACTATATATATATCAGTATATATATATATGTATATATATATATATATATTAATAGATGTCAACACTTTTTACAACTTCTCGAATCCATTCAAATTAAAAATTCTACTTGTATCTACAGTAGTTGCACAGTTTCACTTACCACGAGGCCCTCCGTGGACAGATGAATGCATTTAATCTAAACTGATAAGGGTAAAATTCATCTGGCGTCAGCAGTTTTTGACAGGTGGTCAAGAGAAGTTGACGTCAACGGTTTCATTTTTTTCTAAATTATCAGAAAATAGGAAATTATATGGAATACTATTTATTGCAAAAGACAGCAAAAAATGGTTCTCACCACACCACGTTTTGACACTTGATGATCAAAAAGGAGAAAAGGTCATCGCCGCAAGAATAATAACCTTCTAAACTTCTTAGGGACACTTGTCACTGATCTTATTGGGGAGTCAAAAGTTTTTGACATAATTATAGGGGAGGTCACAGAAAGTTTGACAGTTGTTGACAAGGGGGAGGAGGGCAAAATTGGCCAAAATTTGTTAACGTAATTAATGGACGGCCCCTACACTATTTATACAGAGCTAAAATTCAGCTGACTTACGCTGCTTATTTCGGCAATTACGCGCCCGAAGTTATAATTGGAGACCTACAAATGGGTATTTTCAAACGAATTGATTGCGATATCCGCTTCATTCAAGAAATACGTGAACTGAAACATTAATTTTGACATTAAAAAGATGGGGGTGGAGAGTCAACGCGTTGTGACGTCATTTTTAGGGGGTCTGACTTATTGTGACGACTTGTGACTGGGAAGAGAGGTGGGGTAAAAAACTGCCAAAATCGCGTGACGTCATTTACGGTCGTACAAATTTATTTTCCCCATAAAATTATTTCCTAGGCGGAGCCTGCAGTTGCCAGGGAAATAAAATCATGCGGTATACGTATAAATTTATTTCTGTATAAATCTATTTCTGTATAAATTTATTTCCTCCTATTAACATAACATCTAAATATAGCTTTAATCACTTTAATGCATACAGTTGGTAGCAGGTAATAAATTTATTTCATACTTATATCTAGGCCTATATAACCGACTGTTGGTGGGGAAATAAAATTATAACCGGTAATAAATTTATTTACTAGTCCACCTCCCTATCTAAACCTGTGTAAAGCATTGGTTGGAAATAAATCATATCCTATTGATAAAAATAATATTTATTTTCTACCTATCTACTATATGGCCTACTGTTTGTGGGAAATAAAATTATAGCCTGTAATAAATTTATTTTCGGTTGTCATTTTATTTCCTTACCAGCAGTAGGCAGGCTATATAATTATTTTTAAATAAGTAGGAAAGTTTAGTCCTTAAATTTTTTCCAACTGATCTGGTATCCCTAAACAGTTATATACAGTGAAGGAGCCAATAAAGTATATATATCCTCAATGGACCCTGCAAGTTTCCTAGTTTTTACTGATAATTAACTGACCTAGCTCTAGCTCAATTTGGATTTGGTGCGCCATCGGCTGGAGCCCTGGGCATTATGATAGTGACGCCATAGAAATTAATTGAGAAACCAACGCCAATGAATGTACGAGGATGAGTAACAAAAAACCATTGCAGAACAATATAACAGTGAGCTTAATGCAACATTTAACAACAAGTGATTATTGCAATTTCTATGTCATTAAATGTAAACTTGAAGTTAGATTTGTCAAGTATAAGTCGTCGATATTATTTTATATTCAATGCGTTCTGCTATTTTGAGCCAGTGGAGAGATTTGAGTAATGGTGTATAATGTGGCAAAATTTAGGTGATTTAGTTATTGCACGAGCTAAGGCATTTTGAATCGATTGGAGTTTACATAAGGATACTTTTGGAAGATTGTGGAACAGCGAGTTGCAGTGTGTGTGTCTTCCCTCCAGCCAAGTCAATTCGCCCCCCCCCCAGATCTCAATTCTCCACAAAGCCTGGAGTATGGATAAAACACTGGACATCAACTCTCAGACATTTCTTTGTTCGAAATCATTTTAAAACAAGTAATTATTTGTCTTTTCCTAAATCGGCAAAGCTTCTGAACGTTTGTCGGTGAATGTATTGGCAAGTCGAGAAAACGTGATGATCTCAGCTGAAGAGTTAACAAAATATCAGAACGCAAACATCGATGGATGATGCTGCTAGACCAGTTTATCAGAATTTATCACATCACTGAGAACACAGGACAGAGACAATAACATTAGACGTCGTTACAATACACAATTTTACGATACAAAGGTTAACTGTTGCCTCAAGATAGTCTCTTTAATTACTTACAAATTGGTACTCAACTAAAAGGTTTTGCTTATAATTAATGACACCACCACGTCTCTCACTTAGGAAAGTATCAACCTCTACTGTTGTTAGTTCACTGTTTTAACTCATCACCATAAAACAATCGGAAAGAATTCTTGTATTAAATAAATTCTGAGCGGATGATAAAAACGCCTCCGAAAAATAACACATCAGATCTTTACACCAAAGATGGATCACTAATTAATCTAATTCCGAATATTGCAGCTCAGCCAAAGCAGAAAATCGTTTGTTAAGCATGCTTAAACTGGGATATTGTAATATCTACAACATCAGCGCCAGAAAATTACTCTCGCAAATAATAATCATTGGCATAAACTTGAATGAAAACGCGTTGGGCCAAACTCCTATAGCTTCCCTCTTCCCTATGGTGGCCTCTCAAAAGGGGATGGTGGCTGGGGGCTCGAGCCCAGAGACCTAAAAAAATTTTGAGCCTAATATGTAACATCGCCACTTTCCGACCTTCATTGACATATTCAGCGCTGTCAAAATCGCTTCTGACTAGTATTTTCATAGTATAGTATTTGCTGCAAAGCTATATACACTATACAGGGTGGCGCAAAAAACCGGACTAGTCACATTTAGGTTTGCATTAATGTAGTCCGGTTTTTGCGCAACCCTGTAAATTGTTCTGGTAATAATGGTAATTAGAACAGTATTAGTTAGCATTTCGGTATAAGATTCTGTCCTTCGTCGTCGTTTACTTTGTTGTATTCGCTTGAAGAGAGTTGACGTAGACGGGAGATTCGGTGACGCTGCTTTCGTTGCAAGAAGTCGAACTGTTTGTCGTCTGTGTGTCTTGTTCTTTCTGCGACCTTTTTAATCGCCGGTAGATGCGTTTGACAATCGGACTTCTCTCCAGCAGTTCCTCGTACCTGTTTCGCTTCTTCGACGAATTCGAATCGGAACTCGAGTCACTGATCTTTCCAATTGAACCCTCCGCGGACGACGAGTCACCGGAGTGCAAGGTACCTGCATTCACTCCAACCGAAGTGTTCAAGGCGGTGACCGTGTTCAGATCGATGTCTTCGTAGGTTCCGTAGACACCTTCCGTGTCATCGTGTCCCTCTATTGAAATAGGCTCCGGTGATGTCAACTGATCATCTGTTTGGTCTGAGACACCTGTTGACTGCAGTGGTGTCATTGGCAGAGCATTGACTGAGTCGTCGACGTCTTGGTTAGAAGTTTCTAAATCAAGATATCCCTTCGCCGTATAATAACACGTGCGATTACTAATAATTATAGGAACTGCCGCTCTGCCATCAGCATTGGGGGATAGAATATCTTTTAGAAAGTATAGGCAAAGGTAAAGGTAGGTCCCGTACTCGTGTCCGAGCGTTGGGTAATTCCGGCGCTTATCTCCGGCCTTGAAAAGTATAACCACTCATAAATAAGGTTCAACGGATGACTTTTTTGTTTGTCAGACTTTTTAGAACGTTAAAGAAGCAAAGAAGCACACAATAATATTGGGTGGGAGATAAATGAAAGTTTTAGATCCTTCTTTTATCATTGGGTGGGACCGTCTTCCGCAGTTCCATCGTGATCTACGCCCCTGGGCGCTGTTCTTCAACTATAGTATAGTGTCAACTGTCCATGACCTTCGAGGAAGGTAAAAAGTTCTAACCTATAGCGTACCAAAGGCCCTCACCATTTAGAATTTTAGAGCAACGTTTCATTTTCCTTTTATGACAGTCGTCATCAAACAGTGGCGCTACGTAAATAGAATAAGCACAATCTGGCGAATTAATTTTCTCTGCAAAAATTAACAACAAGATAAGGGGTCTATGGGGGGGAGTTACTGCAGGGAACTGTGTCACCCAATTATTAGTGAGGGGTATATAGTGTCATTTATTCCCCCAATGTTTTGTGCTTCTTTGCTACTTTAACGCCCTAAAAGGTCTGACAAGCAAAAAGATCATCACTAGAATTTTTAGCATATTTATGGGTGGGTATGCTTTAAAAATGTATACCCCACCCCCATTCTGATGGCAGAAATACACCCCTGGGAACAACTATATATTCTTCGCCGTTGTTGCCAATAGACTACGAGCATGCTACACTTTAGGAAATTTGTAAGCATCCAACATGACAGGCAATAGAATCCGAGGTTAATCCTTACATACCATTAATCCCTATAAACCATTATACGTCATAATATACAAATATCCCTCGTTATTAATTGCAGTTGAAATGGATCTTCAGATGACGACTTAATAAGCTCAAGGACTGGTCCAACTGTGGTTGTTATGATCAAATCAATGAAACTATTATACAGTGGCACTTCAGTGACTCATAGACGACGAAGTTAACGGTGACATTGAACTGAAGCTTACTTCTTTTCCGTTTTTTGCACAGTACAACGGTGAAGACGAGAGCAGCTGAAACCGCAACTACTCCGACTGAGGCGTATGTTAGGTACGGAGCAGGCAAAGCGACTGTTTCACTTTCTCCTTCAATTGTTGCTTCGAATGAACCACCACCTATCACAAAGCAAACAAGGAGTCGGGAGTAATGACTTGAGTGCGTCTTGGGCCCCATGCGGGATTCCAGGATCTAATGAATCAATGGTATAATTAATTAAAGGCGCATTTGAAAATAAACAGAACGGCTTATTTGCAGCTCGAACTCGTAGCAAGTAGGCCTACCCAGAAATGTAAAAACGTTTTTATGTTTTCTTTTTCTTAAAAACATGTTTTTAATGTTTTTTAAAGTTCCTTATGTTTTTTATTTTATTTTCTGCATATAAATTTATATCAATTTCCTAGTCCTGAACATTCTCAAATTTTGTTATCAATTCATTCTGAGCGAATGCGGGTTCATCTTCTTGGTGATGGTGCAGAACTAATGTAGCAAGAGATCACATATTCAAGTCAGTCAATATTATTTCAATATAATATGTCAAATGTGACGCGTGGATGGATGGTAAATAAAGGACTGTAAATGAGGCCAATGTTTTTAATGTTTTTTATATTTTCTAAAATATGTATTTTCATGTTTTTAATTTTAGAATTTATGTTTTTTACATCTAAAGCCCTACCCTTTCTGAACGTAAATTGGAGATAATTAATTTATAAGGAATATCGGGGAAACAGCTTAGGCCTATATCTTTTGATCATTGCACTTTCACGATGCAGTTATTGTAAAGCGATCTTGTCTTTGGCCATATTTGCCATGCTTATTGCGCTATATAAATTATCCAGCTACTACTACTACTACTACTACTACTACTACTACTACTACTACTACTACTTACTACTACTACTACTTACTGCTACTACTACTACTTTGCTTACTACTACTACTGCTACTGCTGCTGCTGCTACTGCTGCTACTAGCTGCTAGTAGTAGCAGCAGTAGTAGCAGTAACCACTGGTAAGAGTAGTAGTACTACTACTACTAGTAGCACTACTACTACTACTACTACTAGTAGTAGTAGTAGTAGCAGTAGCAGGCAAACTAAATAGCAGTAGGCGTAGCAGTAGTAGTAGTAGTAGCAGCAGCAGTAGCAGCAGCAGTAGTAGTAGTAGTAGTAGTAGTAGTAGTAGCAGTAGTAGTAGTAGTAGTAGTAGTAGTAGTAGTAGTAGTAGTAGTAGTAGTAGTAGCAGTACTCTACTAAAGCTTTAAAACGAATAAAATAGGAATATTGAAACTCAATCTAAAAATAAATTTAATAACATAAATTTGTTTCATTTTAGCTCAAATGAATAATTTTGTGTAATTATTTTACGAAGAACAATATGATTGATTGCCAAGCTTGAAATAATTACACAAAATTATTCATTTGAGCTAAAATGAAACAAAATTATGAAGTCATTTTTATCGCATCGCATCTGTGTTTGCATTACCTGTGTTGGTCAAATATTTGTTCACGTTGATTATAATCCGCGATGATTCAATGTATTTTCCGGACAGTCTGTTTACTGCTCGACACGAGATTATAAACTGTTCTTTGCTAATCGACAGATCGGACAGCAGCAGAACGGGACTTCCATAAAGAATCTTGGAATTCTCGTCTCTCCATTCGAAATCCAGATCTACCCTAGAATTGGCTTCACATTTCAGGATATCCCAAGGATCGTACAGGTCTTTCAAAGGATTCACCATGAGATTAGATGGCGCATCTGCTCAAAACAGAACTCCATTCATAATAATAGCAGGTCCCTTTAGAAGCTGAAGGAAGTCCGAACCAGTTCCAAATTTTGATGCCATAAACTCCAAAAGTTGCGGACTATTGCAGTATTAAGTCTTATAACTATGGGCTGTTAGTCCTTAGTTATAAGTTACTTATAACATTGCAATTTAAAATCAAATCAAATAACACAGAGTATAATATTTTTACAGCGGATATACCCTATTTCCTAGTATGCCTGACTGATTGCAAACATATATAGAATATTATATTAAAATTCAGCCGAATAGAATATAGTATCATTATGATCCACTCAAAAATCACTATTACAATTTACAAATTACACGAAAATTCTATATTGTATAGTGAAAAGGATATTTAAAACATCTCAGTTAAACACTGACTTAAAAAATAGAGGCCCCAAGAATTGGAGGCCCGTGCCAAATGGTACCGGTGGCCCCCTCTGATTGGCCCTGAATACTAGCACCCTTCAAAATGTAGGCCTATACAATTGTGACGAAATTATTATAATAACTAGGCTAAGATAGATGAGCCTGAGGTTCAATAATAAAGAATAAGTAAGTATAAAAGTTCTTTATAAGTAGTTTCTCCAGTATTCATTAGGTGGCGCTGATGGTAAGATAGATAGTTAATAAAATGAATAAATTAATAATAATAAGAGAGGTCCTTTAGTGATAATAACTGCATAAGAAATATGTAAAAATTCTTGGGAGGTTGAGCGTAAGATATTCAGTAGGTGGCGCTAGGCGTCATTGAGTTATAGACCGATAGTTAGTTTAGGTTTAGCGCACCTCTTTAAGGCAGTGTGGGAGTGCTGTCCTATAAATAAAATTCCCTTCGGCAGGTAAGGGACCGGTAGACAGAGGTAAAACTCGAGTGCCAAATAGGTGGATGTACCGTACTTAACTGGAGCAGGTACAACATTTCCGCTAGGGAAATGTTGAATTCACCGCGAAAGCGGTTCCCAAGGGGTGGTTATGCCCCACAAAAGATAAATCGCGACGCGGTAGAATAGGAAACGAGCCGGATGGAAGGTCCGGTAGACCCTTAGCTAGTATACCTGAAGAGTTGCCTACCGTGAGGTATAGTACCTGAGTCGACCAAGAGAGGAAGGTAGTACCTAAGATAGAGGAGAATGAGGTAGTAAATGAGATAAAGTGTAGGTAGTGCACGGAAGTCAAGAAGCTAGTACATGAAGGAATACCTTAGGTAGTACCCGGGAATTGCTAAGAATTGCTATTTTAGATCTCCAGGGAAGAGGTAAAGTCCAATAGGGAGATAGAGAGAAGGAATCAGCCATCTAATAGTGAAACCTTAGCCAACAAGCTAAGTCGACAACCCACACGCCTTGGTTGAGAGACCTTATCCTGTGTAGCGGCCGGACGTCAACCATCCTGGGAAAGAATTGCATAAGGAATTGCATTGTTGGCCACATAAACATGTATATCCTTCATAAAATATCATTGTTTCCTTAACTTGTTTGTTAGTCGTATCAAGAAAAATAATTTAACTTGATTTAATGAAATCTCCGATAATACGATCTCGTGATTTAAAGTGGATTAGGAGACTTTACTGCCGCGAAAGTCACTAGGGGGCGCTAACGGGGCTTGAACCTCGCTTCGTCAGCCTAACGCTTCAGCGCGTAACCCAGTCTGCCATCTATAGCCACATGCTAAGGTAAATAATGATGTTGTAGCAGAACTACTGTATAAGCGCTATGATCAAAATAATCGTAAGCTTACCGAAGAGTTGTTGGATAGGCATTTTCAGCGAGTATTTGTAGTTTGGATAGTCAGTTACATTGGTCCGTAGGCCTGTCCTTGCGCAAGAACTGTCTGCAAAATTAGCTTTAAATGTAAACTCAGAAACAGATTTAAGTGAACTGCTGATATCAATTGACGTAACGGCTGCGAATCGACTTTCTTTATCTTTCTCGCAGTCATTCTTCGCAACCGTTGTTGGTTCCTCGTCATTAGCCGTCATCTTCAGCAGCTGCATCGTTGGAATCCAATTTCCGCTGTATTCCACTTCGCATCGAACGTTGAAATGACTACGGTTGAAGGTGAAACTGCAGTTGGGTTGAGTGGCTAAAACATTAAAAGAACTTTATGAAAAGAGGGAAACAGAATCTCTGCTGAAAATGCTGAAGTTTACTGCCTTACTTTAGAGTCCACAAAAATATGGATAACTATTGTAGGTTTGGTCATGTCAACAGAATGGAAAATAACATATTCGAAAACAAAACACTACAAGCATAATAATGATGATGATGATGATGTTAATGATGATGATGTTAATGATGATGATGTTGTTGATGATGATGTTGTTGTTGTTGTTGATGATGATGATGATTATGATGATGATGATTATGATGATTATGATGATGATGATGATGATGATGATGATGATGATGATGATGATGATGATGATGATGATGATGATGATGATGATGATGATGATGATGATGATGATGATGATGATGATGATGATTATGATGATGATAACTACCCTTTAATGCCAAGAAGGAAGTTTCGCCGGGTTATAATTCATGATGAGTTTGATGAACTAACGAATTAGCTAATTGACAATAATTTTAAAGGATATCTTCAGAGTGAATAATTTTTTTAAAGTAGTCGTAATCGTCATTTTACTGAGGACGATGAGTTGCGCTGTGAGTTTTCTTCCTTCAGTTGCGCATCGATAGAGTCCAGCGTGTTTCGTTTGAGCGCCATTCAATAGGAGTGTCTGTCCCGGATTCGGCCCAAAGACAGAAAACTCAGTAAAGCCATCCATTATTTTATGTCCGTCGTTTATTTTTCTAAGCGAAATGCCTCCATCATTACTTTGAACTGGAGTTTGATCCCAGTTAACGGAATAATTCGTTATGGATCCAAAGTCACAAGTCATGGTCACCCGATCACCAACCACAACGGCCATGTTTTGCAGTCCACAAATACCAGCAGGAACAGCTGTATAATAAAGATAATAAAAAGTTAATAATATCAATAGTAATAAAACTACTAGGCCTACTACTACTACTACTACTACTACTACTACTACTACTACTACTACTACTACTACTACTACTACTACTACTACTACTACTACTACTACTACTACTACTACTACTGCTTGCTCTTGCTTCTGCTGCTGCTGCTACTGCTGCTGCTGCTGCTGCTGCTACTGCTGCTACTACACTGCTGCTGCTGCTGCTGCTGCTGCTGCTGCTACTGCTGCTGCTGCTGCTGCTGCTGCTGCTGCTACTACTACCACTCAGTGGCGGCTCCACCGGGAGGGGGCCAGGATGGGCCCGTGCCCCCTATTGAGTGCCTGGCCCCCAGTTGGGACCCTATACTTAATGCTACATACATTAAACAACAAATGGTTGCCCCCCCATGATTAGAAGTTGCCACCCCAAAGGCCCCCACTTGCCAAATCCTAGATCTGCCACTGCTGCTGCTGCTGCTGCTACTACTACTACTACTACTACTACTACTACTACTACTACTACTACTACTACTACTACTACTACTACTACTACTACTACTACTACTACTACTACTACTACTACTACTACTACTACTACTACTACTACTAATAATAATAATAATAACAATAATCTTACTCTTATATCGTATGTCTAATTTTAATGATAATAGTAATGAACTGTAATTAACTATTTTGTCTAATTTCATATACGTAACAAAGATTTTAGTTGTTTTATTATGAGGTGACAATATTATTTTGAGAAGAAAGCTTAGGATGGAAAGGCCTACGTAGACATTTACTTTGCATTAGCTAGTTAATATTTTATTCTAGGTTAGGCTTCCTTCTCTCTGCTTCATTTAAAAAGACAGATGTGCTAATTACTCATCTCCAAATAACTTTCCATTAAGTCTACATCAATCGCTTCAAAAGAACTGTCTCTTAGATTAGTATCGACATTTAACAGACAATTTAATTAACAAGAGCTTACCAGCGAAGAAACAGAAGCAGAATATCAGAACTACCATTGCCATTGTGTTTTGAACATGAGTCAAAATTGGTAACACTGATCTCACACTTTGATATCTAATTCTAAACACAAGTAGCAAGCAATGAAACACAAGTAGCAAGCTAGCAATGGTTAAACATAGGGGTTCCCGATGAACATTAAATATAAACATTGATGCGATCTCCGGTGTTTGCTAATCGTTCTTAATGACGGAAGTCTTTCAGCAGCTTAAATGAAAAGCGGATTTCATTTTAAACCAATAAATGGACATCGAGATATTAATGCAACATCGCCTATGTGTTCGAGGTCATTATCAGTTAAATTAATTATTTTTGGACAATTTTAGAGACATCTGGAATCCCTGAAATGAAGTCCATTGTGACTAGGAGGAGCCATTGTTCTTCGAATATTTTAATTCGTGACCATTCACAGGCCTATACACATACAGTTAGTCCATGTTTATACCCAGCGGATTGAAGAATTTATAGACCACAGAAACCTCTGAATGGTTCTAAAAAGACTTTTGCAACCCTACTCAAAAACCAACTTCCTCTGGTCACTTATACTGTATTTCTGTTATCTCTGCTGAAAAGTCCTACCAGGAACAACTGACTTTGGCTGAAATTATTCATGCCTGCTTTGCCATCACGTATACTAGTGTAAGTATTTGCAATATAAAACGCATATAGGCTGCGAATAAGAACGTCGACTTACACTAGACCTTCTCAAGCGTTTAATCCTTTAGTCCCATCGACTAGAGTATATAGTCCACTTGTATTATGAGCCTCTTCAAACAAGTTTTGAATAGCGACTAATAAGAGGGCACGTCTGGACACGCTCTGATGATCTGTGGTGTCAGTGCAAAGTAAACTTTAGAGCATTCGCCATGTTTTTGTGGCGGTTTGCTGCGTATTAATTTTACTTTAAACTATGGCGTAAAAATGTTGAGTTTTAACAAGAAATATTTGAATATTATTGTGACCCTCATCTTTATTTCTAGCGGTAAGTATTCACGCGTTCTAAGACAAAGACCTGTATTAATTCTAAGATCAAGGAAGTACAGTGTAACTCTTAGGTTCATGACCAGGTACCTCAGTTTAATGAGAAAGTGAAAGCAATCGAAACCAATTATCAACTGCGCAAAGCTTGCTTATGCTGCGGGTGTAGCAGTTAAACGTCTCGATGAAGGTTTTCCTAGAGACACCAATATTGAATTTGACTAAGTCCGGGTAATATGTCTAGTTAGATGAACGCTCTGAATCAGTTTATGGAAAGAGTTTGCGTTATGCAATCGAAGCGCAGTTCGTTCGAACCTGATCCAATGCATTGTGTCGCAACCACAGCGAAGGTGTTAATTGAATGCGAGAAAGACTATACGATGACCATCTTAGTCACTGTCATTCAATGATGGCATATGGTTTCTAATATGCCTGTATCAAAACGCAATTCTGACATCATATATAAATATAATATATATATATACCTTCCTCACCTTTCATATATATTTATATCTATAAAGCATATATATGCAATGTGTATATAAAGCATATATATATATATATTGTATATCTTCCTCACCTTTCATCTCCCTTCTCCTCTCCCTCCTCTTATCTGCCTTTCCTCTCTTTTCCTCTCCCCCACATTCTTTATCCCCTTCTCCGCTATGTTCCTCTTCCCATCCATCTCACATCTCTCAAATAGTAACCATTGCGTTGCTTCTTCGTAACAAGAATCTGAAGAAAGGGCAGATCAACCGAACGAGACTGATTGTGAGAGATTGTCACAAAAAGTTTGCATACATAATAATCCTATCAGAAAACAAGCCAGGCGAATTGGCTACAATTCAAATAACCGATTTTCGATGACGGGAATTTGAAGTTCATTTTGAAACTCCGCCCATTTCCAATGATCCCTGCATTTGCAGTGACCATCGAAACACTGCAGGGTAAATACGGAAACATGTTGAATTATACAGTGTTTAAGTTAACCATTATTTACCCATGGTCAACTGTATGTGGCATTAGACGGGAACAACAGTGGTTCTCACCCAGGGCAGTCCCTACTGAACCACTTTAAACCTTGTTATATATATATATATATATATATATATATATATATATATATATATATATATATCGCGAATGAGAAACCCGGCAAACATCAAACTGCTCATCAAGCTATGTTGCTTTTTATGACAAGTTCCTGGACAAAATGCTAGAACATGTCGAAAATGAGTATTAGACCTATATCGGAAAGCATTATAGGCTGAATAAAATCTTGGCGGCAGGCACGCTGACGACGGGCTCTAGACCCGTTGGAGCCTTTAAAGTCGACTCAGTCTTACTCGCTAGATGGGGTTGTAAAGAAAATGAGGAGTAGCGTTTAGCTGTGAGGTAAAGCGTAGGTCTAGACGTTTGGCTGGCAACCTATTCTAGATTAATGGTGTAAGCACCTGCTTCACTGTATGCTACAGAAGCCGGAGATCAGCGCCCACGCCCCAAAGCTGGAAATCGAGTATGGGTAACCTCCGCCTTTAAGAAAACAGTATAGCTTTCTGTGTCATACTTGACGGGCAAACATCCAGTCTTAATTATTATTATCGTAATCTCCCTGGAAATCTGCAACCGTGTCTTTTCATACGCTGCACCTGAACTTTGGAACTCGATCCCAGCTTCCCTCCGCAGACTTGGACACTTTCAAACAATAAAATCTGAATCCTCATTTCCTATAATTCCTGCATTATATCCTCAAGTCTTCACGTGACGTCAAAGCTTAAATCCTTTCTTTTTCTGAAATCATTTCCTCCATAACTGTGACAACCTAGCCTCACTGCCCTTCGGATATTGACTATTGCCTGGCTGATCATGTGCCTTTCCCATAGCTATTTTAAAAAGGCTAAGCGCCTAAGAGTAAGCAGCTACCGCTGTGATGCTTTCCAAGCGCTATATAAAACCACGAGATTTTACTTACTTATTTACCTACTTACCCTAATATTTCATGTTCAACGCATATTATTGCTGCGTTTTTCAGTTGAGGCAGAGTTCATCGTCGTTCCACGTGACACTGAAGCAGCAGTTGGCGACAATGCAACGCTGTACTGCACCAGCAGCCTTGGACGCTGTGAATGGTATCATCTGCCAATTGGAGCCAATGGTCACGAAATCCTCTATCAAGGAGGTTACATCTACAACGGATACAAGGGAAGATTCAGTGTTACAGAGAACGGCAATGCGTGCAATCTACAGATAGAGAACGTCTCAAATAAAGACGCAGGACTGTTCACGTCAAATCAAAACAGGCAACACAGACGACTGTTTCATTGTGTTTGGTAAACATCAATTATTATTACACAGAGTAGTAGTAGTAGTAGTAGTAGTAGAACTCATTGTGTTTAGGTAGTAGTAGTTATTATTATTATTAGTATTAGTAGTAGTAGTAGTAGTAGTAGTAGTAGTAGTAGTAGTAGTAGTAGTAGTAGTAGTAGTAGTAGTAGTAGTAGTAGTAGTAGTATTAAACGGATAATTTCGTTTGCGCTGTATTACCAAAATGTCAGGAGCAAGGGCACATTACAGAGTCCAATAGAAATAAATAGAACAGCAGTCATCAAAAACAAAACAAAAAATGAATGGACAACAATCTAAGGCAGAAGGGAATAAGATTTTCTAAACAAATGCTAAGCATAAGGAAATAGTTAATGCAAAACTTCAAATGTATTACAGATTACATCGTTAACGCATCGAAGGCAACGGGGGAAATTAGCAGTTACGGGTTCTGGAGCAATCCTAAACTATTTGGAAAGTATTGGTTAACTGAAAGTTTGGTTTTATTGAGCAGAAATACTCAGATCCTTAAATAAGTAAATTCTGGGCATTGCAGTCAAATAAATCAAATCTACGAGAAAATTTTAACACCTGAAGTAGCCTCTTGAAACCCATATCTGCAATACATTGTCAATTTAGATTATGATAACGCCAACAAATCTAAACGGTTTTTGGATAATTAAATGTATCTTTTGCAAAGCACAAAACGAGACTGAAAATAACTATTGAAAACATAACGATTAAACGAACTTTTGCTATGAACTTATTGTTTTTGTCGATTATTAGAAAAATTTCCATCAGACAAAACATGCGCCGCAAAAATCACATGTGCTCCGACATGTAACGATTTGGAACTGTCCTGTGCTATGCAATCCTACGGAAACCTTCATCCCATTATGGAGTGGAATGACAGTAATGGGAAACGACTGAATTCAACTCTTAGCGACGACAAAACCACGTCCACAGTTCATATAAAGGTGATTGCGCTGCAGCCTCTAACCTATATCTGCCAAGTGAAATATCCTTCCAGGTCCTTTATCATCCAAATATATGTGGTCTTACTCTGTGCCAGGTAAATACAACTCAATCACTTTGGTATTATGTGCATATGAAATATTGTTCTCGTTAGAAGCGATCTGCTTATTTCATTACTTACTTACTTATTAAAAATACTTTAACAGCGAAGCGTATTTCTCAGAATGTCCACTCCAGATTGGAACCCGAGACGGCAAGGTAACTCAGCGCAAACAGGCTTCACTATTGGTCCGTTGAGATTCTCTCTTAGGCATGCATAGGTCTGCACCATGGTGACAAGGTCCTATAAGAAAAAAATTCAATGACTACGCTATTATATGAGATACACTTCAGTTGTAGAGATAATAAATTATCTTGATTCTAAACACTCCTCGAGGACATCATCTCAATTAGTTCAAAGTTAATTCAATGATGTGTTCTCAAGTGTCAATAGTTATTGTAAGTAGACGTACAGTGGTTCTCACACAGGGCAGTCCCTACTGAACCACTTTAAACCTTGTTATATTATATTATATTATTACCGCTTCAAACTAGGTTCAATATATGTAATGTAATGTAACAAAATATTTGTATAGCGCCTCTTATGAAGAATCACTCAGAAGCGCTCCCGCTGCAATAACTGGAAATTGACAAAGAGATAATTTTAAGTCGTTTCAAAAGAGAGCCATAGAATTAGGAGTTGCTAAGCCACGCATACTGGTGTCAAGAGCATTCCAAAGGTTAGGGCCAACTGATTCAAAATCTCGTTTCGGGAACAAGGAGGTTCGTGTTTGCGGCATACTGATGAAGCCATGGGTTGTGGACCGAAGACATGGCCAAGTTGGCCAACCAGGGTTTGAGCTAAAAGGATGGATTAGCTCTGATAGGTAAGATGGAGTGGCACCAAAAAGAGAGGGTGCAACCGCTCTCAACACACGAAACTCAACTCTGATCGAAATTAAACTCAGTAAACAACAGGATTTTATTTCTCTCTTCGGCAATTGATTAATGATTATTTAACAACATTCTTTTATCTATTAAATCAAACGGTTGTCTGCATCTGATTTATCAAAATTATTGTTACTTAAGTCTATTTAGAAGAAAAAACTCCATTCGTAGCATCCACAACAGAGCAACCAGAGCAGAAGAAGACGGTTCCAGTCGGTGCCTTTGTTGCAGCGATCGTCATCGCCATCGTAGCTCTTGTTTCAACAATTTCAATATTTTTGTTTTACATAAGGAGGAACAAAAGGTACTTCGTTTATTTAAACTGATGCTGTGACAATCTAAACCAAGTCTATTATTACTGCAGTAGAACTACCTTATAACGTACTTAGCGGGTCTGCAAAATTAATTGCTAACTTGATAGTTGATAAAATGAATAAGTTAATAATAATAATAATAATAATAATAATAATAATAATAATAATAATAATAATATCAATAATAATAATAGACGATGTCCTTTAGTGATAATAATAACTGCCTGAGCAATAAGTAAAAAGTCCAGAGAGCTTAAATCTAAGATATTCAATAGGTGGCACCAGGCGTCTTTGAGTTATAAGCCGATAGATAGCTGAGGTTTACATGTAGTACACCTTCTAAAAGGTAGCATTAAAACCCTCTAAATAGAGGCCCATGAGAGGCAGCGGGACGGGTGAACTGAGTTCTTACTTGGATTAGCTAGTAGGTGCATGCATGTACCCTCTTTCTTAGTGAAGAGCATCAATCACCGCACTAGCGGTACCCAAGGGGTGGACTGCCCCAACGATAAAATGTATGGGAAGAGGACTGGTAGTATCTGGTATCAGAAAGGTACGGGTAGACGGAGATAGCTAAGGTAAACGGCGCACGGATACACGGAGATATCTAAGATGCTCGGTACACGGGTACACGGGTGCACGAAAGGTAGCTAGGACGACGTACGATGTACAGTAATGTCCAAAACTCAATAGCAAGTGAGATAATGGCTAGAGGTACACCCGCCGAGTACGTCGCAGAGCAGAGGGTAAATAGAGAGTAGAGTATTAGATACCTTTCTAGCAGAGATTAATAGCTGAAAGAGTAAGAGATTAGATAGTAGAGCTAGGAAGAGAGTCATTACAGTCCCCTTGTCAAGTTTGCGAGTAAACTCTATGCCAAAAAGCGAGGTCGAATTGCCACGTGTCTTATAGTGAGGTTAACCCCCTTGTACCCAACTGGGCCACAGTCATTCTGAGAGATATAGAGTTAAAGTCATAGGCCCGGTTCGTCACAGTACGATTTATCAAATACCATCCAATACGGTAGTGCACCACGTGGGTATGTTGAAAAGAGCATACGCTTTAACCTAGTCTGCTATAACGAAGCTCAACTGTACCTATTCTTTCTTTAGTGAGCATACATGGCATTGGTATTATCATGTCACTGTCGCATTTATATTTGAACTTGTATCGCAGAATCTATTTAAATTAGGCCGAAATGCAGTGCAATCGACAAGAGACAACTGCCACGGGACAATGAGATTGTTGGCCCCTACTTGCAAATGCTCAAAATATATTGAGCTC
The DNA here is from genome assembly GCA_018105865.1 of Metaphire vulgaris. Classification (NCBI taxonomy): domain Eukaryota; kingdom Metazoa; phylum Annelida; class Clitellata; order Crassiclitellata; family Megascolecidae; genus Metaphire; species Metaphire vulgaris. The sequence continues at coordinate 3,391,032 of CM030859.1, read as the reverse complement.
TTATTGCAATAGTTAATCATCACCCAAAATGCTTCTCCGCGTCGGTGAACATTTGACTGCAGCGAGAATCGAACCCTGGCGACCGCTTCCCTAGAGACGACAGGACTGACGCTCTGACGAATGATCAACCGTGGCATTCAGATTGACAGTAGAATATCAATTTAAAAATCGCTTGAGAATAAATTGCTTCCTTCATTGACGTAGAATGAATTAGCTTCAACCTACAGCGATGGACTGTATGTTGCATAGCACCTTGTTTCTTTCAGAAAATCACGAATGCCTGGAGACAATCCTGCCACAACAGGTCTGTGTTTTTCTGCAAAAATTGCAAATCACTGCATACAGATCTTATCAGTTCTGTTATTACGACTAGGCTTAGAGGTAAAGGGAAAGGTAATTTCGTACTCGAACGAGCGTAGAGTTCGACTCTGATCTTCTTGTAGGCCTACTAAATTTCGTTGGCCGCCGGTACCACGACTCGATCCCAGAATGATCGCCCATCCATGTTTTACCCTATCTAGATTAGGCCTAATTATCAAACGTAGGTTTAAAATGCAACGACTGTAAATGACTTGAAATTGTCACGAGAACATATGGCCTGATTTTGATATGAATTTAATTTATGTTAATTTATTTTATTTTCAACTTGACGATTTACTCAAATAACCATTAAATGAAATATATGCTCATCCAAACAGACAAGAAAATGGTCAACGATAAAAACAACCGCTCATCAAAGGGAAAGAATGGCCATGTTGCCGAGACAGCCCCACTACGTACAGGTAGTAATAATAAGGGTCTGTCCATTAATTACGTCAACAATTTAGGGGGGAGAGGGGTTTTGAAAAAGTTTGACAGTTCTTGACAGGGGGAGATGGGTCAAGAGAAGTTGACGTCAACAATTTCATTTTTTTTACAAATAATCAAAAACTAGGAAATTTCATGGAATACTACTTATTATAATGGAAAAAAAGCATGACAAAAATGGTCATAGCCATCACATTTTGACACTCGATGAGCAAAAAAGAGAAAAATGGTCATCATCGCAAAAATATTAACCTTGTTATTGGGACCTTTCATTGATCTGGGGGGGTCAAAAGTTTTTGACGTAATTATGGGAGGGGTTAACTGAAAGTTGACAGTTGTTGACAAGGGGGAGAGGGTCAAAAATTGCCCAAAATGTGTTGACATAATTAATGGACAGCCCCTAACAGCAAAGTTTAAAGTGATTCAGCAGGTTCTGCCATGTGTAATAATCGCTGTGTTTCAACCATTATGGTCTTGCTGTATACTCTCATTCTGTGCCCTCTTGTTCTCTAGCAGGTTTGTTTCTGTATTCTTCTTTGCAACTACAAATAGAAAACGTTGCACTGGCATGAATACCTCATTCAGTTACTGTATAACTGCACAATATTTTATCTGCAGTGTAATAGTTATACAGGGATAATACAGCATCCATAGTATTTAGGTTTATTTTAAAAGCGTTTACACTAGTAACCATTATTATCTTTTCATCCAATTAATTCCACCTATCAACCACTCTAGCACTAAAAATGTTGCTTGTGTCTCCCAACCCGTTTCTTAAGCAGTTTCATTTTATGTCCTCGGGTTCAGTCACACTGTTTTGTGGCGAAAAACCTTTAAATTTGGACGTCCACTATGTTTATTAGTATTTTATATGTCTCAATTAAAGTCGTTAATCCATGGCATTTTAGCCTTTCTTCGTAGTTTAGTCTTTTGACACACTTGAATCCGCTTTGTTGCTGCGTGTTGAACTATTTCTAAAGCCTTTATCTCTTTCTTCAGAAAAAGACGCCTTGCTCGAACACGGTATTGGACTATTGGACAACGCACCTTGTAAGTGAACACGACCTACGATTTACAATATCAGTTTCTAATTTGTGCATTTGTTTGAAATATTTTAGCAAAAAGTTGAATTGCAGCGAATAATAAAGTACAGAAAGCAATAGGTTTATCTCAATGGCAGTTACAGCATTTATATATTCATTTCAATGTATCTTGTTCGTCAATATTTTAATAAAGCGAATAATAAGCAACAGCGGTCATTTCAAGCGGATTTCTGTTAATATTTTGAATAGCAGTATTAAGAAAATGATTTCAGAATGGTGAGCATGCCTTAGGCATTTTTTTCTATGATTAAAACAAACTTTAGTCAGCCTTAAACGATCTTAAAATGTATTTTTGATGTCTTTAGCGGTTCCTACTTTCACAGAGACCAGAAGCGATGCCATTTTCGGACTGGCCATTCTGGACAATGAGGTTTTCATAGTGACGAAAAATAAGACCAATGTTGAGGTTTTTGATCTCCAAAGCGCCATTTACAAAAGACAATGGAAAGTGAACGGATTAGTTGATCCAAATGACATGACAGCATGTCCAAAAACGGAACTCATATTCATATGTGATTGGAAGAACTGTGTGGAAGAGGAAGGTGTGGAAGAGGAAGAGATTTTCATCTTGGATAAGACTGGAATGCTCCACAACAGATGGCGTTGTGAAGGAGAAATGGGAAGAATATCGATTACAAAAGAACGCCTACTAATTACAGATGGAAAGAAAAGCGCAGTCTATGAGTATACGTTTAATGGTCACCTCTTACGCACAACACATCCTAAAGTATCAGATTTGATGATATGCCATGCTATCAAGTTAGAAAGTGGAAACTTTGTGGCATGTTTTGAAGACAAAATTTCCAAATACCATGAGATAATCATGTTCGATAGCAGCGGAGATAGGCCTATGTCGAATAGGGTCAAGAATGATCCAGCCTATATATCCGATCGATCGTTTTCAACGCCAAAATCACTTGCAGTCGACAGCAAAGGAAACATATATTTGTCCGCCGCCGGAAACGATGACCCTCCATTCAGCAGCAAAATCATTTCATTCAGTAATCGACTGGAATGGAAAGAGAATATCTCCAATACAAAAATGAGGCAAAATTTAAGTGGTCCACTAAGAATCTGTCTGTGTGAATCAGAGAGTTCAGTCCGACTGCTAGTGGCCGACAACAAAAACGCAGATGAGAAATTGGTGGAGAGTAAAATTCGTATTTTTAACTTGACATTGTGATTGGATTCCGCAGGAAGCGATATTTTTGCAAAAATCCCAACCAGATTACTTTATAATGCTGAAAATCAGATTTTTAACCAGACAGTTTGATTTTGTAATCATGTATGATATGTATAGACTTTTATTATTTACATCTAATCTTCAGGCAGCAATTGCAGGATTGGTGTACTCGAGATTTTCAGGGAATGGTAACTTTTTATACATTTTCCCATTTTCTACAATAATTTACACAATAATTGGTGGCAAGGGAGTGGGAGAGGTAGTACCTTTCACCAGGGCTTTTTTGTGAACAAATATTTTCCGGAACGCAACAGTCGGGTTAGGGTTAACCTAACCTTAACCCTAACAAAATCATCAGTCATGCCACATTTGTAATCAGAAATTTGAAAAATGATAGGGACAATAGATATAGTTCTAAATTTTCTATTTAATAATTTAATTTTGCAAAAAAAGTCTTCAGATTTTTCGGAACGCGGTCCGGATTTTCCGGAACGCCATTCCGCCTCGTTCCGGCCCAAAAAGGCCTTGTCTTTCACTGTACGAAAGTACAGAGACTGTTCCTCACCACTTCCAGGGCAAAATGATGCGCAATATAGATACATTATTGGATGCTTGGCCTTACCTTTTGTCAGGACCGTCCGTGCGTGACGAAGAGTCACATCCTTTACGAGGTGCCACTATTATTAACAAAACACGGCGGATCTAGACTTGACTAGTCGATACAAAGTCCTAGGTATGGGCAGCAGCACTACCAAGTACTGGACAGAGGCTATAGATGATTGACATCAGCAAGGTTCTGTCACAGACATCAAAGGGCATGGGTGCATCTTCTTTAAGGGCCATAAAACTGCGAAATGGGTGTAAACAGAAAACGGCAAACTACTGCTGTATGTGCCAAGAAAACCATGGGCGACATTTTACAGGCAATTATGATAACCAGTGACAGGACATGTGAAAAAGACATTACATGAAGAATAGAAATGGCCAAGGCAGCATTCTGGTAACTCAAAACGATACCTACAAATAGGCGTCTATCTTACGAGATACGATTAAGAGTGCTCAGAAGCTACGTTTGGTCAGTCCTCTTCTTGTATGAAGCAGAGACATGGACTATATCCGAGGCCATGCAGAAGAAATCGGAAGCCACAGAAATGTGGTTTTTACGAAGGATGCTGAAGATTTCGTGGATGGAAAAGAAACCCAATAAAGAGATCTTAAATGAATTTGGAATAAAGCGAAGTCTGATGGTAACCATTAAAAAGGCAGCTTTCCTTCTTTGGACATATAATGAGGAAGGAAGGCTGGAGCATTTGGCAATAACCAGAAAAGTGGATGGGAAAAGAGCAAGAGGAAGGTAGAGAAAAACCTATGTAGACTGTCTATGAGAAGGAATTGAGGGAGTAAAGAACAACATCGAATTAATAAGAGGATGTCAAGATCGAACAAATTGGAAATCCATGGTCGCTAACGTAGAAATATACAGCACCTAAAGAAGAAGAAGACACTGTAATTGTAACCTCCTTGGATCTACCCATATTTCCATCAAACAACTTGAAAGAATAGGCCCTACTTATAGTAAGTGAATGATTTTTTCATTTCGCCTTTCAGAGTCACCACGTAACATGTACGCTGGCAAGAATGACTGCAAATCGTTAAATCGTTATAGGTGTTAACCGTTCTCAACTTAAGCTTCGCCTTGGGCATAGCGCTATATAAATTGTCAAAATAACTAACTAAAGCAATACTCCTAATAAGTTGAAAACTGTGAAAGAAATTATTTGTAGCCAGCCAACAGCTGCCTATAATATTGTGTATGAATTCAGACGATGATGCATATTGATACTATTAACAATATTTCTGAAAACAATGAAAACACTTTCTGCACGACATTTTCGTTTCTTCCATTTGTGGAAGTTTAAGCACTAAAGCATCTTTCGAAAGGCATATTATTTTGATTTATGTTCACAATTATTTGTTACGTATTAGAGTCGTTACTCAATTACTCAGTGTATTTGCAGCCAATGTATGGCCTGTCTTACATATGCATTTTACATCTTACATTTTAAGAGAGGCTAAGCGCCTAAGAATAAGCAGCTACTGTTGTGCTGCTTTCCAGGCAGTGTTTTACTTTACAAGACTTACTTACTTATGCGTCGTTACTAGGCTACGTCTGCAGACAGTTTTATCCAGAAGCCAGGCCTTTGGGAGAAAATTGAGACCTTGGGGAGGGGGAATTGACTTGGCTGGAGGGAAGACACACAGTTCAATGCAAATTTTGTGTAAGTGCTGGGATTTGTGTGTGGGGGGAATGTTGAGGTTTGGGGAAAATCTCCCCCTAACAGGCCTGTATAAAACACTGCCTGCAGATGATTCCATTATCTGCATATTGAATAACAGATGAATCGTGAACTGCTTGTTTATGACATCTAACTTACTCTAATTGTTATTGCTTTGCTCAAGTTTTGACATTCAATAAATATTTTAAACGGATTAACTTCTTTTATTTTTTAAAAATATTAACCATACTAATATTGCGCACATGATTGTGCACTGTTGGTTATTGCTCTGCTCAAGTTTTGACATTCAATATACTGTATATGTTAAACGGATTCAATAAATATTTTAAACGGATTAACTTTTTTTTTTTAAAATATTAACCATACTAATATTGCGCACTTGATTGTGCACTGTTGGTTAAAACGGTCCGATCATGACGCTTCAATCGCAAGCATTATTCATATTCGTAGTCCTATTCAGTGACACAAACTGTCTGCTATTTCAATTTACTTTCAAGATAGTAATTTAAGTAGTAAAGTCCTTCCAGAGCACTCAAGGCTAACCTCAAGGCTTATAGGGAGCGTCGCTGATCTCCGTTACCAAGGCCATCAGCCAGGCGACTGATGCAAGGTTACATGATACGGGGCCAGTGTTCTCATGCAACGCGCCTGTTTACTTCGCGGATTAATCCGCTACTCATTTGCCATCGCCATCTGGCGAAATAAGGCTGAGTCTATCTTAGAGCTCCCGCGGGAGTTGAACCTGCGACCTTCTGCTCAATTGTCCAACGCTGTTACCACTCTACTAACTTCCCGCCCCTACTTGCAAGATAGGCCTACATATAAAGCACTTAATTTTTATAATCTGATATCACTTGCCTTTCTGTTCAATAGGCCTATTGTCGACAGATCACGTATGAAATACCATTGAGTTTCGTACACTGTAGATTATTTCATACTCTGCATTACATTTAAATTCTTATCCTAATTCTTAATATTATTATGCATGATCCATAATATTCATGAATATTATTTACGTCATTACATTTTATCTGAATTAACAAAACGCCAACAATCAAAGGCTTCGACGGAAACGAACCAACTAGAGATGTGCGGGTACAGCAAAATGCCTACCCTACCCGTACCCGTGCAAAAACTTCCTTCCCGTACCCGTAGCGCTATACCTGTACCCGACCCGTACTCATAAAATGTGTATCCTACCCTCTACCGTACCCGTACCCGCGGGTACGGGTACAAGGACCTGTACCCGTACCCGTATACAGTGGCGTAGCGTCCCAATGGCTGCTATGGCTTTAGCCATGGGCGGCACACATGACGGGGGCGGCAAATTTTGGAAGCGACCTTTTTTAGCTTGTCGGGGGAGGTTTTAGCTAAGGCGGCAAAGTGTAGAAGGGGCGGCAAATAAGTGGCGACAACCTTTTTTGCCTGTCGGGAGAGTTTTGGCGAAGGCGGAAAAATTTAGAAGGGCGGCAAATTTAGAGGGGCGACAATCATTTTTGCTTGTCAGATGTACACTGTAGGCCTAATATGAATGAAATTGGGGCGGCATTTTTGCTAAGAGTCATAGGCGGCGCGAGTGCACGCTATATGCCACTACCCGTATACCCGTATCCGTTCCTAGAGCCTATAGAGAGGCAGCAAGCCAGCAACATTAATGTATTAATGAAAGCAAAACACATTTTTAAAAACATGTCATACGTTGACAAGAATTTTTTAAGAGGCACATCTTTAAATTAGGACATATCTAGGACTTAGGAATCAGGGTAATCCACTTGGCAAATAGTAGGCCCGGGTTCTTTCTGGGAGTACTGGACTACTGATTGGTAACATTGTGTAACACAGCTAGTCAGCTATCCTTATAAGCCTACATCAGTGGTGCACAACCTTTTTCGGCCGCAGGCCACAGTTCTATTTCTGAATCCTTAGGGGGCCAGACTCATTCGACGCCTGCCAATTATGTATTTGTTTTAAGTTTATTATAATTTAATACAAAATCACTGTTTAGATTGATATACATTGTACACTACTGTAGAGTGTCTTATACAATATCAGTACAGTACGGCGTGGGTATGCCTTTATAGAAGTTTCTAAACATAAAGTTTATAGTTATGTGATATGCTAGTCAAACATACTTAGACTAAATGGCAAATGTAGATCATTGGCAGAACGTCTAAAACAGTTGATATTAAAAAGTATGTGCAATCTTGACAGTTCCATCAATGAAATAATGATCGTAATAGTCCAGACTAAATGGAAGTCAGACTAAGACTTATATAAAAAGTTCATAATATAAAGTTATAAACTTAGTGTACAATAAACGTCACACATCGGACTATTGTATCTGTCACTATCAGTTTTAGCTTTGAAAGATTGAAACCAGGAAGTGATGACTGTGTTTGCACCTCTGCAACCAGCTTACAGATGTCAATGATGACATAGCAAAGCAAACAACAGAGCTCAGTCCACTGTCATTACCACAGCGAAATTTAGAGATATTCGCCACTATAGATTTAAATTTTACCAACATCCTGGGCTCTAAAGCCGTCGCGAACGGCATTGAGAGAAGGCATGAGCCGCATGACATATTGGTATTTTCATCTAGTTCTCGCGGGCCAACATGGCGAGTCGTCGCGGGCCGGATGCGGCCCGCGGGCCGGACGTTGTGCACCACTGGCCTACATGAATGTCGGACAAGGACTAGAAGACTCGATGGGCCTGTTTAAATTATTTAGTAGATATAGTTTAGCTATGAGAAGGCATTGGAGCTGAAGTTAATTAAACAACAAAACGATTTGTCAAAGGAACATTATCACTGCAGGACGCCATTACAATGATTTTACGTTTTATTATGTTTGCTACTTTACTGATGACGTCAGACGATGTCATTGTATTTCCTTTATGTTTTCAGTAAGTAAGATGCATGCAGTGGCATATAACTGTCTGACAAACTGAACGCGATATACAAGTTACACTAATACACTTTATAATATTTTTTCTATTATTGCATTGCTAATTTGCTATAGTAGTGAGAAATGAAAATATGTTTTAACGGGTAAAAACGGTGTACCCGTACCCGTAGCGCTATACCCGTACCCGTAGCACTATACCCGTATCCGTACAATGCACCCTACCCTACCCGTACCTGCGGGTACCCGTACAATGTGGGTATATACCTAAACCATCCCGTTTAGAATTTACAGTAGCGTCATAATTTGGAAAAGCTTTGAGAGATGAGTATGCCTATGTATTACCATCTTGTATTTGCTGTAAGATTAACACTAATTTACACTAACTGAAGGAAGTTATGTCAAATATATTCAATGGTTATGTCCAGTAGCGTAGCTAGAATTTTTAGGCCCTAATGCAAAAATTATTAATGGGCCCCTTCAACTTAAAAGTCACTACATGACGAACAGTGCACTAAGGCTTAAAAAAATTTTAACTCTTAATAATAACGCGTCGTCTGTCACCGGATTCCGAAAAATGAAAACTGTAAAACGACTTTGTTTTTGTAGCGCTGTCATATTTAATGTCTACCAAATTTATCTGTTTAAGGCTGATTTTTAATGTGTTTTTAATTATTTACTTTTGTTATTATTTACTTTCTCTTTTAAATTGGTGGTCAAAAAGGGCCCCAGTTTTTCTGGGCCCTAATGCCTTGCTTATTCTTGCTATATGATAGCTACACCTCTGGTTATGTCCATCTATTGTAGGCCTGTAGGGGCATAGTTTTAAACGTAATGTTAGGAAAATTTCTGTACAATTGCCAAAGTCAAATCTTTGTTATGATGGCTATAAGTATAGATAGTAAGTAAGTATAGATAATTATAATTTATATTTACTCAGCACAGTTGCATTTTCCTCTTCTGCGCGATAATAATAACAAGTGGATGAGGTTATAATTGTTCTAATAGGGCCTAATGCACGTCGTCAGCGTTTGAATGCCCCCCATCGCGTTTATCGCTACATCCTGCCGTTGGTAAATGGTTCTGACGCTGCGTTTAGCCTACAGTATCTTAGACGACTGCGTTTATTATTTATATGATTCTGCTCTGTGCGTGTAAATTCGAAACAAAATGGCAGGATTATTCATAATATTCTTCTCTGAAATCGCTGCAGGTAAATTCTTTGCTGAACACTTAGTTTTTTAAACCACGATCCTCGTATAAAATTGCTTAATAATCTTAAATATACTAATAGTAATTACTGTAATATAACCTAGAAAATATCAAATCCTCGTTGGAAACCATAAACTTTAACTCATCTTTTAATATAACACATATAAATTGCTGTAGTATTTTCAGCAAAATAGATTAAATTAAAATTATAAAATAAGTATTAAGTACTAAAATATTAGCAGTCACGGAAACCTGGTTAGAAGCTGAAATAGCAAATCCAATATCTATTAAAGGATGTAATTTTGAGCATAAGTCTAGACCAAACACCAGTAGATGAGTTGGAGTTGAATTTTTTTTATTGACACTGATATAAATTACGAAATCATTGAACCTATTTTTGCTTAAATAACCTCTTTGAATATATATGCCTAATCATTAAATTTTCAACTGAAAATAACAAAAATATAACTATAATATGCATATACTGTACCGTCCTTCTGGATCTGCTAATGAAACATTCAATGAAGAAGTTCAAAAGCTCTTAGATAAATTGCCCAATACCAATAAAATAATTATAACTGGTACCTTCAATATAGATATATTGAAATACTAACTCTCATGAATCAACTGCAATTTTTATAATCTGTTGATGACAAATAAATTCCTACCATCCATCAACAAACCAACGAGAGTTACCCCATGCAATGCCACTTTAGTTGATTTTTTAAAATATTTCCTTTTGAAAAAGTAAACTCAGCAATAATATGCCATAAAATCTCAGATCATCTTCCAATTTCACTAACCATAGAACTTAAACCAGGAACTAAAACTATAACTAAGGCAACTATTGTAATAAAAGGTAAGAATATGGAGGATTTTATAAACAAATTAAATTATATAAATTGGAATAATGTCTCTATAAAATTTAAGGAAAAGGAAACACCTAAGGCCTATAATTTGAAAAATTTAATATGCTCTCTACCTCTCAATAATATGGTTTCAGACCAAATTATTCAACATATATGCCATTATTAAATTTAGCTGATGCTACTATTTCATCAAACATGGAATCTAATAAATTTACTATGGGGCTATCCATTAAATACGTCAACAATTTACGGAGAGGGGTTTGAAAAAGTTTGGCAGTTGTTGACAGGGGAGGAGGTCAAGAGAAGTTGACGTTAACAATTTCAGTTTTACAAATAATCAAAAAATAGGAAATTTTATGGAATACTACTTATTACGATAGAAAAAGGCATGGCAAAAAAGGTCATCACCACCACATTTTGACACTCGATGAGCAAAACAGAGAAAAATGGTCATCACCGCAAAAATAATAACCTTGTTATTGGGACCTGTCATTGATCATGGGAGCGGGGTCAAAAGTTTTGACGTAATTATAGGGGGTAACTGAAAGACGACAGTTGTTGACAAGGGGGACAGGGTCAAAAATTGACCAAAAATTGTTGACATAATTAATGGACAGCCCCTATTGGGATTTTTCTGGATCTATCAAAAGCATTCGATGTAATAGATCATAATATCTTACTCACTAAATTAAATTATTATGGAGTAAAAGGTGTATCCCACAAACGATGGGTGCATTTAGGCCTATATGATGATGATGATGATGATGATGATGATGATGATGATGATGATGATGATGATGATGATGATGATGATGATGATGATGATGATGATGATGATGATGATGATGATGATGATGATGATAATGATAATAATAATAATAATAATAATAATAATAATAATAATAATTTTTTAATCTGAATCAGTGATCATTTGACACTCTGTTTACATCCTTAAACATATTGAGCTATGTTATGTTAATATGATTATTTTTTTAAATATTATATTGCTGCTTCAATGATTTGAGGCTTTTTAGTACTTGCGTGCAACTGTCATGCTGGAAATTAGGTTCCCTTAGTAGCAGTGATGGGTAATTCAATTTCTAATTCTAATTAATTAGCTAATGAATTAGCTATCTGTCTAATTCTAATTCTAATCAATTACTTCCAAAATATTGCTAATTCTAATTCTAATTCTAATGAATAGCTTGCTAATTGTAATTGAAAAGAACAATTAGTTGCCTAATTAGCACACTTGCTTGTGTCAAGTGCTTTGGAACCACGATTCAAACTCAAGTGGATAGAGTGCTGAGGAAAGATATTTTGTTCAAGGACAAATTAAACGTCAAGTAAATTCAGTCTCAAAGCAGATAAACAATACACCTTTGACACCAGCTATGGACAATGACAAATCAGTCACACCTCAAATTAAGTCCTACAACGATCTATTTGGATATATGGAAGAAACTTTGCTGACGTCAACAGAAACTGAAGAGCTCCGAAGTTACTTATATACTCCAACCAATATGAACACTAATTGTATTTCTTTTTGGGAGGACCATAAATTGAACTTTCCCTGTTTATACCAGCTACATTTGCAGCATCATAAACTGCTGCTATTGAAAGATCATTTAGTGCAGCTGGATTTATTCTTAATGATAGGAGAAAATGAAATCGATTAGATGATACTTTGTTTGAGTCACTTTTACTTGCGAAATGCAATTCTGATATAATCTAGATTACGGAGGATGAAATTAATTTTCGCCGTTACATTAAAATGCATTGCAATTTTTATCACTGCACTTCTAATTGCTAATTCTAATTAAATTAGAAGGTATCTAATTCTAATTCTAATTAATTGGTTGTGAAATTTTGCTAATTCTAATTCTAATTGTAATTGTCAAATTTCAACTAATTCTAATTCTAATTAATTAGATAAAAAAGGGCAATTACCCATCACTGCTTAGTAGCATATTATTTCCAATATTGCACTTTGCAATGAACCAGGAACGTCATTTCGAAAGGAAGGAGGGGCCGTTGCCCCCTGACTTTTAGGGAGAAAAAGTTTTTCGCCAATGTTTGTGTTATTTAGTTTTGACATGTAAATTGGCTGGCTAAATAGGTAAAAGACACTGAAAAGCAAAAATGTCATCAGCCCCTAAAGGAAGGCTTGGTGTCGAGTAATCTGAAGTAACTAATCATAAAAAATTACTGACACAAGCAAAAAAGGTCGTCAACTTTTTGCAAACTTGTCAGATCGAAAGTGTCTTGCCTCCCCTCCCCCGAAAAACAGTGAAATGACGTCTCTGCAATGAACTTTGAAATATTACAATTTACGCGCTTCCCTCTGTAACTTAGTACCTTGAAACAATATGTAATGGTTTTGCTTGGAAATAAATCATTGATTGATTGATTGACTAATGTCGAATATCATAAAATGAATGTTAAACGTTGGCATGTTGGCTAAAGTAAGTTACTGTAGGCCTATGCGCTTTTACGTTATCGATAGGCCTATTATGAGAAAGTTTCTATAGATTCATAAGATCGTTTTATGACGCATTTCATCGCAGTCGTGCGATATCTGAATTAAATTCACCTATTCCCTTAGGAACATCACCTATTCCTTTAGGAACATCACATATTCCCTCTCATCACCTATTCCTTAGACCTATTCCTTAGGAACATCACCTGTTTTGAACCCTATAATTGTTTTATGGGCACTGGTCAAATGTGTTGTTATCATTCTATCAATAACTATAGCAACTCTGGTGTCATATTGTGCAGTAAAGACTGTTCAGATTAAGACAATTTTGGTTTATAATATAATGCTGATATTTACTCTGTTAACTATAATAGTTAAGTTCTTTTCTGATGTCGTTGAGAAATAAACCTTGTCAATGGCAAATTGCCAATAAAAGTTTTGATCTTGATCTAAGTAAACGAGGCAAATCCATGGAGGGCTGTAAAATAAATAGGAATCTTTAAATGAAAATTCTGCCTAATTTTAATTTTACGTCTGTTCTTATGACAGCTTTATCTCTTGGCGGACTGAACAATATGGCTGTTAAAGTTGGTGATCAGGTGACACTGACATGTGATTTGGAATCTAACGGCACGGTTATAGCTTGGCACCACAACTCGGTTCTTAGCAATGGAAAAGTATTACCAGTTAAAAGATAAACGCTGGGCCTGAGTTTTCTCTCGACCAACAGACGCTTCTGTTGAACAGCACACAGATGGAACACGCTGGAATCTATCAATGCTCAGCGAAAGGAAACTCGCTGAACGCACAGTTGATCGTTTTTGGTAAAGAATGCTATGTTTCACCGATTCATCATTATTATTATCATCATCATCGCCATCACCATCATCACCATCATCATCATCATCATCATCATCATCATCATCATCATCACCAAACAACATCAACAATATCATCCAACAACATCATCAACAACAACATCAACATCATTATCATCAACATCATCATCACCATCATCGGCAACATCAACACCATCATCAACACCATCATCATCAACAACATCAACAACATCATCATCATGTTCTCTGTCCTGGTCCAAGTTCAGGGCTCCATTGTTTCCATTCCTCTCTGCGTCTTGTCTCTTCTTTGATTTCTGCATATTTTTTGTGACGCTGTTCATCGGTTTTCACCATCCAGTCCAATAGCATATTGGTCTTCCTTTTGTCTTTCTTCCTGATATACTTTCCTCCATTACTGTTCTAAGCAATGTTTCTCCTCTTAGCACGTGTCCTATCCAGTTGATCTGTTCTACCATCAAGAAACTGAAGCAAATACTTCACTTAGAACATTTGTTTTAGACTTAATGTTCTGGTTTTGATCAACAGCTTATGTCTTCAAAAGACTACAGGGATGTCCATTAATTACATCAATAAAATAGAAGGTAGGGAGTTTGATAGGATTTGACACTTGTTGACAGCAGCGGCTTCTATCCCCCCTTGAAGCCGGGCTCAATCCCTCCCTAAAAAATTACAAATTCCCCCCCCCCCCAAATAAAAAAATTACAAATTACCCCTGCTAATTTGCTCCCTTGTAGACTTTTGTATTATTTTCAGCTTTTTATCCTTTGTATTAGGCATAGCTAACATGTACCATTGATTACGACCAGTAGCGTCATTTCACACTTTTCTTGGGGAGGTGGCAAGATAATTTTTGGCTAATTTTTTGCAAATTTTTGCAAATCTTAGGCATATTTTTGCAAATTTTTTTGCAAAATTTTGGAAAACGTTGGAAAATTTTGGCAAACGTTAGGGCCAATGTTGGCAAATTAGCAATTTTTTATATTTTTTGGAAATTTTTTGCAATTTTGCGCATTAATACATTATAAATTAATTTGTTCATTTTCTTTGGGGGCCACGGCCCCCCTCCTCCAAAATGACGCCACTGATTACGTCACGATCAGTGTTATTTTGATTCAATATCAGTGTCAGTTCAGTTAAGATAAGTAGCATCATTTAGCTTATTAATAGTTTATATAACGGTGTTGAAAGCAAAATATTCCCCCCCCCCATTTTTTTTCCGGGCGCACACTGAGCCCGCCTTAAATAGGGATAGAAGCCCCTGGTTGATAGGGGAGGGGCGTAAAGATAAATTGATGTAAGCAATTTCATTTTTTACAATAAATTTAATAAATGCAAGAAATTAATTTCCATAATTCTCATTTAACATAAAAGCCAGCCGTATAAAATACTTTTGGCTTGTAAGGGAGGTGGTTCAATGTTTTTGACATAATTTCATTAGGGGTCACCGACAGTTTTACAGTTGTTGACAAAAGGGAGTTTAAAAATTGCCTAAAATTGTTGACATAATTAATGGACAGCCCAACAAATGCTATTACTAGCATGTTAAGCCATAAATACACAGTTGTTATTATCAGCCGATTCTTGGGGCCGTTTAAAGGCATAGGCATGGTAGGCACGTGCCTAGAGCCCCGCGATAGATGAGAGGCCGGTGAAAAAATAATTAGGAAAAATGTCATCACCACTTTATCTTGTTTGATTTTTATTAATTTTCTCCTCCAAAAGCAGAATAAGCAAAAAGGCCATCGCAACTTTTTTTAAAATGCCTAGGGCCCCAAACGTCTTAAAACGGCACTTCTGATTCTCACTTCTCACGTTTTTTAGCCTAAGCATGGCTGTACTACAGTACTGCACTCCAACAATTGATTGCAACCGTATTTGCACCTGACTTGCTTGTAACGCAATATGCTGAAAAAATGAAAATACAATATTCAAGTATTCACTTTTGGAATTTTACTTTTTTAGAATCTGAACCTATTTGTAATATGACCTTCAATCAGACTCATTTCGATATTCGTTGTGAGGTGCTGTACAACGGCCACTGGACCCCAACGATGCAATTGCTGAAAATGACGACGGAAGATGAAAATTCGAACTTAGCTGCAGAGAGTGTTTGTGAAAATAACAGCACCAATAATAATAATAATTTGAACCACTCTTACGTTCTCTGATTCTATCAGTTCACTGAGATCTGTCGACAGATATGTCTTCAAAATGATTTTCTCAGAGGTTCCTGTGAAAGGGGAAGACAAATGCAACTAACGTCCCAAATTACAATTTTTCGCGCGTGTTTCGCACTGCTGAACTCTTTGGTAAGTAACAATTAATGAAAATATTAACTACTATCGACAACTTGGATATAAATATTTAAATACATTTTTGTCAAAAAGGCAATAATTGAGAATTAACTTACAGCGATTGCAAAATATCAGGTCAAAATACTTTTAAAATTGTAATTATCAATGTTCCAAGAAGCAGTGGCGTAGCGAAGATTTCCGGAAGGGGGATTGGTCATGACCAACTTCGAAAAATCTTTTGACAAGCAAAACAAGGTCATCATCATCTTCTTCCTCTTTTACTTTTCCCCTTCAGATGTGCTAAAAAGGTCGTCGCCTTACTTCTTTACATTCGATAGCGTTTAGAAATTATTTTGGGTCGGCAGCCAAGGGTGTTTTAACTCCCACTCCTCTTGGCTACGCCACTGCCAAGACTAGCACTAAACACCAGACTAGCCTAACTACCGTAATATCCATCCATTGTGATACTTTTAAGGCGCATTTTAGATTGCGAATTTAATAGATACAGGCCTAAAGCTCTTCGTGTTATACTTATTGTTAGTCATAAGGTAAGGTTTTCAGATTGAAAGGTTCTGTTTGTTCATTAATCATTAATTTTAGCAAGAACTGAAATATAATTACGGTCATCAGTGGCGTAGCCAGGATTCCAGAATAAGGGGGCACGTCGACATTTTCAGGCCAAGATCTGCTGTGGAGGAAAAAACTCGTCGCATCGACCTCATGTTCTCCCCACCCCACCCCCCCCCCCAAAAAACGACTCAACGGTTTTACGCTAATCCCACGAGCGGTCCCGGAAAAAATAGGAGGCCCGGCCCCCCCCCATGGCTATGCCAATGATGGTAATGGACTACTTTGTCACGATAAGTTTATACAAAGCTTGTTCAGACTTAGAATTAAGTGTTTTGAAACACTGGATTTGTTTGTTGATTGTTGAATGGGATATCTGTTCTTGTGGCATAGGTTTCACGTCTTGGATAACTCCGTCTGAATCTTCTTCAGTGACAAATTCCAATCAGAAATATCCACCAACGCAAAGTAAATGGTGTCCTATTAGTTTCATATTACGCATTTAAGTTGATTTAACCAAAGGAATGTACTGTAAGCAAGCGAACACTATGAACAAATATTGAATGTACTATGATGAATCAGTGGCGGCTCCAGGATTTGGCAAGTGGGGAGCCCGTTGGGGTGGCAACTTCTAATCATCGGGGGGCAACCATTTGTTGTTATGTATGTAGCATTAAGTATAGGGTCCCAACAGGGGGCACTGGGGCCAGGCACTCAATAGAGGCACGGGCCCCCCGGGGCCCCCTGTGGAGCCGCCACTGTGATGAATACCTATTCAAGCAAAGGCGTTGAATTTGAAAATCAGAATATTTTTAAATGCAGTGAAATACATCTGGGTATATATAAGTGGTAGATGAGAATTAGATAAGTTCTTTAGTTTTCTAACTACCCCTTGTCACAATCCATCACAAATATCGTATCCCACACCTCTATCACAAACTGTCATGCTTTCTACATGTAAGATCCCTTTCTCGAGTGCGACGTATTTTATGGACGGTCCATAATAGATGTCAGTTTTGAGAAGTAGGCCTAATTCTTATTTGTGTAGCTACGGATTGCCAAATCAATGCAGTCGTCTGTTTTAAGCGTTAACGTGTTAATGTCGAATATAGATTCATTTCCCTTCAATTTCATGGTATTAGGTATTGTAATGGACTGTAGTTATTTTGTTTCTAGGACAAAATGTCCTAGGACAAAATGGAACGGACAAAATGTCACGAGGACAAAATGTCACGGAAAAGATTTAATGGGGATAAAATGTGACCCCTAGCCTAACCCTAACTCTAACCTCAACCCTAACCCTAACCCGTGACATTTTGTCCATGACATTTTGTCCATGACATTTTGTCCTCGGACATTTTGTCCGGCAACGGTTATTCTACCTGTCCATGCGCCGATCAATGTTGTGCCATCTCTATTAGCAGTGGTGGATTTACAATGTTTAGGCCCCGGTACACTTCCTTCTACAAAGTCACGCATCAAATGTGAAAAGATGACTTTTTGCTTCTCGAGTTTTTAAAGTTTTTTTCTCGGGAAAATTTCGGAAGGGCGGAATTGTTACAGATCAGGTGTACGAGTAATAGTGGCGATAATCTTTTTTTTCTTTTTTTCAGGACACGTTGCTTGACAAATGGTTGTATTTCGGAAAAGAAAACCGTTTAAACAAATAACTCATAAAAATTCATCATAGAATATTGTTAATAGAAAAGGTGGGCCCCTCAATTTTTAATTTCCTGGTGGTTCCGGTCACTGTTTATTAAATTTCAATACTGTACTTGTGCAGGTACTGGCACTGATTCCCAAATGTTGATTATCGTCATTATACTAGCAGTGACTCTCTTCGCTTTGCTGGTCGTTCTTCTGCTTCTAAAATTCATTCCAAAAGTCTCACGAAAACAAAATAGGAGTAAGCTGAATTGCTTTCATAATGCTTTTTAAAATCGACTTAACTCTGTTCTGAAACACATGCCAGTTAAAAGAATACCGAATCAAGTATGCCTGATGTGGTGCTCACATAGGTCAAGTCTTCCTTAAATACTTTTAAACCTTGTTATTATTATTGCTACTGTACTACTACTACTACTACTACTACTACTACTACTACTACTACTACTACTACTACTACTACTACTACTACTACTACTACTATTATTATTATTATTATTATTATTATTATTTTATTAGTTGATAAAGGTTCATCCATATACTACATACTACTGGCACATTTCAACCCTATTATGCACATATTATTATTGGGAAAATATCTCCAAAATTCGACCCCTACCCTCAGTGGTTCATCCATATAAATTACATAATCAAAATGCACATTTTCAATACTTTCTCCCCCGCTGATAGCCATGAACTATTTGGTCTACTATTGAAAACAAACCATTCATAATATTTCTCGCACCTTTCTTTAGACTTTCTTAGCTGAAGCCAATTAAAATTTTTGTTTTTATTAATGGCGACATTTGTGCCTGATGCAGTCGAAATAAAATCAGAAGAAAGCGAGAACGCAAATGGAAAGCGGTTATATAATTCATGGCTAGAGAAACTTTAGGGTCCCTATCGATTTCGTTTTTCATTATAGTGTCTGTCAATGCGAGACAGCAAGTGACTTTCTATGACCATTAAACCAATTACAAAAAGTGACATTTAAATATTGCAGACTCCGACGAAATTTCACCTGCCAACAATGAATCTCAACAAGGAACAGGCTTAATCGACGACAGGAAGACATCAGAGGTAGACAGCGATTTCAAAACTAGGTCTTCGATGGGCTCGGGTTTCTTCAGATTTAGGTTTCGAAATGTAAATCTGATGCATTGTATGGATTCGCTTTCATCTATGAGAAAAGTTATTGTCCTGAAAATCATCTCAAATATAAAAATAGCCTAGGCCTATTCGGAACTGTGTTGTCTTTGTCTCTGACTCATAACTAACTCGCATACTTACAAAATCACTGAAACACTTCTAAGAAATGCTTTCGCTCTAGCAGTGGCGTAGCCAAGAGGGGTTTGGGGTTAAAGACCCTGGGTTGGCCGACACAAAATTTATTTTATCGCGTATTACCTATTATTCTGTGCTGAGTGTGCTCTAATAGCTATATACAGACATAAAGTATCATTGCATTGAATTCTCTGTAAATTTTGATGTTTTGTTAAATGAAAATATTTAAAACATGGAATATATATATATATAAATTAAGACATTGAATATATGAATATATATATATATATAGTTATATACTGTATATATATATATATTGCCAATCTTTTTGATAAGTGGAAAAGGTTATATATATCAGGACTCTCTCTATATATATCTATATATATATATATATATATATATATATATATATATATATATATATATATATATATATATATATATATATATATATATATTTATAAATATATATTGTCCTGATATATATATATATATATATATATATATATTGTCCTGATATATATATTGTCTTTTATATATTATCAAAATTGGCATATATATATATATATTTATAAATATATATTGTCTGATATATATATATTGTATATATTGTCCTATATATATATATATATATAACCTTTTCCACTTATCAAAAAGACTGGCAATCAAAAATGGTCATCACCAGTTTCCACACTTGATCTGCAGTTCGTAACCCCCTTCAGAAAATCCTGACTACGCCACTGCGCTCAAGTAAGAAAACCTGAGGTCTTCCTCTGGTTTCATGTTACGACGTAGATCTTTTTTATTCTGCAGTACACTGGAGCCGATGGAACGGTTTACGCGTTGATGAACAAGCAGAACGAAACAACGAATACGATACCGATTGCTCAAGTGCCAACCAGACCGTCGATGTTCGACCGATCCATCTACGCCAACATCAATCACACTGCTACAACGTCTATCTAACAATCAAGACGGCGCTGTAAAAATCATAGACATTGAACATGGGTGTGCAGAATCGCTGAACTGGGAACCAGTGGCGGTTCCAGGATTTCTTGGTGGAGGGGGGTGAAAGGAAGTTGGTGGGGTGATGAAAAGGAAAAATCAATAAACTTTATCGGAAAATACTGACAACGGGGAATTTTTTCCCTAATTTTACTACAATTTTACCAAAAAATAATAGGTTGACAAGCAAAAAAATCATCCGCAGTTTTTGGCCTACTAGACTTTTACCCAAAAATAGGTTTCACAAGCGAAAAAATGTCCGGAAGTCCGGTGGGGAGATGCATCCCCACTCATCCCCCACGTGGAACCGCCGCTGCTGGAAACTGACTGAACTTTCCGGCTTGACCTGGATTTAATTCAAATTGGCCTGATGCGCCATCGGATGATGTCCTGGGCATTATGATAGTGGCGCGATAGAAGTTGATTGACTGATTGCTTGATTGCTTGATTAATTGATTGGTTGGTTGGTTGATTGGTTGATTGATTGATTGATTGATTGATTGATTGATTGATTGATTTTTGATTGATTGATTTTGAATTGATTGATTGATTGATTGATTGATTGATTGATTGAACCTCGTGACCCAAACTGTGGTCACGAGGTTCAGTCTAGTCGTGAGGTCAGTTTAGTAGGTCGAAATTAGATTACAAAATGTTATTTTCTAACCAATACCACAATGTCACGAGCCTTGAAAGTTGCAAGTAGGCTTAGGTTTTAAGACATTTATATACCTGCAATCCTCCATACAAGGCTTATGTTAAAATGATTGTGTTTTATCCAAGCCGCTGAAGTTGGCCTCAATTCCAACAAGTTTGGGAAACTATACGAATATAGTACATTTTAGAAATTAATTAATCTTATTTCGCAATAACGCAAGGAAAGAGTATTCCGACCATTTTGCTCTGAAACTCCACTAACAATAGAAAATCTCTACTGTACAGTTAAGAACTGGCGGTTAAGCGATTTTGCTCTACTCATAGGATTTTTAAGACACGTAACAAAGGTATGTTCCTGGCAAAATTATAAAAAGATAATTTTCAATAAATGTAAATAACCATTTATCTCATTTGTTTTATTTGGCAAAATATGAATACACTGTAAGTTTTTATAGTATATTTGTCATATTTTCATTCGAATTAAATCAGAGCATTTGTTTCGCCATTTATTCAAAACTCAGAAGATTCTTTTCAACTAACGTTCGCCAGATGGCCTAATGCAGTATTTTTGATATTACATGCTATGATTAGGGTCTCGGCACGTTACGAAACCGCTGGAGTGGGCCGCGGTTCTAAAATGTTTGGGAAACACTGGAATAGCGGATCTTTATAATATCTAGGAGGACACTTTAAGTGAGGGGTCCGAGATCTGTGCCGTACTTTGAGGGGAGGGGTGAAAGAGTTCGTGATTTGTGACAGGTTGTGGCAAGGGGTATTGGAGGTGAAAAATTGTCAAAAATAGCGTGATGTCAGAGACGTAGCTAGAGGGTGACAGGGACAACCGTTCCCGGGTATTTAAATACTTTACAACACTGGCTATAGCCTACAACTACAATAGCTAGTCAATACTACTAGGATCGACTATTGTAATAGCATCCTCCTCGGTCTACCAGACGCCCAACTGAGCCGTTTGCAAATAATCAAAAAATTCTGCCCAAATTTCATGCCAGACGGGGCGATACGTCACCCCCTTACTACAATGGACAAACTGCACTGGCTGCATCACGAACGCATCGTCTACAAGAGATGCTGCAAAACATTCCGGGCCCTCAATGATCCTCCTGCCCAGCATAATAAGCGGAACTTGTGCACAGGCCCCTGCTTAATGACTGTCGGCGGCAGCTTCGTTTTTGACGTAATCGGGTCCAATTGGTTAACTCCTCCGTCTGACAGTGAAATTTGACAAGGTCTTTCACCCGGGGAATACCTTCCTCTTGAATTCGCTGCCCGACATTGTGACCAACGGACTAGTCTTGAAATAAACCAGACTAAAGACCTTTTGTTCAATATCTCATTTAAGTGCAATGTGTAAAGCGCTCTTGATCTTGGCCTGCTATGACAGGAGCGCTGTGTAAATTGGCTTAATAACTAACTACACTGTAACTAATACAGACCAAATCTTAAATGCCTGTCAATCGCTACACTTATAGCTGCTATTTGTCCAGAACATTTGGATTGCAATTTGCACTTCAGATAAACGAACCTTTCCAGTAACGTAGGCTATCAGTCGTACGAACACGATTTAGTCTCGATCATTATCAACCCACTGTGAGATAACAGGGGCTGTACTAGCTGGTGAACAGAAGGTGCTCGAAAACAATGGTGTAAGATAATTATGTAATAGGCCTAATTATAACTGTTTCATCACACACAGTAATACTGACGCAAAGACTTTTAGGCCCTATACTTATTTACTCTCTGGCTCCTGCATATAACGTATAGCCTACGCAGTGGCGGCTCTGAACTTGGCCCCTCGTGGGGCGGGGGCGTTGGGGTGGCAATTTCCATCATGGGGCTAACCATTTGTTGTTTAATGTATGTAGCATTAAGTATAGGGTCCCAACTGGGGGACTGAGGAGGACAGACACTCAATAGGGGGCTGGAATAAAGCCGCCACTGCGTATAAGCGCACTATAATGCCTTAATTTGCAAAATTGGTAACTTTGTTATTAAACTTTGTACTGCAGGCCTAACCCTCAAGGCCAAACTACAAGTCCAAGTTACAGTACCCAATCCCAGGGCTCGAATTGTGACCTGGAGCAGTGGGGGGGGGGGGTATGTCGAGCTTGGAGGATATAGTTGTTTGGGAAGTGTAGCAGTGGGGGATGTAGACTAGTGGTGGGGATGTAGCAGTAGGGGGATGCAGTTGGGCAGGGGGAATTCTCCATTCCCCTACAAATCGCGCCCTGCCCAATCCTCAATGCCAGCCACAAGCACAAGTACTCAACCTTCAATGCCAAGCACAAGCACTTGCTCTTTGGTACTTAAGCACAGTACAAGTCCAAGCACAAGGCCAAGCAATAACAACACTGCCGCTTAACCTCCAAGTGCAGCAGTGCTTAATCTAGGCTTCCATAACTCAACTTCACTACTCGACTTCTACGGTCTACCCAGCTTCTATCCCCTCCCTAGTTCCATTTTCGGTAGGCCTATAGGCTAATATTGATATTGCGACTATGTTTATTTATGGTGGGACCGTTAAACGCCCTTACAAAGCCATTGATCTATCGCCTTCAAATACACCATAACAAATTAATGAAATGTAATTACTGCAAAATCAAAACGAAGAATCCAAATAATGCGGTATTATTTTTACTGAAGATTTTTAAACTCTGAAATGCTTTGAATGTCGCGCCTGAAATAGAAATAAGCGGTGACGTCGACTGGCTTACTTGCTTTCGTTATTGCCTCTTGGCGTTTTTAGGACTTTAATTAGGAAGCCCTTTGTCTGTTTAATTTGATTTTCTGATATTTAAGCAGATTGTTTAATAAAACTTTTGCTAAATCACTGTTTGATTTGCCTGTATGTTTCGGATTAAATTTGATAATAAGTAAAAATTTAATAGTAACTGGGTTTATTCGCTTGATAATCGCCCGGAGAGTGCTTTTGTTAACGGTTCAACGGTCGAAGAAAAGTCTAAAGAAATGAGTTCTGGCGATCAAAATCCTGATCTACTGTTGGAGAAACTCAGGAGCGAGACTGAATGCTGCATTTGCACCGAGGTTTATTCGGACCCTCGCTTCCTGCCTTGTCATCACACGTTTTGCCTTAAGTGCCTCATCACCGACGCCGCACTAAAAAACGATCCCTCTCAGAAGCTGTCATGTTCCATCTGCCGACAGGAATATACGACTCCTGCTGCTGGACTAGCAGCGTTGCCGAAGAACTTTTCTATGATGCGATTCATTGAGATGTTGCATGCTCAGGGAGTGAACTCTGCTGGCAGGCCAGAGGACTTGTGTGACTCGTGCCTTGAGCCAACAGATCCTGAGTTGCACGTTTCAGTTTCTTGTGCAGAAATGTTTTGTGCTGATTGTCAACAGAAATTGTGTGAGAAGTGTACAGTGCATCACAGAAAAAACAAGATGACCAAACTGCACACTGTTGTTTCAATCGGTTCTGAACCACGTCAGACATTGTTGCCAAAGTTTCAACCAGAAATTTGTGATATCCACAAGAAGGTGCGTTTGTTATTTTGTGAAGATTGTGATGTGGTCATCTGTCCTCTGTGCTTTGTTGAGAAACATAATTTGCACAAGATCTTAGATGCCCAAAAACACCTCACTAACTTTTCCACAAAGATAAAGGATGAAGCAAACGTTTTATCAAAATATTTGGTTGAAATTAAGGAAACCAGAAAGAAAGTTTTAGAAGTAGCAAGACACTTTATCACTCAGGTGAAATCTGTCACAAAGCAAATAACTGAAAGAGGAAAAGAAATGAAGGAACTCATTGATAAACATGTCTCTATGATAACGGCAGACTTGATATCATTAGAAACAGTGCAATTCAAGGAATTTAAATCCCAGGTTGGTGAATTAAACAAACATGCTTCGGAAATTCAGAGCACACTGCACTATTACAGTAATGTAACACCAGTATCAGCAAAAGAATTGAGTGTAATGTTGGGTAAAGTAAACAAAGCTGTGAGTAAGTTGAAAGAGAAACATGCAGTGCAAATTACAGAGAATGTTTCTGTTCCTGACATCATTTTTGACATTGAGGATTTGGATTTCTACTTCTCTGGACAAAGAAATATTGTTGGAAAAATTGAAGGTTAACAATAATTATCATTTACTTTCTGTTTTAAAGCTTTTGATTATGTCCCAGTTTAATTTTCTCTTAACCTTTTTGCTTTGATTTCATCTAGAAGTAAATGTCTTGTATGTGAGATAAGCATGGGTAAATTTAATGAATCATATTTCTATAGTGTATTTAAACAGACTTTATGTTGTGAAGATTCTGCATTTAATGCAATTGCATGTATAACTTAACACCTGAAAGGTTTCATAGTAACAAATTATTGTTTAAAATGGCTTCAGGAGTGATAAAGGCAAATTCTGCAGATGAAGGTATTGAAGCAGCTTCACTTTCATCTATTCCCAACAATAATGGTAAATTTGTACATTCTGACTTATGTTTCATCACTTTTGCCATAGTTTTTGAAGTGAAATTTACAACAATTTTTATATTAAAGTTAATGGGATGTGAATTTTGTGCGATGATTCATATTTTTGTAGTATATATTAGCAGACTTTCTATTGTGAAGATTCTGCATTTATTGCAGTTGCTTGTATAAGATACCACTTGATAATAGTTTCATAGTATTGAGTTATTGTTTTTAAATGGTTTCAGAAATGATTCAAGCAAATTCTATGGATGAAAGTACTGGAGGAGCTTCACTTTCATCAATTCCCAACAATAATGGTACATTTGTGCATTTTGACTTATGTTTTGTCTCTTTGTCATAGTTTTTGAGGAGAAATTTACAACAATTTTTATACTAAACTTAATGGGATGTGACTTTTGTATAATGAATCAAACATACTTGATTAACATACTTGATTGTAATAGTGTAAACATCCCATTATTGAGTTTTGTTTGAAATGGCTTTAGAAATGATTCAAGCAAATTCCATGGATGAAAGTACTGGAGGAGCTTCACTTTCATCAATTCCCAACAATAATGGTAAATTTGTGTAATTTGAATTCTGTTAATCTCATTTGTCATAGTTTTTGAGGATAAATTTACAAACAATATTATATTAAGCATAATTGAATGTGACATTTGTGTAATGAATCAAACATCATTAATAATAATAGTTTCATAGTATTGAGTTTTGTTTAATATGGCTTCAGAAATGATTCAAGCAAATTCTATGGAAGAAAGTACTGAGACAACTTCACTTTCCTCAATTCCCAACAATAATGGTAAATTTGTGCTTTCTGCTTTTTTAATCGCTTTTGTCATGGTTTTGAAGAGAAATTTACTATGATTTTCTTATATTAGACATAATGGAATGTGAATTTTGTGTAACAAATATTTCTGGTGTGCAGACTTTTCATCTCCAGGCTATTCATTTCAGACGCAGTGATATAGGGGAAAAGCAAAATATATGATATAGAAGAAATTTTTATTATTACCGGTACTTGTAAATGGTTTAGTCTAGAGTCTTAAGTCTAGTGTTTAAGTGTCTTGTGTTCATTATTAGTAAATGTTAAATTGCTTTCATTTTTATTAACACTAGTAAATAGTTTGTCTGAATTGTTCATTATTAGTAAATGTTAGTTGTTCGACAAATGTGCAATTGCTTACAAACACAACAAAACATCGGTTCGATCGTAGCCAACTATAGCACGTCCGACGTCCTAAGCTATACATTTATTAGTTTTAGAAGCCTAGAGTTTAATAATCTAGAGATGAAAAGTCTTGTAGAAGAAACATCCCGTAGAAGAAAGGTTGGGACATGAATAGTCCTTGAGATGAATAGTCCGAGTTGAAAAGTCTGGGATGAATAGTCCAGAAATGGAAAGTTCTAGATTCAATATCTTATAGTGTATAACTGTATATGCTATGAATAGGCTTTATAATGTGAAGATGTTGCATTTAATGCATTTGACTGTACAAGGTGACACTTGATAATAGTTTCTTAGTATTAAGTTATTGTTTATAATAGCTTTAGAAATGATTCAAGGAAATTCTATGGATGAAAGTCCTGAGGCAACTTCATTTTCATCAATTCCCAACAATAATGGTACATTTGTGCATTTTGACTAATGTTTTATCTCTTTTGTCATAGTTTTTGAGGATAAATTTACAAAAAAATTATATATTATATTAAGCATATTTGAATGTGACATTTGTGTAATGAATCAAACATAATTGATAATAATAGTTTCATAGTATTGAGTTTGTTTATAATAGCTTCAGAAATGATTCAAGCAAATTCTATGGAAGAAAGTACTGAGACAACTTCACTTTCATCAATTCCCAACAATAATGGTAAATTTGTGCATTCTGACTTATATTTGATCACTTTTGTCATAGTTTTTGATACGAAATTTACAACAATTTTTATGCTAAACTTAATGGGATGTGACTTTTGTATATAACGATTCATATTTCATAATGTGTATAAACAGAGCTTATGTTGTGAAGATTCTGTATTTATTGCAATTGCCTGTATGAGTTATTCATTCTTCACTTTCTCTGTGTGCAGCCAAATCTCTGATTCATGCTTATGTTGCTAGTAGCCTAGACTATTGCAATTCTCTTTATCTTGTTCTGCCTAAAAACCTGCTCTGCAACCTGTCCTAAATGCTGTGGCTTGCCTTGTGGCTAAAGCTCCTCACTACTCTAGCATATCAGATTTTATGCTTAACACCCTACATTGGCTTCCAATTTCTGACCGCATTAAATTCAAACAAGTAATTATTGTTTCTGCAGCACTTCGAGGTCAGACCCCGTCTTACATTACTGAACTTTTGAAATCACCCTCTTCCACTGCACATCGCCTGCTCCGCTCCACTGATCGGAAGAATGTTTATGTTCCCAGATCATGCTCTGCTCTTACTCAGTTTTGAGCTTTTGCAATGACTGGACCCTCCCTCTGCAATGCCTTGAACCCATCCATTCGGGAATCACTACTTACTCCCTCGCTCTGCTCAATGCGAAAGCTAAAGTCTCACTACTTTACCCTGCGACTCCAATGCCAGGAGCGCCTCTCAGTAGAAATATAAGAGGTGCTATACAAATGCTACATTACATTGCATTACATCACATGCTGTAAGATACCACTTGATAATAGTTTCATAGTACTGAGTTATTGTTTAAAATGGTTTCAGAAATGATTCAAGCAAATTCTATGGATGAAAGTACTGAAGCAGCTTCAGTTTCATCTATTCCTCACAATAATGGTAAATTTGTGCATTTTGACTTATGTTTTGTCATAGATTTTGCAGAGAAATTTACAACAATTTTTATATTAAACTTAATGGGATGTGACTTTTGTATAATGAATGAAACACACTTGATAATAATAGTTTCATAGTATAGAGTTTTGTTTGAAATGGCTTCAGAAATGATTCAAGCATATTCTACAGATGAAAGTACTGAAGGAGCTTCACTTTCATCTTTTCCTCACAATAATGGTAAATTTGTGCATTCTGACTCATATTTGATCACTTTTGTCATAGTTTTTGAAGAGAAATTTACAATAATTTTTATATTAAACTTAATGGGATGTGACTTTTGTATAATGAATGAAACACACTTGATAATAATAGTTTCATAGTATAGAGTTTTGTTTGAAATGGCTTCAGAAATGATTCAAGCATATTCTACAGATGAAAGTACTGAAGGAGCTTCACTTTCATCTATTCCTCACAATAATGGTAAATTTGTGCATTTTGAATTCTATTAATCTGTTTTCTCATAGTTTTTGAAGGGAAATTTACAAAAGAATTTATGCTAAGCTTAATGGAATGTGACTTGTGTAATAATTCATATTTCATAATGTATATAGACAGACTTTGTGTTGTGAAGGTTCTGTATTTACTGTATTGCAATTGCCTGTATAAGGTAACACTTGATTATTTGAACTTAACTGAGGTGATAGTACTGAAGCAGTAGTTGGTGCCCAGCATTGGTATTTATATGTATATGTATATGTATATATAATTAATAATTATACATATATACAGTATATGATATATATGTGTGTGTGTGTGTGTGTGTGTTTATTTGTATTGCTTCCTATAGATGTGTTGTTCTTTACCTTTTACGCTCATGTACCCCTGAAGCAAGTATAAGATTACAAAGTACCCTTTCTGAGCATACATTATCTGAAAACAAAAGTTTATACTTCACGATATATTGAAAGATAATTATAAACTGCTACATGCATCTGTAACAGACCATGCACATGCCAGAACATACATAGAATTTGTTCAAAATAACTACAAATTATGGCCACAAGCTTTTAAATTTTATTTCATAGCACCAAAACCATCAATTGAATGGTTGGGTGGAATAAGGAGTTAAATGCAGTTACCACCTTAATGTTAGGTTGTGAATTGAAGGGCACAGAGGAATAAGGAAGTAAATGCAATTACCTCTTAGTGGTGAAAATATCAGTTGAAGGGTCCGGTGAAATAAGGAAGTAAATGTAGTTACCTCTCTTATTGTTATTGATACTTAGACCATTGGGGAGTTGGATACAGTTACCTCCTTATTCCACCCAGCCATTCAATTATCTTCTATCGTCTCTGTGGTGAAATGTTAATGCGGTGCATATGATAGAAGACAATTGATGGTGTCGATGCTATTTTTGGAGGTTTGTTCAATTGAATATAATTTTGCTTTTGTTGAAAGAAATCGATTGGTATTGTTTCAGGAACTCTTAGATCGGACTTGATGCTTGCTTCTTTAATATGCGAGATACGAACACCAGCATCAATGCAGTACCGGTTGATGATTAGTGGAGTAACGGTGTTGTACGATGCATTGTATGTTGTGCATCACAACTCTTCCTGTATTAACTGTTATCATGCCAACTGTCTTGCTTTTGACAGAGAACTGTTTGTTGCTGAAATGAGTAATCCAGAGGATATTGCATCGAGTGATGTAGATGGGTTCTTATATGTCGTGGAGAATGATGAAAGTCAGGATAAATATTATTTATTGAAGCTAAATTCATCTGGAGATCTTGAAAATAAGTGGTGTGTTGGGAAAAATTCTTTTGCCCTGTCTATATCTCGATATGGTAATATTATCATTGCATTTAATGAAAAGAATGTATTGAAGAAATATTCGTGCGATGGGCGGCTACTTTCGGAGTTGACAGTCAGTCCTAGTCCGGTTTGTAATGGCTTCAAACATGCCGTTGAAATTGATGAAGACAGGCTTTTGGTTTGCTATCGTGAAGAGGCCAGAAAATACGGAATGTGTCTGGTGGATATGAATTTAGGGAGAATAATCGAACGATACTCCAATGATGAGGACACCGCCAGTCCCTTGAGATCTCCCGTATCTTTGGCCTCTCCCATGTATTTGGCCGTCGGTGAGGACAGAAATATTTTTGTGGTTGATAAATTTTGTCGCCTAGTGCTTATGTTTTCATCTGATATGAAGGACGTGAAGGTGATTCTGTCGATATCGAATCATGTCCATTACCCAGACAAACTGTGTCTGGATTCGGCGAATGGGAGACTCTTTCTGATCGATAATAATTTATATGATGATCAAGACGACAGCTATAGCGACAGTCGCCTACCTGTATTTGATATCAGACGAACTGTGAATTTGTTTTTGCAGCAGGAAAATGCCACTGAGTGAATTTTAGGCTAGAAGATGCAGATCTAACAAAGTCTCACCATTTCCGTATATGTGAACTGCTTGTGCTGTCATGCTGTATTTGGTAGTGTTTTGGCATTTATGTAGCTGTATTTAGTAGTGTTATTAGCTGCTGTCATGGCTGTATTTCGTAGTGTTTTTGCAGTTTTCTCAAGCTATTGACTTCTGCAAATGCTTTTAATACCATTTTGTAATACAAGAACCAAATTTATATCTAACTGTTGGAATACATATCTGTGTTTGTGTGTGTGTGTGTGTGTGTGTGTGTGTGTGTGTGTGTGTGTGTGTGTGTGTGCGCTTTGACCAGTTTGTGATTATTGGAAGTTTTTACAAATGTTGAAATAATAATGGAAAATTACATAATTTTGTCTATGATTTATATTTTGGAGAATATTTCATTTTTATCTTTTTATGTCTAAACTTTTATATTGTGTTGTAGTACAAAATGTTTAACTGTTGTTGCGTAGTTTATTATTGTGTTTATTGCTTTGACCAGATTGCAGTTGGCAAATGTTAGAATAATAATGGAAAAGTACTGGTACTTAATTTTGCCTATGCTTTATATTTTAGAGAATATTTCATTTTTATAATACACAGAACCAAATTTATATCTTGAGTTCTAGTTCAAAATGTTTAACTATTGCTTAGTAGTTTATTATTCCATTTATTGCTTTGATCAGTTTGCAATTAGCAAAAAGTACTTAATTTTGCCTATGATTTATATTTTAGAGAATATTTCGATTTTATCTTCTTATGTCTAAACATTTGTATTGAGTTCTAGTTCAAAATGTTTGATTATTGTTTAGTAGTTTATTATTGCATTTATTGCTTTGATCAGTTTGCAATTAGCAAATGTCATAATAATTTTGGAATAGTACTTAATTTTGCCTGTCATTTATATTTTGGAGATTATTTCATTTTTATCTTCTTATCTCAAGATATTTATATTGAGTTCTAAGTCAAAATATTTAACTATTGTTGAGTACAGTGTGGTTTATTATTGCATTTATTATTGCATTTATTGTTTTGATCAGTTTGCAATTAGCAAATGTTGAAAGAATAATGGAAATTACTTAATTTTGCCTATGATTTATATTTTGGAGGATATTTCATTTTTATCTTCTTATCTCTAAACAATTATTTTGAGTTCTAATTCAAAATATTTAACTATTGTTGAGTAGTTTAGTGTGTTTATTGCTTTGACCAGTTTGCAGTTAGCAAATGTTGGAATAATCAGTGTTTATTCTAGGCCTTCTCTGGGGGAATTCCCTCCTCCCCTCAAAGTTTTAAAATTCCCCCAAAAAAAAAATTATATATGTTGCATTGGGGATGGAAATTTTTCCCCAAAAGTGTGACGAGTGGGGGGTTTTCTTTTAAGAGGGGGAAAATATAAGGATTATCATTTTTTGCTCATCAGAGCATTGGAGAAGGATATGAAATATAAGTAAGATGACCTTTTTTGCTTGTTACCACATCTGAGAAAGAAAAATATAAAAATACAAGGGTGACGACTTTTTTTGCTTATCAAGGTTTTTGGGGAGACAAACCTTCTCCCCCTCCAAACATTCCAACCCCCTCCCCCAATGTCAAGGTGGCTAGAATAAACACTGGGAATAATAATGGAAAGTACTTTAATTTGGCTATGGTTTATATATTAGAGAATATTTCATTACTATCTTTTCTTATTTTTAAACATTTGTATTGAGTTGTAGTTCAAAATGTTTTTGACTGTAGTTGGTAGTTTATTACTGTATTGTGTTTATTGGCAGAAGATTAAGCATTGTTCAGAGTTTTGTATTTAATCGATAATTACTGCTTGCTGGTCCGCAGCAATGCATATCGCCATCTGGCGAACATTATCATCATCACATTCTGAAGTTTCTGCCTGCGTGGCGGCGTTAGATACGAAATATTTCCACTTTACTCTATCATGTGCTAATATGCATCCTTCTACAGGTTGTCGTGTTCTTTGTTCCCAGCAGGGGCGTCATTTGGGGGAGGGGCACGGCAGGCAAGGGGTGTTTTAAACTCCCCCTTGGCTACGCGGCGGGGGGCAGTGTTTATTCTAGCCCCCTTGACATTGGAGGGATTTTGAAATGTTTGGGGGGACAAGGTTTGAGTTTCCACACGTTTGGGGGGAAATTTCCATTCCCCAGCCAACATGTAAAAAAATTTGGGGGGATTTTCAAACTTTGGGGGAAATTCCCCCTAAGAAGGTCTAGAATAAACACTGGCTACGCCACTGCCACAGAGATAAACAAGATGGAAAATTCAAATTGATGCTTTGAAGCATCTTCGTTATCAGCCTGTTAACATCCACGAAGCTCTGAAGTCAGAGATTGCAGATGACATGAATTCAGCAGAAGCATCTGGCAATAGGGGCCTACATCACGAACAGATGCACTTTGGAGACCCTATGATACACCCCAGATGGCAATTCTTTGGAGACCCTATGATACACCCCAGATGGCAATTCTTTGGAGACCCTATGATTCACCCCAGATGGCAATTCTTTGGAGACCCTATGATACACCCCAGTTGGCAATTCTTTGGAGACCCTATGATACACCCCAGATGGCTCTTCGTACGTTCGCTGCTGGTGTCATAAAACCGTCATCACATAAGGCCCCAATGATTCATATGATGTCCAGTGGCTATTTTAGACATTGGGGGAGTTTACTTTTTGGGGCGGGGGGAAATTGAACAGACATTGGGGAGGTCATACTACTTGCCAGAATGTCAAAATTTGGGGATTTCAAACTTGGGGAAAATTCCCCCAGAGAAGGTCTAGAATAAACACTGTATGATGTCTGTTCTACAGTGTACATCGGCCTGCCATTGATGTCAATTTCGCTTACATTAAGTTCCAATTGTTGGGGTAGAATCACAAAATCATGAGAATGAAAAGAACGCATAGTTCTGACCCCATTGATAATCAATTAACCAATGTTTAAAATCTCAAGATTGTGCAACACAACGAACTCAATAGCGACGATGACTTTGAACCGTTATCAAATTATCACCAGCAGGTGGCGCGCTTCCTGGTAATTTCGATAACCAAATGCGAAAAAGATTGTTGCTCTGTAGGCTATCAGAGCACAGTTGGCTTATGATGGAGAAGGCGGCAGTACTGGTACTGGGACTGTGGTTAGTTCTGGCGTCATTCGTACCACGTTCTGAAGCGGTCGGATGGGTGAGCAGCGATATTATATTTCAGCATTTCATAATATGCATTATACAGGAGGGGTCAATAAAACCAGTTCCACCACCATGTTCTATGTAAATATGCATTAGCGTCGCGCCACGGGGAGGGACAAATGGGGGCGACTGCCCTCCCCCAACCTGCCCCAGACCACCTACCAGATTCGCGCAAATCCTGTGAGAAAGTTTTCTGTGGAGGGGTGAGGGGTCGGTAAAGAATCTCACACGCTAGCCCCTTTTGACCCCCTCCCAACCGAAAATTCCTGGCGACGCTGCTGTAAATATGTCCATAATCACTTGGTCAAAATGCACGAAAATTAATGTATGTCTGCAGAGGTAGCCTACAGTATTTCATTAATTCAGCCATTTAAACTTTCTTCCGAATTCCATAATAACAGCGGCGTTAGCTAGCGAAAACCAGGCTAGAGGTAAAACGCATTCAAAAACAAAATTATAATCCAATACTTTGATAGGTAAAATCAGTAAAATCAGTGCTTGGGCCATTGCTTTTTCTAATATATATAAATGATATCGATGAAGGATTACTGTCCAAAATTTCAAAGTTTGCCGATGACACAAAGTTATGCAGAAATATAGACTCGGAGGATGATGCAAAAATTTTACAAGAAGATCTAAGGAAATTGTTTCAGTGGTCTGTGAACTGGCAGATGCTTTTCAATATTGATAAATGTTCTGTAATGCATGTTGGGAAGTCTAATAATGGTAATGAATATTCTTTAGGGGAAAGGTTCTAACCACAACAGAAAAGAAAAAGACTTGGGGATAATCACCCATAGAAGTATGAATCCATCTCACCAATGCATGGAGGCAGCAAAAAGGGAAACCAAATGTTGGGAATGGTGAAAAGGACAATAGTGAGTCGTGACAAAGAGATAATCATTAAACTTTATAAGTCATTAGTAAGGCCTCATCTGGAATACTGTGTTCAGGCTTGGAATCCATTCTTGAAAAAGATATAGAACTTTTAGAAAAAGTGCAAAGACGAGCAACGAAGATGGTCAATGGGTGCCATAATTTTGCTACGAAAAAGACTTCAATATTGTGGACTGACAACATTAGAAAGGAGAAGAGAAAGAGGGATTTGATAGAAACATACAAAATAATGACTGGGAAAGTAGATGTGCCATATGATCGATTCTTTACATTGGCACACTATAGCAGCACAAGAGGCCACAAGTGCAAAATGTTTAAGCAGAGGGTTGGTCCAAGAAAGAAAAACTTTTTTAGTGCAAGGGTTGTGGACAAATGGAACAGTTTGGACGAGGTGGGAGTGACAGTTGAAACAGTGAACGGATTCAAAGGCTATCTAGATAAACTAGGTTATTGAATGCAGATGGTTACATCAGTGGTTTTCACACAGGCTTACTTAGCCTCCTAAACCACTTAAAATCACATTATTATTATTATTATTATTATTATTATCATTATTATAGTAACCGGGACTGTATAAGTGCAGTGCGTAAAGTGCTCTTGACTTTGGCCTTCAGCCATGATTATTGCGCTATATAAATTGACATTTTAACATAACATACAAAAGTGCCAGTCTACCATCAGGGGCGTAGCCAGGAATTTGATTTAGGGCGTATAATGTGATTTGGGGGTATAAATCATAAAAAACTTCGAAAATATTTAAAAACACATTGAAAATTTTAAGGTAGTCTGAGATTGGGGGTATATCACATCGCTACGCCCCTGTCTGCCATTTGCAATTTCACATGAACTTTTGTGTGCTTTTGGCTGGTCTTTCACGCTGGTGGCTCTAATTCAATTTGGATTTGGTGCGCCAACGATGGTGATATCATATGATACTGGCGCCATAGAAGTTGACTGATTGATTGCGTACTAATCCTTGAAAACTATGATATTGTATCCTGTCCCGGCAGAGTGCCGATAGACACTGCCTTGTTGCTTCTCCGTCGTAACACCATAATACCCATAGGCGGATTTAGAGTTTAATATTTGGGTAGGCTAGCATGGAGGTCTGGGAGGTACCATCCAGCACGCGTGCCGTCCAGCACGCGTGCCCCCCAGAAGGCGTGCCATCCAGCAGGTGTGCCGTCCAGCACGCGACAGACCTGGTGTTGATGGGAAAATTTTTTTTGTTTTGGTGAGATTAGTTGGGTAGGCTTAAGCCTACCCAAGCCTTTATTCCAGTGATGTTAACAAGGACCGACCCCCCAAGGACGAGGATAAGGACAAGGACCGAACCCCCAAGGACGAGGATAAGGACGAGGACCGACCCTCCAAGGACGAGGACAAGGACGAGGACTTACCCCGCAAGCACAAGGACCACAAGGACTGACCCCCAAGGACAAGGATCAAGGACAAGGACAAGGACCAACCTCTGTCAGACAAAAAAGTCAGACAGGAAAAAACCAAACACAATTTCATTTCGAATCACAAAATTAGAAAAGCAAAAAAAACATAATTTTTTAAACATAATGTAGTCAACAGCAATGCTGCATTTCAAATGCGCCTTTGACTTTAGGCACCTAGCTATGTTACTGCGCTTAAGAAATTGTCAAGTTTAATAATAATAATAATAATAATAATAATAATAATAATAATAATAATAATAATAATAATAATAATAATAATAATAATAATAATAATAATAATAAATGAAAAAGTGTTTCCAGCAGCTGATCAGTCATGCACACACGGTGAGGTCTAATTATGAGACCACTTTGCAAAACACTCGTTCAACTGGAGCTGACGTCGCAGAGAAACAAAGAATTCTGCTAAAAGAATCAACTGGTATTATAAAGGAAACAATGACTAAACATTTAAAGTAACTCAAAGCAAGTATGTAGCCAAAATATAAATCCACATACTACTCTTACCTTGGAACATAATTATCAGTACAAATGAATGAAAATGGTATACAAGTAATTTGGTCCTTATAAGGACTTTTCAAGGACTAAGTTACAAGGCCCAGGACAAGGATCGATCTGCAAGGACGAGGATAAGGACGAGGACTGACTCTCCAAGGACGAGGACAAGGACAAGGACTTCAAATTGGTCCTTAAGGAGTCCTTAAGGACAAGGACCAGGACAAGGATTAACATCACTGAATCAAATCCGCCTATTATAATACCTGTAGGCACGATGGACTCTAGATAGCAGTATTTCCCAAACGGTGCGTCGCAGGGCTTAGTTTAGTGGGTTGCAGTGTAGCGCGAAATTAGATTCCAAAATGTCGCACGGCTTATATTAAAGTGATTAGCGTTTTACCAAATTTTAGTTGACAATAAGTTTGCAGGTTCACGGCATGTTATAAAGCCGCTGACGTGGGTCGCGCAGTTCCAAAAAGTTTGGGAAACCCTGGCCTAAAGTACTTTTAAAAATTAATCTTATTTCGAAATAACGCAAGGAAACGTATTCCGACCATTTTGCTCTGAAACTCCACTAATAACAGGCAATCTCTTGCACAGCTTCTCTAAACTACTTGGCGCTTGAGCGATATTGCTCTAATCATAGAATTTTTAAGACGTAAAACAAAGGTATGTTGTGAGTCAAATTTTAAAATAGATAATTTTCCAGAAATTTAAATATTTATTTCTCTCATTTTGTCTTATTTGGCAATAAATATGAATAATTTTGCCTAATGCATTTGACATATTGTCATTCGAATTGAATCAGACCTTTTGTTTTGCCATTCGTTAAAAACTCAGAACATTCTTTTCCACTAACGTTCGCCAGATGGCCTAATATATTTTTAAGTAATAAAAATAAATGCTATTATGAATGGGGTCGCGGACAGTTACAAAACTGCTGAAGCGGCCCGCGGTTCCGAAATGTTTGGGAAACCCTGCTCTTGAGTACAACATCCCCAAACACGATAGTAGGAGGCAGCGTTGACTCTAGAAGAATGTCATACTCTAAAGTCCGAGATGCCTGTAGACACGGTGGACTTTAGATTACAAGCAGATTATATTGACTATGTACTCTGGAATCTATATAGCGAACAGGTATTATGGACTCTATAGTAACAATTATTATTATTACAACTATATAGCTATTGACATCATTTCTACTTCTATACAGCTACTACTAGTCTCTCTACTACTACTACTGTTCTTATACAGTTACTACTACTGCTACTGCTACTCTACTACTCTACTATTACTGTACTTCTACTACTACTTTGCTGCTACTAATTCAAATACTGCAGACTGCTCCACCACTACCACTGCTACCACCACCACCACCACCACTACCACCACCACCACCACCACTGCCACCACCACCAGGCCCACCACCACTGCTGCCACCACCACCACCACCACCACCACCACCACCACCACCACCACCACCACCACCACCACTGCCACCACCACCACCACCACCACCACCACTGGCATAGCACTGTGCGCAGCACCATAACCACCACCACCACCACCACCACCACCACCACCACCAGGCCCACCACCACCACCACCACCACCTAATGCACCACCACCACCACCACCTGCACCACCACCACCACCTGCACCACCACCACTGCCACCACTTTCACCACCACCACCACCACTTGGGCCCACTTCTGCCACCACTGCCACCACCAGGCCCACTACCACTACTGTTGTTTCTCCACCACCACCACCACCACCACTTATAGCACTGTGAAGCACTATAACCACCACTACTGCTACCACTGCTACTGCTTATCACTCTTTTGTTACTGGTCTTAATACTAATGTTTGACTGTTTCTCCATTACTACTACGACTACTACAACTCCCGACTATTAGCCTGACTAGGCTACTGGAGTACTACAAATGGGCTACTAATACTACAACTAAAACTAATACTAATACTACCACTACTGCACTATGCTTTAGAATGTACACGGCAAAAGGTATTATGGACTCTAGAGCAGTGTTGCATTGGGTTGGATAGGGGAAAAATTCTATTGCCAGTCTTCGATTCCGCTCCCCAAATTTGAATTTTTCCTGGGAAAGTACACGGACCCGGTTCGCAACACTACTACTTACTTCTTAGTGAATGAATACAGTACTCAGAGCCTGAGGCAGTGGCGTAGCCAGGATTTCCGGAAGGGGGGTTTGGTTTCGATCTTGACCAAACTGCAAATTTTTTCTTATTTTTCCTATTTTAGGAGCTGACAAGCAAAAAACAGTCGTCACCTTCGTATTCTTTCTAGTTTTTTCTATTTTCTATAGCACTTAGAAATTTTTTTTGATCGGCAAAGCCAAGGGGATTTGACTCCGCTCGCGGAAAAATAAAATGCATGGAAAAGCATGGGAAAATTTTTTCCGTCGGCAGCCAAGGGGGTTTAACTCCCAAAACCCATCCTTGGCTACGCCACTGGCCTGAGGTAGTGTAGAATCTAATGTAGAATTCGTCTTGCATAGAGTACGTTAAACCTGGGTGCAGGTTACGTAGCGCGTACTCGATAGAGTGCAGTTATCGGGTAATAATAATGATAATAATAAGCACGAACTGATTTTAAAAAAAGGTGGCATATCGTACTGAGTACTCACAGAACGCCTACAAGCAACATCAAATTTAAAGTGCGTCTTTCGTGATTTCCTCGGCGGAGTAGCAAACAGCTGGCTCGGTAGTCATCGTTTTTTCGCTTCTTCAAACAGAATTAGGCCAGAAAGACCTAGTCAGGTAGCAGCCTCGGAATTTAAAGTCCGGCAGCAATGAGGTCACGCCACCTGTAGGCCATTTAGGCAGCCGTGGTTGGGTTTGTATTTCAATGACGTGAGAGTAGGGGAACAAGAAGCCAGGGGCGTCATTTGGGGGCTGGGGGGGCGTGGCTCCCAAGGAAATGAAAAAAAATAATTTATAATGTATTAATGTGCAAAATATCGCAAAAATTGCCAAAAATTTGCCAAAAATATTTTAAAAATTTCAAATTTGCCAAAATTGGCCTAGATTGCCCAAAATTTGCCAAAATTGCAAAAAAATTCCAAAAATTGTCTAAAATCTGCAAAAAATTGCCTACAATTTGAAAAAAATGCCTAAAATTCGCACGAATTGCCTGAAATTTGCAAAAATTTGGCAAAAAATTATCTCGCCCCCCAAGAAAAGTGTGAAATGACGCTACTACAAGAAACATCGAGCAGCATTTTTTTACAAAAAAATAAACTTAAACAGAAATAAACTTAGTCATTTTTTGTTGGTCTTTATGTGCTGAACACATATATGACATCACGTCGATAGGCCTGACAAGCTAGCTACAGATTACAGTATATCGCAATGTGACTATTCCGTAGGAGGTCCTAAAGCCGACCAAGGAATGTTGCGTGCAGTAAAGTCAATAGGAATTCAGATTCTACAGGGGGCGCAAAAAACCGGACTATATTAAATGCAAACCTAAATGTAAGTTGCCCGGTTTTTTGCGCCACCCTGTATAATATGTCAATTGCCAGTATGAGGAAATCGAAAGATGATTGCTTTTGCGCGTTCGTTTCAATTCTTTTCAATCAAATTACAATGCTTTCATTGACACACGTAACTGAGTGAACAGTTGTTGCCAAATTAAGTGACAATATTAAACAATAATTAACCAAGCAGGCACGGGGTTAATTTAGTATAAAAAGTAGAGCATCAACATTGCTTTACTATATAATGAATAGCTGTAGACATGTGTCGCTGATTATAATATGCATTTTTCAAATATCACCGTCGACAAGGAGATACAAAATGGAGAGGCAGGAATAGAGAACCAGTTCCCTGTTAATTGTTGAAATAGGGATGTAGGGTTCCAATACACGTTAAATCAAAATGTAGGGCTCGGTTGACCGCCTTCGCCAATCCATTATGCGGATTGGTTCTATATCCTTAGGGGCTGTTCATTAATTACGTCAACAAAATGCATGGATGGGTTTTTGATAAAATGTGACACTTGTTGACAGAGGAGAAGGATCAAGATAAATTGACGTCGACAATTTCATTATTTACAATAAATTAATAAATAAAAAAACTAATAATTTCCACAATCCTATTTTAGCATAAAAGCCAGCCGTACAGAATATTTTTAGCTTGTAGGGAGAGGTTAAAAGTTTTTGACATAATTTCATTAGAGGTCACTAAAAGTTCGACAATTGTTGACAGTGGGAGGACTAAACATTTCCTAAATTTTTTGACATAAATAAAATAAAATAATGGGTGGTCCTTTGCAGGGTTGAAAGTTTTTTACATAATTTTAGGGGTCACCGAAAGTTTGACAGTTGTTGACAAGGGAAGGGAATCAAAAATTGCCACAAAATTGTTGACGTAATGGACAGCCCCTCATTTGGGGTGCAAACATTTGATGAGTCAACGCTCTCTGAATAAGAATCGTTAGCAAGTTTTAAACGCTAAAAACCAGTTTATCTTACTGGATGGCGTGCAAGAAACCCCGTTCCAGTTGTTGCACGTCGTCCGGTCAGGTCTGTTGATTCGCATGCACAGGACGTGGTCACTCCGTTGGACGAATACGTCCACAGGGACGATGGATTCTTCTCGTGGACAGAGGTTGCCTCGTACAATTTCGAAGGAGTCACAATGTACATCATCAACATGACGTCACAGAAATATCAGGACGGTAAGCAGCTGTGATATTATCATCGCCACTTGACACCATCGTTTTGTCCCTATTGCTCTCCTCGTCATACTACGTCAATATCATCATCATCATCATCATCATCATCATCATCATCATCATCATCATCATCATCATCATCATCATCATCACCACCCAGCGGCGTAGCGTGCACTCTTGCCGAATATGGCTCGTGGCAAATCCGCCCTCCCCAAATTCATTCTTATTAGACTACACCTGACAAGCAAAAAAGGTCGTTGCCGCTAAATT
Organism: Metaphire vulgaris; assembly: GCA_018105865.1. NCBI lineage: Eukaryota > Metazoa > Annelida > Clitellata > Crassiclitellata > Megascolecidae > Metaphire > Metaphire vulgaris. The sequence continues at coordinate 3,349,104 of CM030859.1, read as the reverse complement.
TGCCGCCACTTCCAAACTTTGCCGCCTTCGCCAAAACTCCCCCGACCAAGCAGGGCCGCCGAGAGAATCGCCGGGCCCCGGTGTAGAAAATAGTCACGGGGGGCCCCTGACCTGACAAGCAAGTGAAAAAGTTGATGACCTGTTTTTGCTTGTCGGTCTTTTTATGGCATTAATCACCGGACCCGGGCCCCTTTGAGCTCCATGGGCTCCGGAACAATGTTCCGGCTGCACGCCCTCTCCTCAGGTCTACCCCCGACAAGCAAAAAAGTTGTCGCCGCTTATTTGCCGCCCCTTCTAAACTTTGCCGCCTTCGCGAAAATCTCCCTCGACAAACAAAAAAGGTCGCTTCAAAATTTGCCGTCCCCTCTCATGTCCGCCGCCCAAGGCTAAGACCATGGTAGCCATTGGGACGCTACGCCTCTGTCATCATCATCATCATCACCATCATCACCATCACCAGCATCACCATCATCTTCATCATCATCATCATCATCATCATAGTCGTCGTCATCATCACCATCATCATCCGTATCTTCATCATCATCATCATCATCATCATCTTAATCTTCATCTTTATCATCATCATCACCATCATCAAAATCGAGGCTCTTTCATCAGTGTTTCTGTCTCTCGACAGGTCCAGGTATCCAGTTATTCCACTCCGATCGATTGCTTGCTTCTTCTTTGAGTTCCTGATATCCTTTATTCATCATCCACTCCAGCATCATCTTTCTCGGTCTACCTCTCATTCTCCTTCCCTCCATTTTTCCTTCGATTATTGTTCTTAGTAAAGAGTCATGCCGCAGGACATGTCCCATCCAATTTCTCTGCCTTTTCCGGATTGTATCTATCAGGCTTCTTTCTTCTTCTATCTCCTTCATGACTTCCTCGTTTGTCTTATGCTCTGTGTATTTTACTTTTAGCATTAACGAGGCTCTTTATTACACCTAAAATTAGATTGCTTAGACAGGCGCCGCCATGTTCAATAATAATAGTCTACGTATATATTTAATTATGAATGGAAACAATCAAAAAAAATAATGATGTATATATATAATATTATAATATATATTATATATATATATATATATATATATATATATCGATCGAGAGGGAGAGAGAGAGAGAGCCAAAGAGGAGAGCATTGTTGTCCTGTTTAAAGCAGTGTTCTTCGAGTTAACGATAACGGTAACTGAAAACACCGAATAACTGGAAAAAATGTCAGTTAACTGTAACTTTTAACTGTAACTGAAAAGTGATTAATAACTTATGTTATAACTGTAATAGAATAAAGTTGAAAAGTTAAGTAATAGAAAAGTTATCAAAACTGAAAAATAATTTATATGTACAGTAAGTATGGTTATTAATCAGTAATACGGTCTTCTGTGTCAGCTGTACTTGTGGGTCTGGGACTCTGGGTCACGATTCAGGACTAAAGTTCAAACCTCATATAAACAGTAAACACGGTTGTTATGGTTAATTGCACCCGGTGAACTGGACAAGGTCATGCCAGACTGCTGAATGGGCAACAGGGCAGGTGCACTAACAGGTCTACATTTCATTGTTCACAGTTCACACTGAACTGAGTCCATCTGACCCATTTTTTGGTACTGGTAGTGCTTTTCTTACGATTAAATTTTAGTTAATAAAAATTTAATATTTGCGCAAAATGTTTAAACCGCATAGTGGGCATAGACGTGAAAGCGGCGTCTGGCGGGGAAAAGAAACAGGCTAACGCAGGGACTGGAGGATATGGCATTTCTTAAGATGAACATCAAATATTATGATATCTGACTGATTTGGCAAAATGCCGCAAATATATTGTTTTGTATTTTTTTTATTAAATAATATGAAATGGGATATGAGACTAAGAGAACTTTAACTGTAACTATAACGGAAAAATCAATAACTATTAACTGTATATAACTTAAAAATAATTTAACTTTAACTGTAACTGAAACTCAAAAAACACAACTGAAACTGAAACTGAAACTGAAAAACCATAACTTAAATAACACTGGTTTAAAGCTTTTTTGCAACCAATCTTCTATACAAATGCTGCGTCATATAAATTGTCCATTTCGTTTCGTTCTCAGAGACGTTCAGTTCTCAGCCAATCTGGTGGCACGAAATGGGAGTGGCCATTCCGCACGACCTCCGGTATCTGGACTCTGCCCTGCTATTCATCGATGGCGGAAAGAACAATCCCTATGACCCGTAAGTGCTACTGCTGCTATTACTACTACTACGGCACTACTACTACTACTACTACTACTACTACTACTACTACTACTACTACTACTACTACTACTACTACTACTACTACTACTTACTACTACTACTACTTTTTACTACTACTACTACTACTTTTACTACTACTACTACTACTACTACTACTTCTACCAGGGCGCGATTTGTAGGGGAAAGGGGGATTCCCCCCACTGCCCAAGTACGTTCCCCCACTGAGGTGGCTACTGACATCCCAGCCAGGGAAGTCAGTCCCTACACTGTGACTATGACAGGAAAATACATTCACCGTCAGCAGAGGTAGAAAATTTGTTCGTCGCGAAGCGCCGAGCATGAGTAACGCAATGAAACGTGATGTTCGGTGGTAACTGGGGAGACAGATTTATCTTAATCTTTGAAAACATTTACCCATGTTGCTGATTAGACCATTTACGAGCGTCGGCTTTCTATACTTCATCATGGCCAGACAATAAAATTGACAGATCATTATTTGGCGACAGAGCAATAGTTTACCTAGCAGAACAGTGCAAAGTAGATCCGTCACTAGACTTGGACAGTGTTTGATCTAGACTCTGGACTCCGGGGTGAACTGACAAAGCCAGGGGGAAGTCAGCTAGGGGGCTGCTGTTAGTTAATGTAGTATGCCAACATTTCCGGGTGAATTTGAAATTTCTGGGGGAAAGGCAATTCCTCGCCCCCTCTCCCCCGGAAACGGCCTAAATTAAACCCTGGCCTTGGATCAGTTCCGACAGTACAAGAAGAACAATGTGAAAGTAATCGACAATGTGTTTGCTTCAGTATTCAGTAGAATTCAAATTCTTTCTATCTCGTCAGCTGAATGTGAGTGGGGCTTCTCGTGCATGAATATGAATGATACACTAGTTAGAAATCAACTCGGTATTCATACACTTTCATCTCTTGGGTATGCGATGGGCGGCACGCTGCCTCAGATGCAGGCCTGAGGAGAGGGGGTACAGCCGGTACATTGTACCAGGGCCCATGGAGCTCTTATGGGCCCATGGCCGGTGACAACGATGTGTTAATATAAGTGATAACGGTTTTTTGCTTGTAAGGCTGTTTTGGAGAGTAGATGAGGTTTTTTGCTTGTCAGGTTTTTCGGAGACTTGAAACATTTTTTCAGGGCCCCACAACTTTTTTGTACCGGGGCCCGGATTTTCTCTCGGCGGTCCTGCTCAGATGCACCAACTGACAAAAACTGAGTAGACATCTGTGTCAATTCCTGCCATGGCAACTCTGTATTAGTGCTCAATGATACTTGCTTGAATTTAGTTGCAGATTTTCAATTGTTGCAACTTGCAGTTGCACTATTACATTTATGGTCTAAATAAATGGCGTGTGTCAATTTATACAAATAATATTAAAAGTTAGAGCAAAGTACTGTGCATTAAACCATGCATTTTCCATGTCCCCCTCCCACTGCTCGTAATCCCCACTGCTCGCCATGTTTCCCCACTGCTCGTCATCCCCACTGCTCGCCATGTTCCCTAATGTTCCCCACTGCTCCGGGTTACAAATTACACCCTGACTACTACTACTACTACTACTACTACTACTACTACTACTACTACTACTACTACTACAAGTGATGGGTAAATACTTTCTAAATGTATCTCATATACAGATACAGATACTGCATTTTAAATGTATTTAAGATTCAGATACAAGATACCCTATACAGAATGTATCTAGATAAGATGCTTTTAAAATGTATCTAGATACAAGATGCATCATAAGATACATTTTCATTAGTCGAAGGTGAGCATCTGCACAAACAGAATAATGTGAACAAAATTGTGAAATTTCTTTACACTTAAACAGCTGCCAAATGGCATACAGGGCCAATCTGGTCCTTAACAATCAATGAGTTCAACGACCATTTTAGTGTTAACACAGTCTACTGAATGAGGGACACATTTGCTCTTAGTAACAGCAGCTGTGTTTAGTAGATTTGCAGTATTTTGTATCTTGAGACAGTGAAGATACTAGATACAGAACAATTGTATCTAAGATACAGATACAAGATACCTTAACATTAAAGTATCTAGATACGTTGTCAAAGATACAGGTTTAGTATCTTAGATACGTATCTAGATACATGTATTAAGATACATAGTACAGAAGATGTCATGGTAGTAGTTGACAGTAGATGTCTAGTCAGTTTTTTTGTCAGTTGGTGCAGTAGTGCAGCAGCAGCAGCAGCAGCAGCCCAGTAGCAGCAGCAGTAGCAGTAGAGATGAAAGTGTGTGAGCAGCAGCAGCAGTAGTTGATTTCTAGTAGCTAGTAGTAGTCAGTTTAGTATAGTAGTAGTAATAGTAGCAGCAGTAAGGAGATTGCATTGCGTTTTGCGATATAGAGATCATAGGACATTGATCGTTGTAACTGTTTGAAGACCTCAAGCTCAGAATGAGACTGCGGTCGTCTTACTGTCAGCGGCCGCAAACGACACGAAATGCATCGCCGCTTACATTAAACAGATCCCCAACCAACCGATCGTCTTCGCAGTAAGTAACCTCTCATTCATCCACCGTCTTACTTGCCAACTACTTACCAGGGTGCGATTTGTAACCTGGAGCAGGGGAGGCATTAGGGGAACATGGCGAACAGTGGGGGGAACATGATGTGCAGTGGGGGAGGGCTTCATGGTTTAACCAGCACCACAGGTAATTTTTTCAAAGATTAAGATAAATCTGTCCCCAGTTAACAACGAACATCACGTTTCATTCTTTTAGCTTATGCTCCGCGCGAAAAGCCGAAAAATTTTCTCCCTGTGCTGACGGTGAATGTATTTCCTGTCACAGTCACAGCGGAGCGGGAGATTGACTTCCCTGGCTGGGATGTCAGTAGCCATCTCAGTAGGGGGATGTTGTTGGGCAGTGGGGAAGAGGAGATTCCCCACTTTCCCCTACAAATCGCGTCCTGCTACTTACTATCTGACTTGCTCACTTACTAAGATCGAATATCTGTCATGCGTGCAACTTATGATCCTGTCTGACGAGACACTTATGCTCCAGACAAGAGATTGTAACGGATAACTCAAAATGATCCATGATCCAAACCCATTTGACCTGTGGCACATGAGTCCTGAGAAATTAAATATCTATTGTCACTTTTCAAAGCCGTGAAACCTACTCAAAAGAAGCGGCATAACCATAGAGTAGATGCAACACATAGCGAAAGTAAATAAAGTCCTTCCCAAGCTCTCAAGGCTGACCTCAAGGCATATTGGGCGGCGCTGATCTCCGTTTCCTTCCAAATCCCTCAGCCATGCGACTGGTCCAAGTAACATTATACGGGGCCAATGTTCTCATGCAACGCGCCTGTTTACTCCGCGGATTAATCCACTACTCAGTTGCCATCGCCGTCAGGCGAAAGAAGTCTGAGTATACGTTAGAGCTCCTGCGAGTCTCGAACCCGCGACCTTCTGTTCCATCGTCCAAAGTGTTACCACGCTGCTAAATGAACGTAACTGAAAACACAATCTTAAAAATTCGATGGGTCACGTGTGAGTCAAGACCCATTGACCCACGTCCAATATGACCCATCAGTTATTGTCGACCAATTTGATCCGTTTCCATATATCAGCTCCAGACCCTCATTGCGCGCATAGACTTTAGATCATTGAAGGCATACTTACAGACAGTGGCGACGCCAGGAATTTTTGGTTGGGGGACAAAAGGGGCTGGCGTGTCATATTTCTTAATCACCCCTCACCCTCCCTCGATAGAAAACGCGTTCTCACCGGAATTGCGCGAATCTGATAGGTGGTCTGGGGCAGGTTGGGGGGCAGTTGTCCCCATTTGCCCCCCCCCCCGTGGCGACGCTAATGCTTACAGAGACTGTATTTGCACACTTGTGAGATTTCTTTATCGATTCGTGAAGGTAGGCCTACTGCCTCGGCAGCCTCGGCGTTTAAGTATCCGCCGTTTATGTGTGCATTTTCTGAATGAATAATTTTTGTCTGATAAGATACCACACTGAAGAACGTCTCGAAAGCTCACAGCTGACTAAATGCGATGTCATCCGATATTGTCAAGAGATGATGATGATGTCACCCAATAGTTTCAAGATATTATAACGTCTATAATATAATATAATATAAAATATATAATATATAATATAATATAATAAATATAATATAATATAATATAATATAATATAATATAATATAATATAATATAATATAATATAATATAATATAATATAATATAATATAATATAATATAATAATATAATATAATATAATATAATATAATATATATATAATATAATATAATATAATATAATATAATATAATATAATATAATATAATATAATATAATATAATATAATATAATATAATATAATATAATATAATATAATATAATATAATATAATAATATATAGTATATATATATAATAGTATAATATAATAGTATAGTATAATAGTATAGTATAGTATAGTATAGTATAGTATAGTATGATAGTATAGTTATCGGTTCCTATGACGTTATCGTAGAATGATCCTACGCAAAGTTCTCGAAAGGAAGACAGCATCATCGCATGGACGTGGCGAACTTACATCGACGATCCGACACCGGATCCGGAAATAATTCTGCGCATGCCCATGACGAAGGTATGACGTCATACCGGCGCCGTTGACTGCATCATCGCGATTAGCAGAAAATGTTGAAATGAATGGAATAATTTTTTTGTAAACCTACCGCTAAAATAAATACTAAAGACCAGTGACGGTTCCAAGAACTCTTGGTGAGGGGATGCAATGAATTTTTAGGAATATCCCGCCAATTGTCAAAGGAATTATAATATGTAAGCGGTTTAGAAGAAATCTGTAGATTTGATTTATGAAATATAATGTTCAGTATTGACAATGTATAAAAGCCATTTTAGTCTGGTTGTACAAAGTCATAGTGCAAAATCTAGTTTTCTATTGCTGGAAGCGAATTTGTCGATGACATTGTCTATGGATAATGTCCACGTCTTTGTGGATATACATCAAGGGTTATCCGTTTAGACGATCATCTTCCATTGAAGACGCATTTTTGGTGGGTCGGTGGGAGGAGGATGCATCCCCAGTCATCCCCATCGTGGAACCGCCCCTGCTAGTGACCGTTAATATAATAATAACTCTATGCCGGTATGCATATTTTATATTATGACTTGTTATCCAACATCCTATTGGCTGTTATTAGTTCCATAAGAAAATTTCAGATACATTTTACAAATATGCTACACACACACATATATATACTGTATATATATATTTATTTTTATTTATTTATTTATTTATACCAGGAACGTATGGATTGACCGATGGATTTCCAGCCACCAACTGCAAATGACCTGAGTTATATTACTTTCATTTAGGGGCCGTCCATAATAATACTTATGTCATCAAAATAGGGAGGTAGGGGGTTTGGATAAGTTTGACAATTATTGACATGGGGAGGGGTAAAGATAGATTGATGTCAACAATTTGATTTTCTACAACAAATTTAATAAATAAAAAAGGAAATTAATCAATGCATTCGTCCTTCATGGAACACACTCGCTCGCCATTCAACAGCCCACCACTTTTAATCGTTAACCGGTTGAGCCCTTACCTAGGGAGTCATAGCCTTGCATCATCGTATTTTGTTTTTATTCAATGCGGATTGTGACTTCGGTAGAATATAATGCCTAATGCTTGTTGAATTGACCAACAAGTGAGATTTTTTTGCATTTGAAGTAGCGGAGTATTGTCAGCTTGTAGGAGATGGGGTGAAAAATTTTGACATAATTTTATTAGTTGTCACTGAAAGTTTGACAGTTGTTGACAGGGGAGAGGTTAAAATTGCCTTAAATTGCTGACGAAATAAATGGACGGCCCCTTGAAGCAACCCATCGACTGATGCAAAATGCATATATAATACAAGGTGGCGCAAATAAACCGGACTATATTAAATGTCAAAACTAAATGTGACTAGACCGGTTTTTGCGCCACCCTGTATAATGGAGACATAACAGTTTGACGATTGATTATAATTATTAAGATTGATTGATTTTGCATCTGCTGTTGTTAAAGGGAGCGAAACGAGGATTGATACAATCGCCGAAGTGGCAAAACAGAGAGTCCCAGAGTCGGACATTCAAAAATTCATGGTCATGGGAGCATCAAAGGTAACGAATATCACTGAGAACGACAAAAATACAGCTTAGACTATCTGTTCAGAAGATGGGGCCTACTGCTAATGGTCATTTCACTTTAATTAATATTAGGCCTACAACAAAAACATTAACAACAATAACAATAATAACAACAAGTACAACAAGAACAGCAACTACAACAACAACAGCTACTACTACTATTATTACTACTACTACTACTACTACTACTACTACTACTATTATTATTATTATTATTATTATTATTATTATTATTATTATTACTACTACTACTACTACTACTACTACTACTACTACTACTACTACTGCTACTACTACTACTACTACTACTACTACTACTACTACTACTACTAACTACTACTACTATTACTACTACTACTACTACTACTACTTGTAATAATATAATAATGACTATATTTATAATGGTTCAGGACGAATTTTAGTATATTGAAAGGAGCATTGTAAGAACTTATAGCTATATTAAAAAATATTATAAACACAAGAAAACACAGGAAAAAGTGGATGGATAACATCAAAGAAGACTTTGAAAGATATCAAATGACAATAATAGATGGAATGAGATTAACAACGGAAAAAGATAAATGGAAAAGTTTTGTGTCTAGCTATTGCCGCTAATGAGCTGGCAGAAAGCAACTATGATGATGATGATGATAAACACAATAATATTATAGTAAACGCTTCAGTTGGACTCACTTGGTGCGTTTTAACCAAATTGCCTAAGAAAGAATCTCATCACGTCGATAAATACGGAACCAGGACTTTCAATGTAACTATGCAAATGGACTTCTATAGCGCCTGAAGTCTGTGTATTGTTTGAATGACTTGTTAGCGCGGATGGACGACTTGGAGTCTGGCGGCGACTGATCAACGCGTCAAAGTCATAGCACCAGTCGTCTTCAGTATGATTAACATAGAACAGGTATCATCATCATCATCAACATCATCATCATCATCGTCGTCATCGTAGTCGGCGTCTTCGTCGTCATCGTCGTCGTCATCGTCGTCGTCATCATCGTCATCATCATCATCATAATCATCATTATCGTCATCATCAGCATCATCATCATCAGCAGCTTCGGAATCAGCATCATATAATCATCAACATCATAATCATCATTATCGTCATCGTCATCATCATCGTCGTCATCTTCATCATCGTCAACGTCGTCGTCGCCATCATCAGCAGCAGCAGCAGCATCATCAGCATCGCCATTGCTACTATAGCAGCGAGAATATGACGACAATAAGACCAGTGTTTTATACAGGCCTGTTAGGAGGGTTATTTCCCCTCCAAAACCTCAAAATTTCCGCCCGAAATCGCAGCACTAATTTTTTTTTGCATTGAACTGTGCCTTTTCCCCTCCAGCCAAGTCAAATCCCCACTAAGGCCTGGAGTCTGGATAAAGCGCTGAATAAGACTAATATCGTCGTATATCATCGCAATAATTAGCAATATCTTCAGCTTTCCTCGTCTCTTCGTCATCCACATAATCGACATCGTCGTCTTCATAATTAATTATGGACGAAATCTTATAAAATGTTATAAGGGTATCCAGTGTTTACCAATAAGGTCCGGTTGCTCCGCCCACTGGTGGGCAGAAACCATAGAAACCATTGTTGTCTATTAATAGACGCCAATGGCAGAAGCAGATTTCTTGCTGGTGGGCATAGATCAGTGACCATAGAGATTGTTCTGGATACTCCTATAAAGTAACGCAAGAGTTTGCGTCTATTATAATTGTTTTTCGTTTTGAATGGTTTTCAGACGGTCATGAATCACTTCCAGAGCATGGGCGGTGCTTGGTCCTTCGCCCTCGAATCCTACTACAATGAAAATATCACCCAGGAGTTTTTCAACGAGAAAACAAAGGGAGTTTGGCAAGTAGAAGATATGTACTGTAAGTACCATACCAGCTCAATGGCGTCATTTGGGGACCAGGGGGTCGTGGCCCCCAAGAAAATAAAGAAATAATGTAAAATGCATTAAATGGATAAATAAATGTAGGCCTAAAATGTGCAAAAATCGGCAAAAATTGCCAAAAATTTGCCGAAAAACGTCAAAAATTAACAAATTTGTCAAAATTGGCCCAACAAATGTCAAAAATTTGCCAAAATTTGCTCAAAATTTGCCAAAAATTGCCCAACAATTTGCCAAAATTGGTCAAAAAATTATCTCGCCTCCAAGAAAGTGTGAAATGACGCTACTGCACCAGTTCTACGATGATGGGTTTATTTTCGTTGAGCGCATAGATTTGAAGTGACCTATATTTAAATTTCGCGCAAAAATGTCAACCTCAGTCACCTCGATCATGCAAGGGGGTACCAGGAATTCTTCGGAAGCGGGAAGGGGCCTACACTGTGTGTTGCATTTCCCAATCGGTCTTGCAATTTCGACTTTCATGAAGATTGATGACAGTGGCTGTTCCACGTGAAGGATGAGTGAGGAATCATCCCCACCTGACTTTTTTTGCTCGTTAAATTTATTTTTTTGGTAAACGTCTAGTAAAACTACGGGTAAAAAACTGCGGATAACCTCTTTTTTGCTTGTCAACCTATTATTTTTCGGTAAAAGTGTAGTAAAATTAGGGGGACAATTCCCTTTTGTCAGCCTTTTTCCGGCAAAGTTTATTAATTTTTCTCCTTCTCTTTTCTCTCTCCCTCCCCACCAACTTCCTATGAATTTATTTGATCTCCCTCACCAAGAAATCCTGGAACCGCCACTGATAGATGAATGTTAGTAAAGCGTCTAAGACGGAGGAAAAGAAGGAAACGCCTTTTTATTCGTGTCTTTAGAACATTTTACTTTTCTTCGCGATGAGAAAGAAGTAGGCCAAAGCAAAGCAAAATTGTTGGGGTTTTGGAAGTGGCACGCGTTACCCTGTATCTGCCGATGCATTCATGTGTTCATTCGTAGAAGTTCATGAACAGTGGTTAAATTAATTACTTTTTAAGATGTGTCGGATCTCCCTATTTTTTCCTCCGGACATAAAATTTCTTCACAACTTTTTTTATTAATTTTAAACGAACATTTAGAGTAGGCAGTTCACGTTTTATTTTCTTTCCCGTGCATGCAAAGTGCTAAAGTAAACAATAAAAGATCACAACGAATAAAAAGTACGTTCCGGATCTGATGCCAGGCGTCCAGGATCGTAGATCCGACTCAATTGAACCCCTGGTCATGGAGTGAGACTCGCGTAAGGCTGGTAAAATGGTTTCAGATTATCGGGAGAGATTTACGCTTCCGGTGCTCGAAATCGTTTCCAGTGGAGATCCGTTCTTTCTCGTTGACGACAACTGGAGCTGGTGGGATGGAATTCCAGGTCCAAAGTACCTTCTGTAAGAATTCTCTGTTACCGTTATGCAGATATAAATATGCATCGAATATTACCTGGGATTAAAACGGTATCGCATTCAGGGACAGTCGACGGGCTATCGGTATATATACACCCCAAACATCAGACTATAAATTGTTCAATGGTGTTTTTAAGATTTTCAAAGTTTTTAAAAATTTCTCCAAATCATCTTAAAAATCAAATTTTCAATGTGTTTTTGGATTTTTAAAGCTTTATGCGGATTTACACCCTCCAAATTTCACATTGGAGGATATGATCTCTCAGTAACCCAAAACAAGATCAAATATATATATATATATATATATATATATATATATATATGTGTGACAGTTGTGTGTGTGTGTGTGTGTGTGTGTGTGTGTGTGTGTGTGTGTGTGTGTGTGCCAGTAACCAAATTTCATGAAAAACAAGCCACACCCTCTCTTTTAAATATCTTTTCTTCTATTCTGTTCAATTTTCTTTCTTTCTTCTATATTTCTTTTATGTATTCATTTATTCTAAGTTTTCTCTTTCTCAATTATTCAACTCAACAAATCAAAATAACTGATTCCATACGTTTGCCCATCACTGCATCCAACGTTCACGAAGCCAGAGAAATATCTATACTCTGTTTCTCAATAGCTATATTATTACAGGCCCTACGGAAGGAAATATTATCAGTAATCTTTTTTGGGGCTGTGGTGCTTACGTTTAACGCATGATTTTTTCACGCTACAGAATGCTTCCGAATGCCGACCATTCGGTGTCGCCTCACTACCGGACAATCTACGAGACAACAACCTCGTTCTGGCTCAGTTACCTTGAGGTAAGTGGCACGGAACAGGGTATAGAACTCAGTTCCAACATTTATACCGTCGTTATTATGTGTTACCCAGTGGCTATCCTAGTCACCTAGACATTGGGAGGGGGAGTTTAACATTTTTTAGTCTAGTGGGTCGCGGCGTAGTGTGAACAGGGCCGTAGAGAGGGGGCAGGGGGAATGCACAGGGGCCCGGCGGTCTGGAGGGGCCCCGGGCCGATGACGAATATGTATAATTTAAAAAATACAAATAATTATGTTGCACATCATTGCATCATGGGGGCCCGGCGAGGAAAGGGGGGCCCGGGACCGGAGGTCATCAAAAGAAGAAACATGGTGAAAAATAGCGACAAGCCAAAAAGGTCATCACTGGTTTTCGAGAGTTGCAACATAACATTCTGTCGGTCGGCTCGGTTGGAAGAAATGACGAGCAAAAAAAGGTGTCGTCAGCCGTCAGCTATTTTTAAAGACTTGTCAGAGGGCCCGCCGGCCATTCTGCACAGGGGCCCGTAATTTCTCTCGGCGGGCCTGAGTGTGAAATTCAAAAGTGTCATTCTCTAAGCAATGCCACAATGTCACAAGCCTTGAAAGTTGCAAGTAGGCCTAGGTCTTGAGAAATTTATATGCCTGCAATCTTCCATACACGGCTTATATTAAAATGATTAGTGTTTATCCAATTTTAGTTGACAATATTTTTGCATTGTCGCCACGCTACGTACTTTTAAAAGAAAATCTTATTTCACAAACTTAATGAAAGCGTATTCCGACCATTTTGCCGTGAAACTCCACTAACAATAGGGAATCGCACCTTTGAAGATTAAATCCATCGGTTAAGCGATTTTGCCATACTCATAGAATTTTTAAGACGCGAAACAAAGGTATGTTCCGGGCAAAATTTAAAAAGATAATTTCAAAACATTTGATATCTATTTCTCTCTTTTTGTCTTATTTGGGAAAAATGTGAATAATTCTGTTTAATATATTTGCCATATTTTCATTCGAATTGAATTAGAACTTTTGTTTAGCATTTATTCAAAACTCAGAAGATTCTTTTCAACTAACGTTCGCCAGATAGCCTAATGCATTATAAAAATATTACATCTTATGACTAGGACCGCGGTACGTTACAAAACCGCTGAAGTGGGCCGCGGTCACAAAATGTTTGGGAAACCCTGATTTAGAGGCTACAGTAACAATAATACGGAATAATGGAGAAGCCATAAAAAGCCTATTAAATGAGATTAAGACACGAATAGTTAAGCCTGTTTAAACAAATCACCGAGAATAATTTTAATTAATAGTCACATTGTTTATCATTTTAAAAAATTGAACATTTTATTTCAAGCAATTAAAGTACAGTAAGCAAGTAAGATCTCGTGAATTTATTAAGCGCTATCAACGTAACACCGCAGTAGCTCCGTATCCTTAAAATCTCATCAATTTCAAACACCCAAAATTAAAATAATCCAAAAGCGATCAAATGATTTCGGACGGCTGTTTGTCTCAAGTCATTATCCAAATACGCTACATTCAAACGAAACCGTTTAAAGTCACTGGCTCTTGGCTGTGGTAGTAGTAGTAGTAGTGGTAGTAGTAGTGGCGCTGTTACAGTAATTGTACCAGTGGCAGTTAAGAAGCAGTCCAGGGCAGCATATTGTAGGCCTAATTTCCTTACATTTTAACCCTTAAACTGAAAGAGCCGAGTCTAAATGGTAACATTGCATAAAGTTACGAAGCATCTGCCAGTTCCAGGGTTAACTTACGTCTTTGCATTTGTAAAAGGAGATTTTCTCGTTAATAGATCGCCTGATTCGTTGTTGTGATGCGTTTTCAGGGAATTCCGTATCCCACCGTGACATGGCAAATGTCTCAGGTAGGCTGTCTGTGTTCGAGCTTTGCGAACTAAGTAGGCCTACCGACATTCTAATAATAATAATAATAATAATAATAATAATAATAATAATAATAATAATAATAATAATAACGATAACTAGATTTTAGGTAATTTATTAGGATTTCTCCTGTGTATAAAACCACTGTCACTCATAAATCTCTCTAGTTGCACCATATTTCGAGTAATTTATGATTTATATGATTTAAAAAATAAATGATATGAGCTTGTTACGATTTCAGATAATACTAGTAGTCATTGTAGTAATAATGGCTATAGTAGCAGTAGTAGTAGTAGCAGCAGCAGCAGTAGCAGTAGCAGTAGTAGTAGTAGTAGTAGTAGTAGCAGTAGCAGCAGTAGCAGCAGTAGCAGTAGTAGTAGTAGCAGCAGCAGCAGCAGCAGCAGCAGCAGCAGCAGCAGCAGCAGCAGCAGTGGCAGCAGCAGCAGCAGTAGGCAGTAGTGTTGTTGTTGTTGTTGCAGCAGCGGCTGCTGCGGCAGCAGCAGTGGCAGCAGTAGCAGCAGCAGCAGCAGTATAGTGCAGCAGCAGCAGCAGTAGCAGCAGTAGTAGCAGTAGCAGTAGTAGTAGTAGTAGTAGAAGTAGTAGTAGTAGCAACGTAGTAGTAGCAGTCGCAGTAGCAGTAGCAGCAGCAGTAGTAGTGTAGTAAATACTAACAGGGACGGCGCTGGGTTTTGTTGGCTGGGTGGGTCTAATGCATTCTACGCAACCAGGACCCGGCTCAGACTACCCCTCCTTCCAAAAAAAATCGAAATTTCTCTGCGGATTTGCACGATTTGCTCGGATGTCCCTGCCCGAGGCTGGGTGGGTCCGGACCCGCGGACCCACCCCTCTAGCGCCGCCTCTGAATACTAACAATAAATGATAATATTAAGGAGAGACACGTTAGTTGTGTTTAGACCGAAACAACTGGAACCATTATCCTTCATTCGGACCCCCCTCCAGTCGAATTAACCGCTTACTCAGCAGTCACCCTTGGCAACGATACCAGGTGATGATTCATCCCATATTAATAGCATATTAATCAACTTATTATCAGCTCAACAACCAATCAGAAGACGTTTAACATTTAGGGAGTGGTTTTAAAAACACTGGCTAATAGCCTAACTGGACAAAAGACCTTCAATAGCCTTATATTTTAGCTTTAACCGAAAAGAACTGAATCATAAAATGTCCTGATATATCTTTTTCCCCAGTAATCATCAAAATAGAATATAACTGTTCGACATGTAAGGAGACAATTTGCGAAAAGAATTAAGACACATCTTGAGTTGCGATTGGATTGACATTACTATACCTTTCAGCGTTGATGTTCTAAGTAAGTAAGTAAGTAGTAAGCAGGTAAGTAAATCTCGTTAATTTATATAGCACTTACTGCAATAGTCCCATAATAGCTGCTTATCTTAGGCGCTTAGTCTGAGTTTAAAATAGCTAAAGCCACAATGTGGGGGCCGGTCAGACGGCGTCATTTTATCTAAGGAGTCACCTTGGTTGAAATATTAATCATAAAAATCTATTATGACATCATTTTATCAGAATACTCAGCCTATTTAGCGTACTAAGTTTTATAGAAATAGTTCAGGTGCGTGTTTTTACAATTATTCAGGCGTGACTTTCGTCTCGCTTCGCTTCACGAAGACGATGAAGTCGGCCTTCATCCTGTTCTGTGGAGGCAGAATATGACAATCTTCGATTTAGTCAGTTTCACTTTCATTTTCAGTTTCACTTTCACTTTCATTTTAACCGGTTTCACGTTCGCTTTATATTTCTTTTAAACTCGAATCTTTCCATTTTATTTGATATAATTCCTCATTCAACACTTCGTTGCGTAGCAAAGAGGCAATTTGCATTATTGCTTGACTTTTAGTCTATAATCATCATCGTCGTCATCATCGTCATCGTCATCATCATCATCATCACCAGCACCACCGCCACCACCTCCGCCACCAACATCATCATCACCACCATCATTATCATCACTTTTAATATTGATATTAACGGTATCATTATCGTTATTTTTTATTTTTGATGGTATTATTATTGTTGTTGTTATTATTATTCATCATCATCATCATCATCATCATCATCATCGTCATCATCATCATCATCATCATCATCATTTACTGCTATCTTTTCTGCGTCTGGATTCAAGTAAACTTGGTGCGTAGCCAGATGAGCGACTGATTTTGATTGGTTGCTATTTATAGGGCGGCGGCAGTTATCAAATCAACGCCGATGTTGTTGAAGGTGAATGGATCGGATTCTATTTCATGGTCAGTGTTGTCACGTGACCGCATTCTTCATCGATTTACGGAAAGCGCTATTGATACATAGAAAATTCTGTAGCTATCGATCACAGAGAGACTGACTTCAAGTAGGATAGAATTTACTAGGGGCCGTCCATAAGGTACGGCGCGCCTATTTTGGACAGTTTTTGACCCCTCTGCACGCTACTGGACATTTGTCCTGACAAATGACCGAAGGCTTGAGCGTATTAGAAATTTCATGGTAATTTATATGGTTACCATGGCAACCAGTGTCTAAACTCTAAAGTTTAGCAAAGATGGTGGAAAATAGGTATTCACGAAGAAGTTGGCTTTGTCTGTGAAAAACTTTGTGGATTTTTATTTTATTTTCAGGGAACATGGGAAGGTCCAACTGGCTACCGAATGACCTTCACGTCGCAGGTCAACATCGCTCCCAACGTATGGCCGAGTCCTCCTTGCACAAATCCGGAAACCTGTTGGAGCATTCTCGTGTGAATTCCCACCACTCTCTCTCTCTCTCTCTCACTCTATCTCTCTCTCTCTCGCTCTCTCTCTCTCTGTTTCTGTCTCTGTCTCTGTCTCTCTCTGTCTCTGGTCCAGTGTTTTATCCAGACTCCAAGCCTTTGGAGGGAGGGGGAATTGAGGCTTTCAGGGGGGGGGATCGACTTGGTTGGAGGGGAAAAGACACAGTTCAATGCAAAATTTGTGTAAGTGCCGGGATTTTTCTTTTTTTTGGGGGGGAAGGGATTTTAAGGCTTGGGGGGAATCTCCCCTCCTAACAGACCTGTATAAAACACTGCTCTGGTCTCTCTTTATATCCATCAGTCAACCACATAATTACACGCCACATTAAATGAATCCAGGCCTAAACAGACAGCCCTGCTACCAGTGGGAATCTAGACTCCTGGACTCCGGGGGGGGAACTGACAAAGCCGGAGGGAAACTGACAAAGCCGGGGAAAGTCAGCTAGGGGCTGCTGTTAGTTGATGTAGTGTGCCAAAATTTCCGGGGGGATTTGAAATTTCATGGAGGAGGAGAAAGGGCAATTTTCCCCTGGAAACGGCCTAGATTAAACCCTGGTTGACGATGAGGCAACACAATGAATCATGCGTTTACAGACAGTTCTATCTCAACATGTACTGATGGTTCCGCTGTTGTTATATTATCCATTCACGTCCATTCTTCTGTATAATCTATAATGACGACTATATTGATTAATAAACAAAAACAAATGCAGGAGAATGTCTCTCATTTGTCTGGAAGTTTCAAAGACACAGAAAGACAGATAAACAGAGACAGACAGACAGACAGACAGACTAAGCTGAATGAATCGTCTAGTTCGTCCGCTTCCCGCTTCTAAGTCCAGGATCATAATAGTGTCCTCTATGTCTCTGAATCTCTCTCTGTCTGTCTCTGTCTCTGTCCCTCTCTGTCTGTCTCCGTCAGGCCCTCCGAGAGAAATTCCGGGCCCCTGTGCAGAATGGCCGACGGGCCCTTGAGAAGTAATAGTTTTTTCTTGACGACCTTTTTTTTGCACGTCAGCCGTTTATAAGTGTTGACGACCTTTTTTTCCGTCAGCCGTGTTTATTTATTTAGCACTTTGTCCTGGGCCCCTTGTGCTCGCCGGGCCCCTCTGCTGAACTGACATTTTAACCATTCTTTAGTCTTATTATTCATTTTATTGTTGATTATACATGTTCGTCATCGGCCCGGGCCCCCTCCAGACCGCCGGGCCCCTGTGCAGTTGCCCCCCCTGCCCCCCTCTCGGAGGGCCTGGTCTCCGTCTCTCTCACTCTCTCTGTCTCTGTCTGTCTGTCTCTTTCTCTATCTCTGTCTCTGTCTCTCTGTCTCTGTCTCTGTCTCTGTCTCTCTCTCTCTCTCTCTGTCTCTCTCTCTCTCTCTCTCTCTCTCTCTCTCTCTCTCTCTCTCTCTCTCTCTCATAAACTTGAGAGAAAAAGGTCTTGAATTTTGGATTAGCTTTTAAACAGAATAACGATGTAGAGGGTGGCGCAAAAACCGAACTAATCGCATTTAGGTTTGCATTTAATATTGTCAGGTTTTTTGCACCACTCGGTCGTTCAAATGAAATACCACAGCTAAGTTCAGCGACCTGCTTATTTATATGCAAATAGAAAGTCTGGGATGTAGACAGACTATTAGATTGGCTACTATTTACTTAATCACAATAATTGCATAGAAAAACACCTTCATTAATCCCTGTCACTATTTTATAAATGAGATAGAATCGCTTCAGCAGCAGCAGTGTTGTCCGACGGTTGATTAAATCATGTAGTGTTATTTCACTAAGATATTTACAGTCATTGGCGGAGTTTATCACGGGCCAGAGCAGGGTTTCCCAAACATTTTGGAACCGTGTTCCACTTCAGCGGTTTTGTAACGTGCCGCGAACCTAATCATAGCATGTAGTATCAAAAGAAATGCATTAGGCCATCTGGCGAACGTTACTTGAAAAGAATCATCTGAGTTTTGAATAAATGGCAAAACAAAAGCTCTGATTCTATTCGAATGAAAATATATCAAATATATTAGGCAGAATTATTCATATTTTGCAAAATAAGACAAAAATGGAGAAATAGAGATTGAGATTTCTTGAAAATTAATCTTTTTAAAACTTTGCCAGGAACACACCTTCGTTACGCGTCTTAGAAATCCTATGACTATGGCAAAATCGCTTAACCATCAAGTGGTACTTTTCAATCTCTCATGGAGATTCCCTATTGTTAGTGGAGTTTTAGAGCAAAATGGTCGCAACGCTCTTTCTTGCGTAATTGCGAAATAAGATTAATTTTTAAAAGTACAGTACTAAAGGCCAGGGCTTCCCAAACTTTTTGGAAATGTGCGACTCACTTCAGAGGCATTGTAATATGCCGCGACCCTGCAAACTAATTGTCAATTAAGATTTGATGAAACACTAATCATTTTAATATAAGCCATATAAAGCCTAAGTCTACTTGCAACTTACAAGGCTTGTGACGTTGTGGTATTGGTTATAAAATGACACTTTGAATCTAATTTCGCGCTACCCCGCGATCCACTAGACTGAGCCCTGCGACCCACTTTTGGTTCGCGACCCTCAGTTTGGGAGACGCCGGGCAAGAGGAGCTAAGCCCCTCGTGAATATCCCAACAATTTTGTGAAGTGCAAAATAAATAACAGTTTAACGACGCTAATTAAGCATGCAGAATTTACTTACTTACAACTGGATCGTAAGATCTGTAACAGACTATGATCACGTCATGTTCTTTACAATGTAACACTTGGCGACATTGCGTCAAGTTTTCAAATTGACAGTGGTTTTCACACAGAATGTTATTGTATAATCATAAAGAATGTGTTGGGCGTATTTACCGCTGAAATTTAAGAAGTTCGAAAAATAACTTTATGGTGCTTACGTTGACAAGCAAAAAGTGTGTTGTCTTATACAACTATGAAGATTTCAATGTCATCAAAAGGTATCAATATCCAGGACCGCCGAGAGAATTTCCGGGCCCCCGTGCAAAAATAGTCACGGGGCCTGACCCCTGATAAGTATGAAAAAAAAGTTGATGACATTTGTTACTTGTCGGTTTTTCGGTCTTTTTCTGACCCAGAATTCCGAGTCCCCGTAACAAGTGCAAGTGTGAAAATTACTTTTTTGCTGCTCGCTCATTTTAGGTTATTACTCAAAACGTGATCGGCCTGGGCCCCCTGACATTCGCCGGGCCCCTGTGCTCATGACGAATATGACATTTTTTGTGATTGTCGGTCTTTTTCAGGATTCAGTCTATTGTTGATACATCATCATCATCACCAGGCCCGGGCCCCCTGCAGGTTGCCGGGCCCCTGTGCAATTGCCCCTCTGATCCCCCTCTCGGCGGCCCTGTCAATATCAAGTTACCTTCTGAGATTAAAATAGCTGCTATGTTAGCCATCCTAAGGCTCCTAAGAACTGTAGATTATACCACCACACCATAGACTACTGGTCACTTCATCTTAAAATGTGAAATCGTAGAACTCTATTGTATCGTTGGGTACGGCAGATTTGCTGTCAATTTTATCTGCTAAGACAGCGTTTCTCGAACATTTTAGGATTTCTTGCGGGGGGGGCTTAGAATTTTGTTCGATGACTCGCGGACCTTATAACATTTGAATAAATTTAAATTAACTGTAATTAACACATAGGCTACTTGTTTTGTCAATCAATTATTTAATCAGAAAAATTGCAAATCTTGGTCTTCAAATTTAAATTCACTTGGATTCAGCACTCTTAGAGCAATCAGTGTGTTTTGTGTTGGTGAGATATCTTGAGAAAGTAATCCATTTACGGTCCTCTGAAACCGCTTGGCGGTCTCCTATGGGACCGCGGACCCCAGTTTGAGAACAACTGTCCTAAGGCAAAGTACAGTCCACTAATATTGTTGAAATCTGTTGAAAAATCAATAAATGCTTCTAAACACCTGACAACGTTCAGAAACAATCACTTAATTAAATGCTATGTTAAAGTAATGGATACTTTGTTAAAGTAATGAAATTCTTTATTGTCGAAACACAGAATTAAGAAAAAAGGCACATTCACAAAATGTGGCGTTTCAAGATGTAGATTTTTGTGTCGAAAATGCACTAAAACTCACCTACGATCATTTGCAATGCCAAAAATTTTCCGGGTGCTTCAACCCGCCCTGGACCCCAGGGGAGGAAGGGAGGGAGAGGATGGAAGGGAAGGAAGGGATTAACCCCAAGGGCAAAAATCAAATTCAGCCCATGTTTGCCGTTGAAATGTTTAAAAGGCTTGCTATCCAGAGTTGCTGAACGCACGTTCCACGTTAACAGCAAAATGCTGCGCAATTAGTTTTCATCGCGTTGTTTAAATTAAATCAAAAATTATATTGCACAACAAACATTAGATAGTTATTTGTCTACGCACAATACTTTAGATCTCTTAAATAACAAAATTCGTGATTTAGACTCAAAATATTCGTTAATTATTGTCACGCCACAAAGCGTTATTGCCACCCTTCGATTTTTTCCAAATTTTAATACACCTGATTTGGTAATTTTTACGAAAAGAGAAGATTAACCGGGGAGGAGTGAGTAGGGTGGTTGTGGAAAAATATCTCTATATTCACCAGCATCCTGACATTTGGCCACTCTAATAAAAATCCAGTTAAAAGCTCTAATCTAGAAAGCATGCATTGAAACAGATGCAAAAAGTAACTAACAACTACTACTTCGGAGTGCTTTAGTTGCAGTTTCAGTTAGAAACGGAGGCAGAAAGGAAGAAGCAGTTAATATCGACTCCAAACAAATAGTCACGTGGTCGTGGGCGCCGATCGATTTTAGTCGATTGGGGGTGCCGTGGACGTAGCTAGTAGACGATGGGATACGTAGAGTAGGTCCCGATGCCACAGGTGTTACCCTTGTTGCGTGGAATCAGTACGTAGCCCTCCATGCCCCAGTGAACACCCCAACTGAAACACACGGCAAACAGACAGAACATCACGCAGGTAGCAGATAAATGCCTCCGTTCCGCAAATTTAAAAAATAAGTTGGGGGTAGAATCGATGAAAAACTATTTTGATCCACTTTATTCTGGTAGTAATCAAAGTGAAATCACTGAATTTTTCGGCAATAATAATAATAATAATAATAATAATAATAATAATAATAATAATAATAATAATAATAATAATAATAATAATAGAGTTTAGAGTGGTTCAGTAGGGTCTACCCTGTGTGAGAACCACTATGTACCACCAGTGGCGGTTCCACGTGGGGGATGAGTGGGGATGCATCCCCACCGGAATTTCTTTAAAAGTTTTTGCTTGTGAGACCTATTTTTGGGTAAAAGTCTAGTAAAAACTACAGGGAAAACTGCGGATCATGACCTTTTTTGCTTGTCAGCCTATTTTTGGTAAAAAAATGGTAGTAAAATCAAGGATAAAATTCCCTATTATCAGCCTTTTCGGCAGAGTTTATTGAGCTTTTCCCTTCTATTTTAATCCCCCCACCCACACCAGCTTCCTATGAATTCATTTAATCTCCCGCCAAGAAATCCTGGAACCGCCACTGTGTTCCACCCATCCTTCCATTCACACTATGGTCTTGCTACGATCGCATTCTTTGCCTTCTTGTACTCTGTTATGTTAGGTCCTGTATTCTTCTTCTTTGTCTTCTTCTCTTTGCGTCGAAAAGTATACACAGTGGCGGCTCCAGGCAAGTGGGGGGCCGTTGGGGTGGCAACTTCTAATCATGGGGGCCAATCATTTGTTGTTAGGTATGTAGTATTAAGTATACGGTCCCAACATGGGGCTACTGGGGAGCCAGGAACTAAATAGGGGCACGGGCCCCCCGGCCCCCTGTGGATCCGCCACTAGGTATACAATGTCATTAGTGCCTCATTCAAATTCTGCACTTACTACTTCATCAATAATTTATTCTACAGACTAATTGCCGTAGAAGACCAACCTAATACCCTGCAAAACTATAATATAAAAAGGTGTCATTGTAAGTTGTTATAATGACCTGTTCTTGATGATCCAATAGTCCTTTCCTGGTCTACTGGTCTTGTATCCAACTACCACGACTGCGTGATTGAGCCATCTACTGCTGCAGTATCCGCTGTAAATGCCTGAAAGGTTGTACAAAAGATTGTACAGCAATTACCTTTGGTACGAATCAGGGCCTGATTAAGACTCATAGAGTCCATAAGAAGTTAAAGATTTGGTGCTCCTAACCCTAAGCCCTAACTATATGTAATTCCAATTAGAGACAATAGCAAACCATAAAATACATTTTTATTTTTAAAAATTAAAAACCTACAGTAAAATGTAAAGTAGTGTTTAATTTTGAATACTTCCACTTCATTTCGATTTGAAAAGGTTTTCTCTTACTTGTTTAAATTGCAAAGTCTTTGATCAGATTCTCAAAGCTAATGTTACGTAACACACCTTCTTCTATAGGCTTATATAGTAGAGATAAGGCATCCACCAATGCAATGTTGTTGTGATCGAAATTTTACAGAACAAAGCGATTGATTAATAAGTTTATTAAACTAAATCGCAAAATATTTGACTGAAACAAGTAAACTACAAAAATCGTTTCGCCCCCTTCCCTCGTGGGGCCCTAAGCACGTGCTTAGTGTGCTTAATGGTTAATCCAGCACTGGTAAGAATCAATCTAATGGATAGAAGCTGATATGGTGCTGTTGGTCTATTTCAGAGTTTCCCAAACATTTTGGAACCGCGGCCCACTTCAGCGGTTTTATAACGGGCCGCGACCCTAATAATAGCATGTAATATAAAAAAATGCATTAGGCCATCTGGCGAACGTTAGCTGAAAAGAGTCTTCTGAGTTTTGAATAAATGGCAAAACTAAAGCCCTGACTCAATTCGAATGAAAATATGGCAAATATATCAACTTAGCATGATTTAATATTAGGCAGAATTATTCATATAGTTTTGCCAATTAAGACAAACTGGGAGAAATAGATGCCGAAATTTCTTCAAAATTATCTTTTTTAAAATTTTACCAGGAACATACCTTTATTACGCGTCTTAAAAATCTTATGAGTATGGCAAAAGCGCTTAACCGGTAGGTTACAAGAAACGAGATTTATAGATTTCCTATTGTTATTGGAGTTTCAGAGCAAAATGGTCGGAATACGCTTTCCTAGCGTTATGGCTAAATAAGGTTAATTTTAAGAATCAATATAGGCCAGGGATTCCTAAACTTTTTAGAACTGCGATCACTTCAGCGGCTTTGTAACATCCCGCTACCCTGCAAACTCATTGTCGACTAAAATGTAATAAAATGCTAATCATTTTAATATAAACCTTATATGGAGGATGGCAGACATACAAATTTCTTAAAACCAAAGCCTGCTTGATCGTGGTGCTGGTTAGAAAATGACACTTTTGAATCTAATATATATATATATATATATATATATATATATATATATATATATATATATACACGGAGAGACAGAGAGACAGAGAAAGACAAAGACAGGCAAAGTCAGATATATAAAAAGAGAGACAGAGGGAGACCTAGAGAGAGAGAGAGAGAGAGAGAGAGAGAGAGAGAGAGAGAGAGAGAGAGAGAGAGAGAGAGAGAGAGAGAGAGAGAGAGACAGACAGACAGACAGACAGACAGAAACAGAGAGAGAGAGAGAGAGAGAGAGAGAGAGAGACAGACAGACAGACATAAACAGAGAGAGAGAGAGACACGCACACACAAATATTGTTAGACCTGCAGAATACCCATATCTCCTCTTATAGACTGCTCTTGCCATCGACCTCCTTTTCGGCTTGACCTGCTTCTAAATTCGGAACGGTCTTGTAGCTTCATCGGCTGATGCCCTATGCAACATGAAAGTGGCGCCATAGAAGTTCATTGATCGGTCGATCGTCATACCGCTGACATAGTGTTGAAGTCCGCTGGCGTCCATTGCAACCACGACCGGTCCAGTAAAGGCGACCGCCCTCTGAAGAAGGAATTCATCCCCGTACTGCAACATCACGTGTCCGTCCACGTGACCTCCCTTAACTTTCGGACTGTAGCGACAGGCGCCGTCCTGAAAAATCAAAGATTAACATAAATCCTACGGTTTATGTAGCGCCTTGATGTAATGAGAACTATAGGAACACAGTCGCTTCCTTCATATCTGTAACGGAATTACTATGGTGCTGATTCCGAAAGCGCTACAGGCAATAATATTTTACACCCCCCCCCCCAACACCCCAACACCACCCAATGTGATCGACACCCCCAATCGAGGGATATTTTGACACCCCACAACCCCCCCGGAATTTGAAACCGACACCAACCAACACCCCCCAATCTGAGCTAGGGATGACGTTTTACAGGCTATTTTGGAGACTTGACAAGGTTTTTTGCTTGTCAGATTTTTTCAAATTCCGACACCCCCAAATTTTTCCGACACTCCCAAATTCACAATCCGAGAAATAACCCCGGCTATAGGGCTCATCCATATAGTACGCTCGTAAGAAAGGCATATTTTCAACCCCTTCCACGTTGAACACACCGTACATACGCACAATCTCCAAAATCCGACCCCTCCCCCTTAGTGCGTACGTACTATGCTGATAGACTCATAGAAATTCACGAAATTTTACTTACTTACTTTTATAGTAGTTCTCACAAAAGCAGATCTTACCTAACCACTCTACACCTCGTTATTATTATTATTATTATTATTATTATTATTATTATTAGTAGTAGTAGTAGTAGTAGTAGTAGTAGTAGTAGCAGCAGCAGCAGTAGCAGTAGTAGTAGTAGTAGTAGTAGCAGCAGCAGTAGTAGCAGTAGTAGTAGTAGTAGCAGCAGTAGCAGTAGTAGTAGTAGCAGTAGTAGTAGTAGTAGTAGTAGTAGCAGTAGTAGTAGCAGTAGTATCTTGGTATGTTGTAGTATCTGCTAGATACTTACTTCCGCTTCGTACTGATAGGCGCCTTCGGTATCGATGCCTCCGTTGCGTTGGAATGTAGTTGTACGCCCAGTGTGGCCAGCCACCGCGACAGCCGAAGTTCTCCCTGGAACAGTCGACCAGGTTCTGTTCGCTCAGGTAGACCTCCTCTCGAGTCTTTATGTACAACTGAGACTCCAGAGCAGATACCTGCAATTGCATGCAGCAAACGGTGATCTCTTGTCAAAAGATCGCCGGGCCAGAGATGGCCATGGGTTGGGTTGGGTTTGATTGGGTTGGGTTGGGTTGGGTTGGGTCAAACTTTTCCATATTTATGGTGCGTTGGATTGGGTTGGGTCAGAAAATAAGTCATGGTTTAAGAAATTGCAATGTATTGCGGTGGGTTGGGTTTGGTCAAGTAGCCAAATTGGAGGTATGGGTTGGGTTGTTGGGTTGGAAGATTTGATTGGTTGGGTTGGGTTCTAAAAAATGCACCCATGGCTATCTCTGCGCCGCACTGCACTGACCCTAAAATGTCTGGCCACCCGAAGGGGGACGGAGAACTGAAGACCAAAATTGTCGACTCCATGTTTATTGTATTTGATACTACGCCTATGCCTGCCTAGGAAATATTATACAGGGTGGCGCAAAAAAACCGGACTAGTCACATTTCGGTTTGCATTTAATGTAGTCCGGTTTTTTGCGCCACCCTATACAGCGTAATTACAGTCGAGGCTGTATGAGTGGATGCAGTCCTCGGCTCCAGGCTGCAGTCGAATTTCTTTGGCGCATTTTACTCTGAAAAATGTTTCCCGCATTACGTCGAAATATTTCTGACAACCCGAGTCAGACTCCCCCTGCGATTGATTCCCCAATCGCACATTTTGGCGTTGTGTGGTATAGGGGTATCCAGTGTTTACCAACAAGGTCCGGTTGCTCCGCCCACTGGTGGGCAGAAACCATAGAAACCATTGTTGTCTATTAATAGACGCCAATGGCAGAAGCAGATTTCTTGCTGGTGGGCATAGATCAGTGACCATAGAGATTGTTCTGGATACTCCTATATGCGGTTAAGACAATTTGAAAAAAAACAACTGAAAGATATCATTCGTTTGACGCAACACGCTCTGGTCTGTAATATGCATCATGTGAAAGGATTATTTGACGTGGACGAAATCTATTTGAAACCTTAATATTGCAAAGAGTTATATATTAAAAATAAAGAAATCCTGCCGCAAGAGTGCAGCAGTAGTCTACCAACGTATCCGAAGACTATACATGTACTAACAGCGGCAAAGGCCCAACAGGATCCACAGTATCCCTAGAAAACACAAAACATAGAAAACATTTTCATATCCGGTTTGTACATTCAGAGACAGTTCTACTCACAGGGCGGACCTAGGGTCTAGCAGGTAGGGCAGATGTCCTTGGGCGCCACTTGAGCAGAGGTACCAAAAAGACTGTGATCTTGCTCTCTACTCAGAGTAGAAAGAGAAGAAACTGAGAAAACTGACGTTGAGCACATCATAGACCAGTTCGCATCAGCAAAAAAGCAAGAAAATTGCATCTGTAGTTTTAATCTTGTCTCAGTCAAATGTCATGCTTTGTCAATTAGGCCTACCTGCTAATTTAACATTCTGATCTTTATGCCATGGGTGCAAAATACCCCCGAGATGCCCTTTATTCATTTACATCGTTTGCATCAGCTTTACCGTCGAAACATAACAGACATTGGGTTAAATTTGCGGTACATAACTCCATCTCTGCTGATTTATCTTCTCGCTCACAACTGAATTTAATCCGTTCCTAGTCTTAAGCTTCTATAGCGCCACTTCCTATAGCACAAAAGCATCAGCAGATGGCGCACCAGATCACAATCGCATAAGATCCAAGTTAAATCAGAGATGTCCATGGGTTGGGTTAACCCTTGGGTTGCGTTGGATTGGGTTGAGTCAGACATTTCCATGTTAATGGTGACGTGGGTTGGGTCAGAAAATAAGTCGTGGTTTAAGAAAATGTAATCTTTTACGGTGGGTTGGGCTGGGTCAAGTAACCTTATTACCGGCATGGTTTAGGTTGGGTAGGAGATTTGATCGGTTTGGTTGGACTAAGTTATAAGAAATGGACCCATGGACATCTCTGGGTTAAATTCAAGTACAGTTACTTTCATCAGAATTAAAAGAAATTACGCTAGGGGAGGGAGGAGAGGTCGTTCCCCCCCCCCGTAGATACGCCTCTGTTAGTCACCTGATTTTTGACTCTCGAAACGACTCCGTGCGATCTCCAATCAACGGAAGATGGTAGAACAGTATGTGGAAAGAGCTCTGGCGGTGGTGGTGATGGTGATGGTTGTCCAGAGAATGTAGAAACGTTGGTCTGAGGGAGACACGTGATCAGCTTCAGAAACTCATCTTTTGTCTAAATAAGATACAAACGACATGGTCTCTACGATGACGAACTGCATGTCACTGTGTTGTGGCTCATACGGGGTATTAATATAATTATAGCAACAATAGATAGACAGGCACGCAGACAGACAGATAAACAGACAGACGGACGTCGGACGGACAGACGGGCGGACAGACAGTCAGACAGACACGCTTACGAAGTGGCAGTCATACAGATCTATATACTTAGACTCACAGATATACAAGAGAGACAGACAGAGAGTACGTGGAGTGGACTCGTACCAGATCCGCAAACTGTGTTATTCCTTGCATGTACGTCTCCAATCCTTGATCGTAAAGCTCGTTGTGTGCAGCGATTTCCTGAAGATTCTTCGAAAATATCTCTTTTCTTTTCTCCTCTTCCTCGGGTCCGTCGTACGTTTTGCCTATTTGAAAACGAAACGCGGCAGACTGTAGAATCACCATCGATTCAGAATGCATGGGCGCATCCAGGAATTCCGTTTGAAGGAGGGCCACTCAGTGGCGTCTCCAGGATTTGGCAAGTGGGGGGGGCGTTGGGGTGGCAACTTCTAATCATGGGGGCCAACCATTTATTGTTTAATGTATGTATCATTAAGTATAGGGTCCCAACAGGGGGGCCACTGGAGGGCCAGGCACTCAATAGGGGACACAGGCCCCCTGGCCTCCCCCCCGGTGGAGCCGCCACTGGGGTCACTTTGTGTCTTATTCCCCCTTTTTGCCTTACCTCGCCCCTTTAATATGAATTGATGCACGTTGGTAAAAATTGTGAAAGAGAAGTAAAGAATTCGCTTATAGTTTCAGCTGTTACTATTGTTTCATCCAAACTGCTTTATAACTCCATTACTCTAACATTGAGAGCTCTTTCCCTGGTTCCGCCCTTTTTGTGTGATAGTGATGGTGGAAGTGGCGCTGGACTGTTACAGCCTTTTCACGGTGTGCGGGTTTTGTAACATTGTAATGTGTTCACGTACAGTAGTTCGGCTGAACGAGTTACCACATTAATTAGTTACTACTACTACTTAATCTACTACTTAACTAACTAACTAACAACTAACTACTACTACTACTAACAACAACAACTAACTAATAATAATAACTACTAATAATAATAATAATAATAATAATAATAATAATAATAATAATAATAATAATAATAGTGTACGAACGAATGAAGCCTGCAGTTATCTTGTTACCGTGAACGCTTTTGAAGTTTTTCCATTTCTGGTTGAAGTCTGAAATCGATTGGAATCTGACTGGGTCGCTGTCAACCCTGACCTCCTCCTCCAGCGACTCCTTGTGCTTGTGGTGGTGGTGGTGAGGATGCTTGTGCTTTGGAGCAGCGAACGAGACAGCCGCGAGGCAGACGCCGACCAATAGAATGACGCGTCGCATCTTTACCCGCTTTGCCCTACTTTAAACAGAACAATTTTGCATATTTGCCCGCTCTACCCTACTTTAAACAGAGCGATGTCGCATCTTTGCCCGCTCTACCCTACTTTAAACAGAGCGATGTCGCGTCTTTGCCCGCTCTACCCTACTTTAAACAGAGCAGTGTTGCATCTTTATTCTACTGACTCTGTATCCCTTCTACCATCCCTTCAGAAGGGCAAAGCTGATTGCGTTCTCGATAAAGATGAGATAAAGCCGGTTTGGACGATATGACAGATAAGTAAGTAAAGTCCCGTGAATTTATATAGCGCTCTCACACAAGCGATGAAACTACAATGCGGCCATTATAACGAATAAGCAAGTAGCTATAAGCAAAACCTAAATTGCTAGTATTATTATTGTCATCATCATTTTCATTATCATTTTCATCAATATCATTAAGATTATTTTTTTATTAATTAGCATTACTAATAGTCTATTACTATTAATGCTATTATTGTATAATTTGAGACGCCTTCATATTTACTGTAAGTACAAAGCAAACTATACAATTTAATCAAATACTATACAAGCGACAATACCTCTGCAGAAATGTACAGAGATGAAATCTGGCTCAAGGCACAGCTTCGTTCCTGCTCAGTTGACGAGTACGGAAACTCGCGAGCAAAGTGAGTTGCTCACAACTGTTCCGTCCATAATATACTCTAGATGGTCGAGTCTACAGCCAAGCCCCATTACAACCAATTAGGGCGTGGATTGACCAAGGATATATGTGTCCACACAATGTGTATATTGTAGTTATCTGGTTTTCCAGTTTGAAACCATTTCCTACCACTTGTGGGCCTCTGGGCAGTTGGGGAAAAACAAAGACCTTCATTTTTAGGGAATGAAAATGTTGATCCGATTAGCAGCCAGAGTTCAGTTAGCTATGAGCTATAGCAGTTTGAGAACTTATAGAGTTTCTGGCCTCAAGAAAATCGTAGATATAGACAGACAATTGTTGTTGGATTTCGGAGAACAATTGGATGCATTAATGTGGCGGTTCAGTTGAAAGAGAAGAAAAATTATGGATTTGATTATATATATTATATTGCAAGATATTGTCATTTAATATTTCCACTTCAAAATCGACGGAACATTTTAACTGTCAAAGTCAATTGGAACCATTTCGCTCGTAGACATATGTAATTATATGATCTGATATAGTGCAAAACAAATATCAGTCCATCGTTCGAGCATTTCATGCATGTGTCATCAATTTTAAAATTCTCAAGTGACAGTGACGTCGGCCTGGAGCAACTATCATATTTCAGAGCTCTTCCAAACGATTTCTCAAAAGAGCCTGTTTTACCATTTACATTACATTACACAAAATTCAACACGCACAGCATTCCTGTGATACTTTTTCTCATAGAGCGCTATCAAAATATATAATAATAAATAATAATAATAATAATAATAATAATAATAATAATAAATAATAATAATAATGATGACAACGTTTAATAATAAAAGCATCGTCAATAATTAATTTTTATTAGATAAATGCAAAATTATTAAGAGTTTTTAAATGCTATTTTCACCCTGAGCTACAGCATTACAAAAGAAAAAATTAACAAGCGCAGTGGTAATATTTTATTAGATTTGTTCCAAATGATGACAAGCAAAAATGTTGTCAGAGGCATTCTATAGCATTTGCAGATTATTTTCGGCCCGCCAAGGGAGGTTTTGACACCAAAACAGTGTCCAAAAATTAAAAATTTAAAACATGCTATTTTCACTCAACAAATTGTAGCCTAGGCGTTGTGAGTCTAACAGGTCAATACTGGCAAGGTATAAACTATAGTGTGATTTAAAGTGGCTTATAGGAGGCATTACTGCCTGTGTGAAAGCCACTAGGGGCGCTAACGGGTCTCGAACCTCGCTCCGTCAGTCTGTACGCCGCACCAGCGCGTAACCCCACTCTGCCATCTTCCGCCCCCTAGAGTGTCAAATTTAGATTAATTGACTTCAGCTGAAATACTCCATCTGGTCCACTACCCTATCACTGAATTCGCCTTCCCTGGGTAGGGTTTCTAGAGTTGTGTATTCCGCAATCGCTAAAAAAATTGCCAGTTTTAGCATTGCGTGAATGTTTGAGATGGACTTTCATAGCGATGAAGACGATCAGTGGCGGTTCCACGTGGGGGATGAGTGGGGATGCATCCCCTACCGGACTTCCAGACTTACTTTTGCTAGCTTGTGAAATTTTAGTTAAAAGTCTAGTAAAACTAACTGCGAATTACCATTTTTTGCTTGTCAAAATTTTTCGTGAAAAGCAAATTAAACATTCCGTTTTTCCAACTTTTCCAGCAAAGTTTATTGATTTTTCCTTCTATTTTTATCCCCACCAAAAAATTCATTTCACCCCCTCCCCAACCAAGAAATCCTGGAACCACGTTAAAAACGATCTCATGGTCTTTGACAGACAAGGGCAATTTTTTGACAGCAAACAAAGCTACATCTGGCGAACACCCACCGCCGCCAGGGTGAAAGAATGTGCCGCGACTTTGATTGACATGAAA
This sequence comes from Metaphire vulgaris, assembly GCA_018105865.1. Classification (NCBI taxonomy): domain Eukaryota; kingdom Metazoa; phylum Annelida; class Clitellata; order Crassiclitellata; family Megascolecidae; genus Metaphire; species Metaphire vulgaris. The sequence continues at coordinate 3,316,521 of CM030859.1, read as the reverse complement.
ACAAATTTTGACTGGATTAGAGAGAGAGAGAGAGAGAGAGAGAGAGAGAGAGAGATTGAGAGCAGAGAGAAACAGAAGAGAGAGACTGAGAGAAGAGACAGGGGACTGTGCCACGAATAAATTGAGTTCTGCTATTGATTATTTTGAAAACAAAATGGCAATAGATTGAAAAAGACTTTAGAATTCGTTGCTAGTTACTTGTGTGCAAGATGGAACGACAGGCAGGCCCGTCGGAACTAGGGGGTGCAGCTGCACCCTTAAAAAAACTTAGGGGGTACACTGCTCCCCCTGTAAGGCAAACACTATGGGTGCAGTTCACCCATTTGCGTCGAATTCATAAGGAGGAACAACTAACAGTATATCAATTTACTAAATGGCCAACGAAATGAACCCCTGCTAAAAATTCGTTCCGACGGGCCCAGTGTTTAATCTAGGCCGTTTCCAGGGGGAATTGCCCTTTCCCCTGAAAATTTCAAATTCCAGCCCCGGAAATTTTGGAATACTACATGGACTAACAGCGGCCCTAGCAAAATTCCCCCCTTCCCGGCTTTTTCAGCCCCCCGCTTTTTCAGCCCCCCGGCTTTTTCAGCCCCCCGGCTTTTTCAGCCCCCCGGCTTTTTCAGCCCCCCGGCTTTTTCAGCCCCCCCGGCTTTTTCAGCCCCCGGCTTTTTCAGCCCCCGGCTTTTTTCAGCCCCCCCGGCTTTTTCAGCCCCCGGCTTTTTCAGCCCCCTTTTTCAGCTTTTTTTCAGCCCTCCGGCTTTTTCAGCCCCCCCCGGAGTCCAGGAGTCTAGATTAAACACTGGACGGGCCTGAAAAAAAGGTGTCAGACAAGGTTGTGTAAATTCACCATATCTGTTCAATATACTGACTGAAATTGTTGTGAGAGAAACTTTGGAAGGATCTGACGGAGGAATCACATTACCAGGGAGGAGAATTACAAACTTAAGATATTAATCGTCCAGCGTTGTTTTCACTCTTCTAACTTCCCGCCCCATCTTTGAGCGATCTTAGCTCTCAAAAAATAAGGCTCACTCGCCTAACCACCAAGTTAGACACTCATCCAGTGTTTAATCTTAAATATGAACTCCTGGACTCCGGGGTGGGGAGAAACATCGTCAAAATATAGCCTGGGGAACTTGGTCAGTCAAAGCCACAGCAAAATGCTTGTGAATGCAGTTTCATTTCAGTGATGGGTAATTCAATTTCTAATTAGCTGTTAGTCCATGCTAATATTCCAAAAATATTCTAATTCTAATTCTAATTCTAATGAATAGCTTGCTAATTGTAATTGAAAAGAACAATTAGTTGCCTAATTAGGATTGTGTCAAGGGCGATTTTCCTCAAGAAACGGCCTAGATTAAACACTGCACTCATCGTAAACTTTTTGAGACGGACGCGTTTAAATGAACAAACACATCTATTTCGATATATGCAGACATAACCAAGAGCGAAGTTAAATATGAACACATTGTATTTCTTTTGAGGACCTTCTTTCCTGTTTATACCAGCGATCATTTACTTCATAAAATTACGAAACATCGTCTGAAAGATCATTTACAGCTGGATTTATTCTTAATGATAGGGCCATTAGGCTGTTTGAATTTTACTTGCAAAATCAATTCTGATATAATCAATTATACACATTAGCATGTCGTTTATCCACAGCAAAATGCTTGTGAATGCAGTTTCATTTCGCTATTTAATACCAAAAAATACATGATGCATAAAGGGAGAAGAGAGACAGTCACAGAGACAGAAGGAGCGAGAGGGACACGAAGTAAAACCTTTGTCAAAATCGGTGTTTTCAAATGTTCTTTTCACACTCAGGAGGAGGTATAATGCTGATCAATGAGTTGCCTTTATAATAATAATAATAATAATAATAATAATAATAATAATAATAATAATAATAATAATGTGATTTGAAGTGGTTTAGGAGGCTAAGTAAGCCTGTGTGAAAACCATTTTGAAACACTTTGAAACAGTGATCTCAACAATTAGTCTTATTTCTTAGCACCGTTCGAGAAGCATTTTACTTTAGATTATTTTCTCATAAATGGAGAAGCCGTATAATTTGAATTCTTAAAGTTAGCGCTCCTCGGTCATAACATTGGTCTTAACCGCCTACCGTTACCATGGAGACAATCATTGAAAATAGCGTTAATCCTCGAGCAACGAGAAAAGCGAACGCCGTCTCTAACCATTGTTTCATGCAAAGACAACTGTATGTCTGCTATGACACTATACATAGACGGCGTGGCCGGACAAAATGTCATGGGGACAAAATGTCATAGGGACAAAATGTTAGCGGACAAAATGTCTGGCTTAGGGCTGGGGTTAGGGTTAGGGGTTACATTTTGCTCGCTGACATTATGTCCGCTGACATGTTGTTCCCATGACATTTTGTCCCCATGACATTTTGTCCGCTGACATTTTTGCCTAGCACCCATAGACGGCCCTGGCTGCCCTGGTTGCTCGTCTACCTCATTTAGGCACAACATTATCTGACTTCTTATGGCGTCCGTTTACTCCGCCAAACTAACGGATATACTTGGATCATTTGGGGCGTATCCAGAAATCACCACCTTCGGAAGTCGTTTCAGTTTCACGAATTCACGGCAAATTTTCTTCGTCGGCCTTCGATGTATAGATTCATATAAAATTAATTTTGCGTTTAAATGGAAACATTTTCCATCGGGAAACATTTTGATGTGAATTATACTGTTCGGTTTTAAATGAGTTTTACGAACTTTTTGCTTTATTGGTGAAGCGATTGTCCCATATTTATTTGACTTTGACTATGCTTAAAGAGGGTGTTCATTGATTCTGAATGAAGCCAAACAGAAACACGTTCAGAAGTGTGCTTCCATCAGAACCTAATCTTTTAACACTGTAAAAAGTAATTTCACGCAACATAATCGTGTTGTGTTCTTTTTAGTTCGGTCAGAATTTTGTTTTAAATGTTTATTCATAACTCAAGATCTAATTTTTATTTTGATGTTACCAGTTCTTCCTCAATTACAACGCCTGACTTGCAGGATATCTCTACAAACATCGATCCGTTCTGCACCTTCTAATCGGGACTCAAATGGTTGATTCACATGTTATCCGTAACCAGTTTTAATTTCCTGGACTCCGGGACTGGAAAAGCCGGGGAAAAACCCCTGCTGGGGTCGCTTATCGATTCGAAATTTGTTTTGAAAATTCCCTCTTCCCCCGGAAATCCTGCCTACGCACTGTCCGTGGACCTTAGAAACACCGGAGAAATCGTTACGACTTCAATTGCAAACTGCCATCGACTTGATGATATCGCTAGAAACATCGAAAATATCTGCGCCACCGATGACCTAAACTCATTTTCAAATGGTTGATTCACATGTTATCCGCAGCCTACCCTTAATGCTAAATAGCTCCAGAAACACCGGAATGAAATCGGAATGAATGACTTCCGTTGAATGAATGAATGAATGAATCGACTGATGAATCAATGAATGAATCGAATGAATGATAATGAAGAACGAATGATAAAATATAAAATTATACCGATGACCTAACGAACGAACTCATTTTACAAAACGAACGAACCAGTCTAACGAACGAACGAAACCTAACGAACGAACGAACGAACGAACGAACGAACGAACGAACGAACGAACGAACGAACGAACGAACGAACGAACGAACGAACGAACGAACGAACGAACGAAAACGAACGAACGAACGAACGAACGAACGAATGAATGAATGAATGAATGAATGAATGAATGAATGAATGAATGAATGAATGAATGAATGAAGTCTGATAATCCCATAACATCCTGGATCCACTCGATCTTCCTCTTGTGTAACTCTCCTTCGTCCTCTGAATCAATCATCTATCAAAATTTGCAACCGTACTTTTCATTTGCTGTGACAGAACTTTGGAACTCAATTCCAGCATCCCTCCACATCATGGTCAAGTTACAAATTCTTAGTCAAAATGTCTTTCCCTTCTCGAGTTTTTTCTTTCTAAACTAAAAGCATTTCTTTTGAGCAAAATAATTTCCTCCAGAGCTGTAACATCGCAACCACATTGACCATTTTAATTAAATGACCCTGAATAAATGACCCCCATCTTTGCCTATAGCTACATGTACTTCATACTAAGGTCAAGAGTCTTGGAATAAGGAGTTACTTCGGTGCTGCTCTTGAAAGCGCTATAGAAATTCACAAGATCTCACTTACTTCTAATTTAAAATTCGCTATTCCTTCCATAGACAAGACCCTGAGAACCATCTCCAATACTAATAACAGAGAACGCCTGTTGGAATTAGGCAGCAAAACTGAGAAACTTTCGCTTCAATATTCTCTATAAACTAAAAATTACCAAATGAACTCCGTTCGCTTGAAAATCATAGAAAACAGTTTAAGGGATTATATATTCTTTAATTTTAAGTCCGTTACTTACAGCATATCTCGCCATCTGGCGAACACAACGCTCTTGCCTTTGGCCCTGGCCATGCTATAGCGCTACATAAATTATCAAGTAGAATAGAATAGAATAGACCACAATATGATCTTGCCATCTGGCGAACACAATATGCAATAAAATCAAGAATTTCGTGTAAAAATTGAAATAGCATCTTCACTAAATTAAATCGAAAGTACCATCATAAAATTCAGCATATTTATTTATTGTTTTGTACGTAAATTAAGTAATGATGAGAACGCGTCTTAAAATGTCTTCCTATTTAGTTTTCGGCGGTGGTATCAGTTACACCTTAATTAAACTAGTCAATAAGACCATAAAACGTAAAGCCTAGGCATTCGTAGCCGAAACTTTAAGACATTCCTAGTTTAATGCGCTGAGCAAAATGCTTTGGAATGTATTTCCATCCTCTTGTTTTCATGTAAAAACTAGTATACAGTGCATTAACTGGCCAACAGATACTTTGGGTGAATTTTATTTAATGAAAATTTTGGGAAAATGAATAAACCTTGGGTGTGTACGTTGAGTATGGATATGTATGTATTAGAATTCCTTGCCTTAAAGGGTCGAATGCAATTTGCTGTAAAGTACATGCCCTGTTTTTTTGAATTTTTTTTGTCTTGGTCAATCTAAATGTGATTGGCTATTTTTCTTTGAATATTCGTTGAGTACATGGAAAACCTGCTAATTAATCGCAACAAAAGCTCTGTTAGCCAATACAATATCTATTTATGATGATTGTTGCTGAAAAATAGTGTAATGACAATACATTTCAAAGCATTTTGCCTGGAACATTAAGCCATTAGGTCTATTCAGGGTTCAATCTAGGCCGTTTCCGGGGAAAATTGCCCTTCCCTCACGAAAATTTAAAATTCTCCCGAAAATGTTTGCATACTACATCAACTAACAGCAGCCCCTAGCAGAATTCCCCCAGCTTTGTCAGTTTCCCCACGGCTTTGATAGTCCTCCCAGGCTTTGTCAGCCCCCGGAGTCCAGGAGTCTAGATTTAAACACTGGGCCTACTGTTGGCGAAGCTGCTATTACAGTACCAGGCGGTTAAGAGATTCTACAGAATGTATAGGCCTAATTTTGTTGCTCAATAATTTATTCAGTGAATTTTAATTCGCATAAATTAAACGTTCATCCAAAAATCGAGATTCTATTGTCAATTGTGTTCGCCAGATGGACAGATGCTTGAATTATTGTCGCGGAATTTATATGAGACAATAAAAAATCCCATCAAGTTTTCTATATTAAACTCACAAACCGACGCTATGTAGTGACTCTCATAGAAGCGTGTTTTTGGTAATATTTAGAATTAAGATTATGAAATCGAGGCTGCTATCGGGAGGGGGCTTAAATTCTGGCAGAAGATCCGTAGCAGGGATATTTTTACACAATCCGCAACACTCCCAGAGATCAGCACCACCCCCCAATTTGAGGTGACATCCCCCAAATTTGGTAATGTGACAATGGTATACATACAAAATACATACTAATTAGCTCCGGACATCCCCCCCAATTTGAGGTCGACACCCCCTAAATTCACAATCCTAGAAATATCTCTGATCCGCAGTAAGCAATACGTTCCATTGGTAGGCCTGCCCACTATTCACCTTGACGCAGGGATCAACAAGGTAAAGATTTGGGTTTTTTCAAGTGCCGGAACATAATTTTTTAAACTGTAATTATATTGCGCTGTACGTAGACTATTTACTAAAATGCAACCGTTAATCATAATCTAAAAGAGCAAATTTTCTAGCGAACGCTAGATATACTTTTCATTAATATCGGATTGCATCTGGACAAGTTTTACACAAAATACAAATGGGTCCAGATTTTACGAAACACTGCGTAAGAATAATTCCGACTTTAATATGTCTTGCTATTTAGTTCTGTTCAATTGTATAAAGTACCCCTTTATTAAGCCGTAGGATAAAATTATAAATATTGTTGTAGACCGCTAAATAATAAATAGGATAGCAAATGAATATGTCAGTCGTTTGTTAATGTTGGGAGCAAAATGCTTTGGAGTGTATTTTCATTTAACTGTTTTATTATAAATAGCTAAGATGCCACTCTTCACTAGATTTAACAGACACATTTTTTACTTTTTCCTATTTTGGAAAATTTATAGATTTTAAATGTAATCGTGTTTGGCCTAGCATTTGAACAAAAACGATGATTCAAATATAGGCCCTAAAAAACTAGTGAAAGTTTGGATAATATGAGAGTGCTGTGGATGAAACAATAATTTTAATTTTTGAATTTTGGGGAAACCATAAGTTCTTGCTATTCACCACAAATTTCTCTTAACGTCTTAGTTTTTGGATAATGATAACACAGCCGATAAATGGTCATCGTAAAGTGGTAAACTTCAATTAATTTAGCCATTTTATCCACTTGTACCAAGCCACCCTGCCCGGCGATAACGAATGATTAGCAACTATGATCTTATCTCGCCTCACTAAGATATTTGCACTTGACTATCAACTGTACCTTAAAAACTAATGGTTTCTGGGAACTCCAATATATAAGTTTATAATGACAACTTCCTGAAGACCCTACGGTATATGGTGTTTCAAAAAAGTGCAATACGAAATATTTTCTTCCAAAAGTAGTGACGATCCGAAAGTGGAAATTTCGCCAGATTTTCACGGAAATAAGAAGATTAAAGACTCCACGATTAAATTGAGCGACGTTAATTTGCAAATAAAATGGTTAAATATAGAAGCCGACTTTGGAATTTGTTACTTTTTAGTTGCGCGGAATTCCATCAAAGCACACCTTCCTTAAGCTTTCTGATTAATCTATGAAAAGGCCTGAGGCTCAGTTGCCTAACCTCTATTGGTCCAAATGGCTCAAACGAAGGGAGCTGAAGTTTGCAGCAAAATGCTTTGGAACGAATATATGAATTTTCATTCCACTATTTATCCGCATCATTCATCAAAGTTTAAAGTGCGGCTGATGTGTAAAAACAATCTTAGGGATTTTGGGATTACAGCAACAGAAAGCCTGGCGCTAGTGTCGGTCACAGAGGAAGAGATAAGTAAAGACAAACAAAAAACGCGCTGGTCAGTGTTTTTTCTAGCCACTTTGACATTGGGGGGGGGGTTGAAATGTTTGGGGACAAGATTTGTCGCTCCACACTTTTTAGGGGGGATTTCCATCCCCAAGCCAACATATAAAAAATTTTGGTTAACCACTTTGGAGTCGTCCATAAATGACATAACGCAATTTTGGCACTTTTTGACCCCATTCTCCTACGTAACGCGACGTAACAAAAAGTCAGACTCCCTAAAGTATGACGTAACAACAAGAATATAAAAGACTAAACAACGAATTGAGAAGAGAAGCACACAAAGCCCGAGAGGAATGGCGGAAACAACAATGCATAGAACTACAGTATAGTACTCGAACCGCAACTGATACCATATTGCAAAAGTCGTTGAAAAACACAACAAAAAACGCAAAGAAATAAAAAAACGCACAAAACGCGTTTTTATGAGAATAGGAAACGTAAAAACGTTTGCACCATCTATGGTTTTAAGACATTTATATGCCTGCAATTCTCCATACACAGCTTATATATTAAAATGATTAGTGTTTTATCTAATTTTAGTTAAGGATAAGTTTGCAGTATCGCGGCATGCTACAAAGCCTCTGGAGTGAGTCGCACAGTTCCAAAAAGTTTGGGAAACCTTGACCTATAGTAGTTTGCATATCTGGAAAGCATGGTGCGTGCAGATGGGAACTGTAGTCAGGAGATTAGGAGGAGGATTGGTCTGGCCAGCTCAGCATTGGGTCGCCTTGGCAAACTATGGAGCTCTGGAAAGATCTCCCTCAAGACAAAGCTCCAACTTTTACGAGTCTGTGTCTTCTCTGTGCTCCTTTATGGAGGCGAGACTTGGACACTGAAAAAGGATGACTGCAGGCGACTCCTGGCTTTCGAAATGCGATGCTACCGACGGCTTCTTAAGATATGGTGGGGAATGAAAATCACGAATAAAGAAGTAAGGAGAAGAATCACGATCGACAGTGATGTGATAAACACAATCAAAGAAAGGAAGCTCCAGATGTTTGGTCATGTCAGTCGCATGGAGGAGAAGAGAATTCTGAACGTTGCAATGGAGGGAACAATGGAGGGAACACGCCCTCCTGGAAGGCCCAGAAGACGATGTTCGACGACATCAGAGAGTGGACGGGATTAAATCTTGGAGAGGCAATACATGCGGCACAAGACCGCGAAAATTGGAAAAGAATCGTTCAGCATGCTACTGGTCTCGACGGTTCCTGAAGGGACTATGAGCTGCTGCTGCTGCTGCTGATGATGATGATGATGATGATGACCTATAGTACTTTTAGAAATTAATCTTACTTCACAATAATGCAAGAAAAGCGTATTGCGACCATTTTGCACTGAAACTCCACTAACAATTAGGTAATCTCTGCACAGCAAAAAGTTTAAACAAATGCTGGCTGCTAAGCTATTTTGACATACTCATAGGATTTTTAAAACGCGTAATAAAGGTGTGTTCCTGGCAAATTTTAAGAAAGGTAATTTTTAAGAAATTTCAATGTATATTTCTCTCCTTTTGTCTTATTGGGCAAAAATGAATTAATTTGCTTAACATATTTGCCATATTTTCATTCGAATTGAATCAGAGCTTTTGTTCTGCCATTTATTTAAAACTCAGAAGAATCTTTTCAACTAACGTTCGCCAGATGGCCTAATGCATTTTTAAAATTTTCACATGCTATGATTAGGGTCGCGGGCATCTTATAAAGCCGCTGAAGTGGGCCGCGGTTCCAAAATGTTTGGGAAACCCTGAACTAAACATTAATTAATTTCTGTTTTACATATTCTTCTTCAGCTGTCATGTATTTCAACATGGCGACTATACTGTATGTTTTCATTGATCTCTGTTGTTCATCGCTAATTATATACTGTACAAGTATATATTATATATATAGGCCTATATTATATATTATTTATATATATTATATATATATATATATATATATATATATGGGCTATACTGCTTTTTCGTTAGTCAGTAAACTGTTGATGTACGTCATTCTTTGTCTTCCTTTAGCTCCTTTGCTTTCGACTTTTCCAGTAGAAAACATGTTTTCCATTCCCTTCTTCCTCGTTATATGCCCAATAATTGAAGCTGTCTTTTCCGTATCGTAGACAACAATTTCCTTTTTGTGCAAGCAATCTCGAAGTTCTACTATTATTCGTTTGTCTTCTTTTCGGTCCGCCATATTTTCAGCATTTTCTTTTAAGAACCACATCTCGGCAGCTTCACGTTTGTTCCTCATGACTTTAGACTTCTTCCCAGTTTCAGGTCCACTATACATTACTGGCCAAACGTAACATTCCAGAGCTCTTATTCTTGTTTGTTTTAAACAAAGGCGACAAATTCACGAAAATTAGCCAAGGGCAATGTTGGAGTTGTGAATTTTTAGCTGGCTGCAGGGGGGTGTTGAGATTTTCATTAGACTGAAATTCAATGAATGACAGAAACTGCATGTATCTAATATGCGATTTTTTGGAGGGTTGAAAAGTTAGCTGTGGGGTTCAACCCCAACTCCCCCCGACAACTAAAACACTGACCAGGGGCGTATCGACGTGGGGGTATATCGGTATACAGTATAATATATACCCTCAAAAATCTGCATATTTATAATACATTATATATAACATATATATATATATAATACATAATACAGTGTATATATATTATATATACAATATATATATACAATACTGTATATATATTATTATTGTATATATAATATATATACGCTGTATTATACAATATATAAAATATTATATTATATTATATACATAATATAACAGAAATATATATCATATAATATATACAACAATATATACCCCCAAAATTTGTACCCCACCCCAATCAAATTCCTGGCTACGCCCTGAAATTAGCGCATTATTCGCATGGCTGAAATATATGCTATATATATATTAAATAATTTAAATATAACAATATATACCCCCAAATGTATACCCCCAAATCAAATTCCTGGATACGCCCCTGAAATCAACGCATTATTCACATGGCTGAGATATAGTGCAATAGATTTGGCCTGAAACAATGGCTCAAAGCCAGAGACCCGCGAATAGGCCAAAGGTTGAGAGAACGAATATATTTTGATGGAAAGAGCAATCATTAGGGTGTTCAATTAATGACGACGAATTCGTCAAATTTATTTTATACCTTGAAATCTATTAACTGCCAACAAAGGAGGAACAACTGTATAAAACACATAAGATTCAAAGAAATTATATTTTTAATTGAATTTGCAGTACTTCATTGCAATAACATAAAACTGGCAACTTGGATTTAGTATCGTTTAGAGCACTTGAGTAAAAGTTACTATAATCGAATTTAGTGTCCTGTTACCCTACCTCAGTTGTCTCCCATTTTGTCTGGCAATATTGCAGAAACTTAGACCCGTTTCATATAAATCGTTTTTGTAGCCAAAAGCTATACGCCACTGAAGAACATAACTACGACAATTTTCAACGTAGAATTGAAGAAACAATGTTCGGACGGCAGAATTCGGCGAATTTCTAGTAAATATAAAGTTATAAACAAGGGAGAAATCGTTGAAATGAGCCCAGAAATCAACAAGTTGCGTTAATTCAGTTTCGACGCTTTAAAAAAATATTTGAAATTATTGAACCAAACGAAACAGTCAACGAAGAAAATTACAAACATCAATCCTCATTTACATTATTTAAGCGACAAATACTGTGAAAAGTCAACAGCAGAGTTCTATTTTGTAAAAAAATCAGCAAAGAATGGCACATCCCAGTTCAAAAAATGTTACCACTAGTGGGAGTTTTCTTCAACCAGGGGCGGGATTAAACCAATAAACCTCGGCGATTTGATACATTTAAAAACTAATAGAAAATATGTGTGCAAATTAAGCAAAATTTTGTGAAATTATATAACGCTCACTATAAAAATAGTTTTCGAGCAAATTTAAACACTTTTGTTTAGAAATTAAAGTAAATTAATTAACCGACGAACCGGTTAAACACAAAATCATCAATCCAGGATGGTTATTTATACATGAATTTGATCCAGAAATTTAGCACAGTGTAAAATAAACATCTAATCTTAACTAGAATAATTTCGACCAATTGGTCCACAAAAGAAATTCAAACTAACATAAGAAACAAAACGTGTTGTGCAAAAAAATTAGATTGTAGGTCAGAGATGGCCATGGAGTGGGTTAACCCATGGGTTGGATTGGGTTGGGTCAGACTTTAACATATCTATGGTGGGTTGGGTTGGGTTAGAAAATAAGGCATGGCTTCAGAAATTGCAATGTATTACAGTGGGTTGGGTTAAGCAACCCTATTACCGGCATGGGTTGGTTGAGTTGGAGATTTGATGGGTTGGTTGGATTGGGTTCTAAAAATGGATCCATGGCCATCTCTGCTGTAGATTGTATGAAATCAACTAAACAAGAAAAAGATAGTAAAAACTGGATCAAGAGGGCTGCTTCACACTGTGTAATCTTTGCTGCATACAGCAACTGATATAGCCAAAGAATAAGCAGTGACAATATCGGAAATCCTAACCCCCAACTGCAATAACGTCAAATTTAGTCGGGTGTTAATGATCAAATGAGACTTTCACAGAATTCTAGAGGAGGGGCAGAATATGGCAGCATTTCAATGGGTAACAAGTTCGGCCAATATTAGGCGGCACCGTTGCAAACGCTAATCAGTCATTTATATAATGTACATTGTCCATACAATCCACGTTAATACGTATACGTCATTTTAGGTGATACATTCATAAGTAGAATTTGTTGAACATCTATACACTATAAGTAGCAGCTGTTTTTTTGTATTGAATTCAAACAAGATAAACGTATATTTTCCTGTTCTTCAACGCGGTAACTCCGTTGAAATCGTTCCATAGACTGCACAAGAAAATCAAATGACAACTCATTATACTCCGATAGTGGTCGTTAAGATTGACTGTCCAATCATCGAGTACCAACCGTTACTACAGAATTGATAAGTTCTCTATCAGACCAGTGGCGGCTCCACATGGGGGCCCAGGTCCCCTTATTGGATGGCTGCCCCACAGTGGTCCCCTGTTGGGACCCTATACTTACTACTGCATACCTAGCAACAAATAGTTGGCCTCATGCTTAGAAGTTGTCACCCCAACGAACCCCCACTTGCCAAATCCTGGAGCCGCCACTGTATCAGACTATAATTGTACAAGCATTTAAAACATTACAAAATCCGCCCAATACCTTTGAATAGAAAACTAATTAGAGAGGTAATCCTATGAGGCTGCCCATTAATTATGTCAACAATTTTTGACCCCCCCTTGTCAACAACTGTCAAACTATAAGTGCCCTCTATAATTACTATATTGACCTTCCCCCCTAAAATCAGCGACGGGTCACCTAAAAAGTTTAGAAGGTTATTATTTTTGCGGTGATGAGACCTTTTCCACATTTATTTGCTCATCAAATGTCATAATATGGTGCTGATGACTTTTTTGCTCGTCAGGCTTTTTTCCATTGTAACAGATAGTATATTCCATGAAATTTCCCATTTTTGCCTATTTGTAAAAAAATGAAATTGTTGACTTCTCTTGACCCCTCCCCTGTCAACAACTGCCCGCCCTATTTTGCTGACGTAATTAATGGACAGCCCCTGTGGTTAATACCAAACTGACACAGAAATGTGAGATAAGATGACAAGAGGTGGAAGATAACAAAAGGGTTTCAAAGGAACGCAAGGTATTGGATAAGATAATAAAGACTGAAGATAAGGATATGTCACAGAGAGAGAGAGAGAGAGAGAGAGAGAGAGAGAGAGAGAGAGAGAGACAGAGAGAGACAGAGACAGAGACAGAGACAGAGACAGAGACAGAGAGAGACAGAGAGACAGACAGAGAGAGACAGAGAGAGACAGAGAGAGACAGAGAGAGAGAGAGAGAGAGAGAGAGACAGAGAGAGACAGAGAGAGACAGAGAGAGACAGAGAGAGACAGAGAGAGAGACAGAGAGGGGGTTGGTGACAAAAGTTTACACCACCATTCGACATTAGTTTGAAAGAGTCAAAAGTTCCTACAGTTTACTGAACCATAGGAAGGCTGCCAATTGAAGAGCCGTTTCATTGTTCATTCGCGTTTTTCATTCTATTTCTTCTTCATCTTCGCCAGCAGCGCCTGCTGTTGGCGCAGTTTCTCCTTCAGCAACGATATGCGATCCTCCTGTCTCATTCCGGCCACCGCCGGCTCGTAAGTTCCTCCGTCTTCCGAGTCGGATTTCGCGTGCTCTTCGCCGGCCGCACCAGCTGCCTCGTCCGCCGGCGACTTCGGTAAGGATGACGACGGAGTGACGGTGGGAGGAATCGGGACGGACACGGCCATCGGAACCGAGTTTTGGTTCGACGAGGTCCCGGGCACGGGAATCAGGAACGAACCCTTCTGCGTTTTGACGAGGTAATACTTCGTCTGGTCGAGACTCGCTCTCGGTCTGACCCCCGGCGGCGACGACGACGACGATTTCGACTCCCCGGCAATTATCCGATAGTTGGCCACAGGGCCCCGGATGGGAGGGGGTGGTGAAGTCGGCGAGGGGGACAGGCGAGACCCCGTCGTCGTCATGTTGGCAATTAGATGTGAAGAACCCGTTGCGGAGAGAAAGGCAGCGACGGGCTTAAGAAGGGACTTCTTCATGGAAATCTTCCGACGGAGATCTTCACTGGCCGCGTTCAAAACAGACGATCGTTCATCGTCCAGGGTCCCAACAGCAGTCATGACAGGTCGACTCTCTGCGCTGCTCTCTCTCCTCCTCCTCCTCTCTTCTTCGCGCCGGATTCGCCCTCGTTCGCTGCCATGGGCGTTGTTGACCATTCGCTCTGGTCTTCGCCGAGACCGACTGTTTCGCTCCGGCGTTTTACTCTGCGTCTTCTCTGCAGTTTTGACGGATACAGTCCGCCCGTGGCGTTGCCATCTTGATCTGCAACGTCTGGAAGGTCGCCTTTGGGGGGCTTTCGTTCCCTCCGTCTTCTAATACCGCTGCTGCTGCTGTTCGTGTTCGAATTAGATCCCGTTGGGACAATCACGCTTTGAACCTGTAAACCTGCAGCGCTGGCCGGAGCATCCTCGCCATCTGTCGGAAATTTCCTCCGAGACCAAACTCGCCTACTCTTCGCCGGTCCTGGCGCTGGGCTCTGCTCCACGGATCGCTCGCCGTCGGTCTTAGTCACCTCCGTATTATCTTCTGTCTGATCCGGGGTTTCGTCGGTTTTGACCTTCTGTCTCGGGGTCCTCTTTCTGACCACGATCGGACCCATGTCAAACGCCGCAGTTGCGCCGAATTCGATCGCAGAATCCGACACGATGCGCCTAAACTTTTCCGCATTTCTCTTTCCACCGGAACCGACCAGTGTTGCGGCGTCGACGTAAGAACAGTCCTTAATCACGATTTTCTTATCGATCGGTTCCTTAAGAACGACCTTATCGTCTGTTTCCGACCTTTCCAACGGTCTCGACCCTTCTGTGCCGGTTTTAACCATATCCGGTTTCTTGATGACCCGCTTTTTAATTCTGCAGACAATCTGACCGAGATGCTGTTCAACCCATTTCGTGTACGGCTTAGCGCTGTTGTTGGTCACCTTTCGATCCAGTAAGACGTAACATTCTACCACATCCACACCGTATCTCTCTTTATCGTCATCGGTCGACCGCCGCTTCTCCTAGCGGTGCCCTCTTGCGGCACTCCCGGTCTACCCCCGGTCCTTCTGGCAACATTTCGGCGCTTCCCCTCAGGCCCGCTCTGTTCCCGAGTCTTGCCAGGAGAGCGACGACGAGTCCCGGCTGGAACTCTTGCTCGGACCAGCTTTCGAGGACTGGCGGCCAGGGAGTGCGGCTCACTTATCGTCAGATCAGAGTCGTGACTCGGTTCCTCGGCACTTATGGTGCACTCGTCATCATCACCTTCGTCGTCGTCGTCGTCGTCATCACTGTATTTGGGATTTTCGATGATCATGTGATCATCACCTCTGTGAACGATGTTCATACTACCATCGGCGATGGTAAAGTCCTCTTGTTGCTGGTGATGACCTTGTTGGCCAGGAATTTTCAAGGCCGACGCGGCAGCGGTGGCCTCTTCCAGGCTCATGTTCTTCAAAGCCTCGAAAATACCGGGTCTTAACGACCCAGAGCTACCATCGGAATTATCAGAATCCTGGCCTGGCAAGAGGTCAGGCTGACCGATAACTGGCCGAGGAGCTTTGAAAATGTCCTTTCCATCTGTCTCGGTCTCCTCTTTCTCACTCTTACCTGGCACCCCAACAGGTCTTATCAGCTCTTCATCGTCGTCGTCGTCATCCTCATCCGGAACAATTTCGATCACCTTTATGTCCTCCGAAGCAACATCTTCTGCCATCGAGGGACCTTCTTCGGTCGCCGGCGGCGGCGGCGGAGGAGAAGTGGCAGCTCTTGACAGCGGGCCGGCCTCGACCGTTTCCTTCTTGCGCATCTGGATGTAGCGGATGGTTTTCGACTTGGAGTCCTTCACCTCAACCCACGCATGTCCCGGCTTCAACTGGAGCGCTCCGAGGGCGGCGTTCGTCTCGCTCGACCCCCCGCCGGGCACGCGGATCATGACCATCTTCTTGGCGTTTCCGTCGTTGATACCGAGCGCCTTCACCGTGATGGTCTTCGGTCTTATCACCGCCCCCGCGGATGGCACGACCTGTCTTGCGCCCGGCTGTATCACGTACTGAATTCTCGGGTTACCGGCGGTCGAAACAGGCTGTCGGATGACACTGCCCGC
Source organism: Metaphire vulgaris (assembly GCA_018105865.1). Lineage (NCBI taxonomy): Eukaryota > Metazoa > Annelida > Clitellata > Crassiclitellata > Megascolecidae > Metaphire > Metaphire vulgaris. The sequence continues at coordinate 3,300,198 of CM030859.1, read as the reverse complement.
CGTAACAGATCGTACCAGTTGAGCAGGTCTGATTATGGACACATTTCCTCCGGTTTCGCCTCCTCCTCCTCCTCCTCCTCCTCCCCCCCCCACCGCCGCTCATGGGAACTGCAGTGATCTTCATCCCCGGGCGAAGAGCTCTCACCACGGGCGAGTACTGCTCGCCCGCCGTCACCGGCCGGGTCACCGTCGCAGCAGCCTTACCGGCTTCGGCGGCGGCGGTGGCCGTAGCCGCGGTGGCCGCCGCCGCCGAGACGCCCTTCGGCCGGATGGCCAGAAGGGTTCGTCGGCCGCCCGATTGGAACCTGACGGCCGAAAGAATCGACGTCAGTTTCGGATGACCTCCGGAAGAACCGCCGGTCGCAGGATCTGCCGGTTGACCGTTCTTCGACGCGGGATTAAGAGCCAGGATCTGCGGAGGACGGGGCAGGGACGACACGACGGTCGTCTGGGCGGCGCTGGTGAGGACGTCCTGGGTCGCCGGTTGGACGGTGATCGGGCGGGGCAGGCGCGTCGCTGCCGGCAGCGAGTTGACGGGAATGATGAGGTTCTTGACGACCCCGTTGACTGACACGTTTATCGACTGGTAGGAAGCCGGTGGACTGGGCTCCGACTATACAGTCAAAATGCAAACATTCTATTAACGAATTTTTAGCAATGTTAATTTAAACCGATCACCTAGTATCCAATTTATCAATAATAATTAGCAGCAGAAGTAGTAGTCGCAGTAGTAGCAGTAGTATCACCAGTGTTTAATCTAGACTCTGGACTCCGGGGGGGACTAACAAGACCGGGATAAGTCAGCTAGGGGCTGCTATTAATTAGTTGATGTAGTATGCCAAAATTTCCTGGGGAATTTGAAATTTCCGGGAGAAAGGGCAATTTCCCCCGGAAACGGCCTAGATTAAACCCTGAGTATCTCTAGCACTAGCAGTAGCAGTGTAGTAGTAGTAGTAGTAGTAGTAGTAGTAGTAGTAGTAGTAGTAGTAGTAGTAGTAGCAACAGTAGTAACAGCAGTAGCAGTAGCATAGCTAGGGGTGCAGGGAAGCTCCCCTTGAGGGAATTTTCAGAAAAGTAAAAAATTAAATTAAAGAGAAGCTATAACAAACGTTATCTAACTGGGTCATTCCATGTCAACTCAACCAGTATTTAGACAATTGCTCACCACACCATAAATTGAGCTGTACTACAAGCCCTGCAAATTTCTTGAAGATCTGAGATGGTGTGGTGAGCACCCTGGTTGAGTTGACATGGAATGACCCAACTATTGCCGCCATGCAGGCAGAAAGTGAAGATGACGATGATGATGATGATGACGATGATGATGATGATAACAAACGTTTGGGCACGGGGACCTTTTTTCTTCAAGCCCTTTTTGAGTGGCGGCGCCTTTTGATGTGGACTGAAAAGGTCACGCCTTTTTAGTATGCTCGCCGCCGTCGGCACCTCTGGTGCTAAAACCTGGATACGCCACCGCCAGGGATATTTTTACACCCCGCTAACACCTTCCCCCAACTTGAGACCGACACACCCCCAAATCTCAGGCATGGGATGACCTTTTTTGCTTGTCAGACTTTTTTGACAGGGGACCCCAGAATTTACCGACACCCCCGCCCCCAAATTGATAATCCTAGAAATAACCCTGGCCACTGATCTTTCTATGTTTATTATTGATACATTCTGTGCGTATGAAATAATTAATATGCCTATATTAGCCTTCTTGAATACTTGCCTGTATAAATTGTCTTGCGTCCATTTAAGATATTGTCCAATGGAGAATTCTTTACAGGAATTCTTCGTCTTCGTATCGTCGACTACAAAGAATAATGTAGGCCTACAGTAAAACGTCTGCTTCGACAAAGAATGAGGTATTTTTACGTCTGTTTTGGCCAGAAATTCAACTAACTTTACTGCGTAAAATCGTTGACGAATAGCATCAAAACACATTCAACCCATGCGAATAGGGGCCATCCATAAATGACGTCACGCGATTTTGGCAGGGTTTTTTTGACACCCCTTCGTCACACGTCGTCACAAAAAAGTCATACTTTCCCTTAAAATATGACGTCACAACACGTTAACCCCCTCTTGTCGTCTTTCGAATGTCAAAATTAACGCTTCGTTTGAAAATACTCATTATAATCATTATAGTTGAAACAATATTCAGAAACTTTTTCAAATTCTTTTTAAAAAATGAAGTGTATAATAATTATAAGTGTAAAATAGGTCCAATTTTGCGGTAACTAGCATTGGCGGTATTAATAAAAATATTTAGTATTATGTGACGTCACATTTCTGGACCCCCGTCGTCACACATCGTCACAAATGTTTGAACCCCAAGTGCGTTACGTCATTTGTGGATGACCCCGTAGTATTTTTACAGCAAATCTAGAAGCAATCATGAAGTATCAATATCATCATCATCATCATGTGTCATCTTCATCCTGAAGGTTGACGGTCATGAGTTGTTTCCACTTTTAACCTGTCTTCAGCAAAAATTTTTAGTCTTCCGGGTCTGTTCTTTTCCTGTATGTGTTCCACAAACGTCGTCCAGCCAGTCTCTTCTAAATTCCTCTGGCCCTGTTTCCCTCATATCTGCCCCTCTAATAGGACTTTTGCTTGTTCTGTGCTTTTCCCCGCATTATGTGTCCAGCATACTGAGTTTTCCTGTTTATAATTTCTGTCAGACGAGCATCACTTTTCTCCAATTTTCTTTAACGACCTCTTCATTTGTTATTCTCTCTTGCCAGCTAATTTTCAAGATTCTTCACAAGCACCACATTTCAAAGGCCTGTATTTTATTTTTCAACTGCTTTGTTAGAGTCCAGCATTCGCAGGAGAATGTGATAACCGAGTATACATAGCATCTCAGGATTCAGATAGTTTTAGTGCTTGGTCTAGGTTTCTTCTTAGTAATTCTTTTTGTTTCCAAAAGGCTTCTTTGGCCATTTTTTTCTGGCGTTTATGTCTCTTGTGCATCGTCCATTCTCTGTTATAGAAACTGCCCAAATATTTGTATTCCTTTACTTGTTCCAACTTAGTTAGTTATCAATTAAGATGTTGTGTTTCTCATTTTTGTGTTTGCTTACTATCATCGTTTTTGTTTTCTTTCTGTTAATTTCCATCCCTATTCTTTGCTTTTGTCGTTTAGCTTGTTAATTATGAGTTGGATGTCTTCCTCTTTTTCTGCAAAGATTACTTTATCATCTGCATATCTGGGTATGTTATAGATTGTTCCATTGATTTTCATTCCAGGAGTTTGTTCTAATGCTTCCTTTAAAATAGCTCTGTATATAGGTTAAATAGTAAAGGGGATAGTATGCATCCTTGTCTGACTCCTTTTTTTATTTGTATCTTCTCGATTCCTCCTCTTTTATTCTTATGGTGGCGTATTCATTCCAGTATAAGTTACAGATTAAATTTTGCTCCAGTTCTGGTATTCCTGCCCACTTTAGTGTCTCCAATAGCTTTTGATGATTTATTCTGTCGAATGCTTTTTTATAATCAATGAAGCATATGTGTATCAATATACATAAACGAAATTCGCAATTGTTCTTCATTCAGAAAGTAACATTGTGTGCGCAATTGAAATATTCAGATTTACCAAGATGAACCAAAAATGGAAAGAATCAGGGCCTGTTTTAACGTGCAGTGATACACAAAATGTGCAGTGATAATAAAATGAAAATATGCAGTGGTAAAATGCAATTTTCTGTGCTTTGTGCAGTGATAAATTTTCCGGACGACCTAGAAAACGATGGACGGATAACAGTGAAGCACTAGGGTCCAGACGAGCATCACTGAAGGAAGTGGAAGAAACGAGGATCTGCATGGACAGGGGCGCGTGGAAAGGCTGCTTCGCAGACAGACCACAAGTCCACCTACATCGGGGTACAAGTACAAGCTTAAAATATCTGCGTGAAGCTAACAAAACAGCCAGTAGCGGTTCTAGTGTGGCGCTGGGGGACCGCAGCCTCCAGATTTCAGCTGTGCACCCTCCAGATAATAATAGCTATAGTAGACGACTTTAGCTGTTGTTTAACGGTGGCGCGGGGGCGCAATATGGTGGGCGACCGTTTTTTCCCGTCAGGCGTTTCCAGTCATTGACTTAGGGGCAAGGGCCCTTCCCGATTTTTCCGGTTAGAACAGCCTCTGACAACAGTCATTCAAACTATCAATATTATTTAGTTAAGTACACGATTAGTTTTCATGATGTTATATATATAAATGCGTTCTCTCATATGTTGTCCATTAATTACGTGGGCTCAAGTTTAGGCTTGTGGCGTGCATATTGGTCACTGTGCCGGAGGTTGGGTGGTTTAGTTCCCCGCTGTTCGATGATCGCAGGGGCGCAAACATGACTTTGTCCCTCGTGTCCTGACACGGGTGTTTTTTGGGGGGAAGGTCGTGTCCCTATGGGCGTGGACACGGGTGTTTTCTGGCCATGAACTAACAAAAACCATGGGTTAATTATTTTATTGTCAAAGTGAAAAAAGCCAAAAAAGGTCATCACCACTCTTAAGCAATTATTATAAGTCAAAAAAGCAAAAAAAGTCATCACCTGAGAAAAAAATAGGACACGACCGTTTTTCTGACCAGGTTTGCCCCATGGATGGTCGGGCAGATAACAGCCATAATTTTCGACGTCCTTGGGGGAGTTGAGCTCGACCATCGCCGGTGCGAACAAAAATGTTTGGGTGTGAATAGTCCGACGGCTCCGACCGCCAATGCTATTCTTTAAAAAACTAATAAAGTGCGCGTATATTTTATACATTTTGCTTCCCGCTAACAACACAGAGTGTCTTGAATGTCTTGGTGATTGTGTCGATGCTCCAGTGATACGAATAAACGGAGACTGCTTTGGATGTAAATGAAATCTTAGACCAGTGGCTCTCCACCTTTTAATGGTGAAGGACCACTTGGAGGTGTTAAGCCTAGATGACGGACCACCTCGATTGGCAGTGCCGAAGACGTTCGTTCAACGCAAAGTAGGGAGTCTGCAGGAGCATCATAATCTCCCTCACCGGGATCTGTGGGTACCCCAGTCACCAAGGCATGTGGCTGTATTTGCCACTAAAAAGTGACTAAATCAAGTCTGTTGTTGGCCTATTGTTAGTTTCAACCTATTCCTAAAATAATGCAAAAAGATTTCCGCCACACATTCCTTCGCATTTAAAATAAATAACTATTATTATTATTATTAGAAACAGTATTTAATTAATTTTAATGTGAACCTCGAGCTTGTATACTCGAGCACAATTTGTCCAAACGAGGGGTAATGTTTGAAAAATTTAACCTAAGTTCATCTTTAACTTCAAATTTAGGCTTTGCTCGCGGACCACCAGGCAGATGGTCGCGGATCACTGGTGGTCCGTGGAACACAGGTTGAGAACCGCTGTCTTGGACGACTTGAAAGCCGGAAAGACACAAAAGTGTCACGGAGCGTTCACGGCCATCGTTTTGCAGCAGAGCCAGCGGGTGGCCAAACCTCGAAGACATCGTTTTAATTCGTTTTAACAGTTTTAGTTAAACTGCAGCGAAAAGCAAAACCAATAGATTTCAATGGTCTCAAGACACGTTTGTGCTGTAAGATTTTTGAAGCGTCGTTTTAAAAGATATATATGGTCAGCACTAGAATCGATTTCTAAAAAAAGTTGTTTGGACTACTACTACTACTACTAATAATAATAATAATAATAATAATAATAATAATAATAATAATAATAATAATATACATTATTAATAATAATATACATTAATAATAATAATAATAATAATAATAATAATAATAATAATAATAATAATAATAATAATAATAATAATAATAATAATAATGATGATGATGATGATGATGATGATGATGATGATGATGATGATGATGATGATGATGATGATGATGATGATGATGATGATGATGATGATGATGATGATGATGATGATGATAACCTATGCATCATGAAAAGGCATCAGAACAGCGAAATACAGGACAGAGATGCGTGGATATGGACAGCAGGCGTTCACTTCTATAAGACAGCTAGGCTCGTGCCAACTCCCTACTTTTTGAGAGGCTAGGCTAGGTAAGGGGAACGGCATAGTGGTGGTTGGGCACCCTACTTTTCCACCCAAGTTTGCGATTATGCCTCGCGGAGAACTTTATATCGTCGACCAGCATAGACTCCGACCCTCAAAAGTTTGGGTCGGAGGCTAATCAGCCCTAAAGGCATGACATGCCACTTACTGCATGATCAGGAATATACTGGCATGCAGGGCCGCCGAGAGAATTTCTGGACCCCGGTACAGAAAATAGTCACGGACCCCTGGCCTGACAAGTATGTGAAAAAGTTGATGACCGTTTTTGCTTGTCGGTCTTTTTCAAAGCAGAATTCCAGGGTCAAGTGCAAATGTGAATAAGTGTTGATGACCTTTTTTGCTTGTCGGTCTTTTAAAGCAAAATGCCAGGGTCCTCGTTTCGTTACAAGTACATAAAAGTGCAAGTGTGAAAGAAAAAGTGTCGATTGCCTTTCCCCCTTGTCAGTCTTTTTATGGCATTATTCACCGGATCCAGGCCCCTCTGAGCTCCATGGGTCCCGGAACAATGTTCCGGCTGCATCCCCTCTCCTCAGGCCTGCTGGCATGTTTGTACTAAGATACAGTACGTCTTTCATTTAAATAGGGGCCTATCCCCGTCATGGGTTAATTTTTGCGTGGGGGTCGAGAGACATTTACCACCAAATTCTCCCACATCCACTGGGATTGGCATCAACAAGTGGATATTTAACCCCCCCCCCCCACATATCAACCATCAATTCCTGATTTAATGGTAACACTGGGGTCGTCCTGGGAAAAATTGGGAGTACCTACAATCCGCTCCAACCCCCCACCCAATCAAACATTGACGGTGATCGCTTATCTTTTCATTCAGCGTTGTTTAATGTTTAGATTTTCAAGATGTCTGCAGGGTAAACATTTCTTGACACACACCCAATGCAAACTGGCGTCACTTTCTGATACCATGGACTCTGTCTTGCGATATTAAAGTCTATGGAAATAATAACGCTCATTCGAAGCGAAATTTGACAGTATACCATAAGCGTATAGGCCTACAAGAGATAGGAAATTTAATCCGTCAATCGAAATTTTGCGAAACCCTTTGATAGAAGTATCCTAAAATAGTCCATTTAAAAATAGCGCTACGTAATGGGAGAGACGTTATTTTAAAAAATCAAAATAAAGCAAACTAGTGAATCTTACAATCATTGTCTCATTTTTAACAAAAGCCGCAAAAATAGATGCAAACTTCCATTATGTCTCTAAGCTCGATCGTCTCCCATCCAGCAACAACCAACCACCCCACCTATTGAGATGCTACCATAGGGAAGGTATAGGGTTCGGCACCCACTTTTTTGTCCAACTTTACGCCAATGGCCATAGGGGTTAAATTCTACCCACTGCTAAATTTCTACCACCAGAAAAAATCTGACACTGTCCGTAGGCCTATGTGTAAACCATAGGATACTGTTTATTTTTTAAAAATGTTTTCACAAGCTACCTAAAGTACGGTCAACTAAGGTAATATTTCGATATTTCAGGCATACTATTCTGACGCATATAGCATAACTATATCTTACGCTAACCAGGTAAGTTTGATTAATCAGGTAAGTTTAGCCTACTATTTAAATACCGAAGCTAAGCAGCGATGAGCGCGGTTTGGAAGTTGGATTGGTGGCCGTCCTGCAAAAATGCTCTATAGCCTAAGTCTAGTTCAATGTTCCCTGTAAGGTGAGCCCGCGCGCCCAAAAACGGTGAGATATGTGCCCAAAAAATTTATTGCCCCCCAAAATTTAGAGCTTTCATTTTTTAAATTAAAAATATTAAATATTTACATATTAAAATATTCAACTTAAGTCACGACAAGTGCTGCGCTATATAAATATTTATTCTCAGCGACTCTTTTATTATGGTCGCGGACTTAATTATATTGTCACACGTGATTTTGTTCTTTTGCACGAAGCAAAAATGCTGTAAAATTGCCCAAAAGTTAGTCAACTTGGAAAATGTTGCCCAAGGGACCATCTATAAATGACGTCACGCACGGGGGGGGGGTTCAAACATTTGTGACGATGTGTGACGACGGGGGTACAGAAATGTGACGTCACATAATACTAAGTATTTTGTATTAATACCGCAATGCTATGTTGTCGCAAAATTTAACGTATTTTACACTTATAGCCTAATTCATTTTTAAAACGAATTTGAAAATGTTTCTGAATATTGTTTCAACTATAATAATTTTAATGAATGTTTTCAAACGAAACGTTAATTTTGACATTGGAAAGACAGGAGGAGGGGTTAACGCGTTGTGACGTCATATTTGAGGGGTCTGACCTTTTGTGACGACGTGACGGGGGGGTAAAAAACTGTCAAAATCGCGTGGTCATTTATGGATGGCCCCTAAGAGAAATTTCATGTGCACCCGGGCCCTCAAGAATTAGAGAAAACATTTGTCTAGACACCGACGCCAGCTGGTATATATTTAAACCAATGGACTTAGCTTCTATTCACTCAACAGCGATGGTCAAATTGTTCCACCCCAAAAATAAAACTGCGCCTCCGCCTCGTGATAATTCAACTTGAGGGCAGCCTATGTTACGAAAAGGCTGGTCGCGATCATATCCTAGGCCCACATCGACCAGTGAAATCGTGTAGGCCTATCAAATAAAGTGAAACAATATAACCTCGCCGTAGCAGCGCTATAGAAAAGCCTTATCAACGACGCGAAAATATGCAATTATTGCAAGTAACGCGAATTTTTGTAACCGTTTATGCTTCAAAATCAAAACCGTTGAATATTGATGGAGCTGATTTGATAATGATCTTAATCGAGTAAGTAAGTAAATCTCGTGAATTTATAACGTGCATTTGAAATAGTAGGCGTACCGCAGTGTAAGCTTATTGTTATTCGATTTTCGAGAAAATATACCACGACATTGAAAGCTGAATGGCGTATGTGTTGTTTATGTCAACTTATTTGTTGACTGTCAACTATTTCAAAATATCATTGAATATTCAATTCTTCGAACAAATCTAGGTTATTAGTTAGACCCATTCGTGACCTCGTTGAAACTTCATATCCTGTTTAATATGGCGAGATTTCTGTAATCTGTATCCGATTTCTTAAACCAGGTTTTGTAAACTAACGCCTAATAAAAGGCTTTTCCGTAAAAAAGATTTACTGATGTATGTCTAAAGTTCTGCCTCTAAACCATTGATTATTATCGTTCGCCCTATGCCCTAGTCATTATGATAGTGGCGCCATAGAAGTTTATTGATTGATTGACTAAGCTCGGAGATGTGAGCTGAACGAACTGTGCTAATGCTACGAATTGGAACATCAATAGATTATGTAGCGCCATATTTGCCAAACGTATCTTCATTGAACAAAATAGTTCAACAAGTATTCACGCTTTGTTTAATTAAAATACGATACCATGTTTGTCTTATATACTCGCATTAACCGTTAGTGTTGAAAACGTCATAGCTCTATGAACAATGATATGTTATTCGACTTTCGAAATATAATTAAACAAGCGCCGCTCGATTTACCTTTAAACCAACGTCTGTGGAGCGTTGAAACTGGAAAACCTTCCAGGTGAAGACAGGGTGATGACCTCCGGACACTTTTCTCCGGTCAAATGGTCAACTTAACGTCAAACGATCGTCACATATGAATAGCAACTTAACATTCGTTTCTCTTTTTAAAACGATCACAATAAAATGGCGGCAACTTCCGGTAACCGAGAATGCGCATGCGCAGACGATTTTTTGCCAATCAGAACTGCGCATTATAGGTTATCTCAGAACAGAGAAGAATTCTATGGTAAACCATTTCCTGCATAATGCTCGGTGTTTTTCTCGCCGAGTGCACGAAGTGGGTCATCTGTAGGCGAAGATCGCTTACCTCAATCCGAGCGGTTATGGCGACTATGCCAAATGGGTTGCTTATTTAAAAGAATTCTCAGAACATCTTGTAAGCGAGTGTGTATCGGTAAAACTTAATTTATTAGCTGCGGCTGGTCACTTTCTTGTTAACCCAAATAGCCACCGATAGTTCAATCATGAACCTTGAGCTCAAAGCTAAGACAGACAGACCATGACATGCCAATAAACAGCGTTATCCTTAGTAGCCTACATTGCTCATGCGAGAATTTTGAGTTTTAAAACTTTAAACTATATTCTTAATACAATTATCATTGCATTGCTTTCTGTATTGGGTATTTTATCCTAGCATTAAATATATTAATAGCCTAAACGACCAAATTATGGCCAATAAATCTGGAAACTACTGAATAATAGGCCTACATAGACTTACGTCAATATCTCATTAATCGCAATCGAAAACTTCTATAGCGTCAATTTTATACAAGTGAAGCAGTCGTATTAAAGATATAGGAGATTTCGCAAAAGTATATCTACAAAATTCTGTAAACTTGGTTAAAACACATGATGAAAGGGCTACAATTTAAGTCCCCTCCTAAGTATGGAATTGACAAACAAAGGGGTTCTGAATTGCGTATGGGGTCAGCACAAAAAAGTTATCTCTGGCGAAGTCACGAGACAACGGTATCTTTTATTTATGAAGCAATTACATGTAATATCGTAGTCTATATAATTTGCGAGATTTATTGGTATAGCATGTGAGACTTTATGGTTCCAAGATGAGGTAGAAGCTACTGGTTTTTCAGTGAAAACGCTGCAAAACAAGTCCCTTCATAACCTTTGGTTCAGACCTCAACACACACACACGCACACACCGTCACACAAGTTGTTGGCGGATGTGCGCGACATCTGTGGCTAGAGAACGCCACATCACCGCCATTTAGGTCGCGGAAGGATATGTTCAAACGACCTGATGACTCATTCCTCTCATAGCAGACTGGTCAATGCGTGGTTTGTTTGACAAAGAAAATAGCACGGATTTGCAACAACGTTTACCGGGCGAAAATTCGAACTTGTCCATGAGTATCAATGCGCGATCAAACTTTCCTATGGCTAGCCTTGCGCTCAGTGTTATCACTAATGTAGTGTAACAGGATTACAGTAACCAAAAATCTCCATCCGAACAAATTGTGTATGCAGGCTCATATGACTGCTTATATAGGCCTACCAAATGGACATTTTGCAAGATTGCTGCTTACCAGATGACATTTAAATGACTTAGGAAATTAATCATAGCAATGATGGCGTATGGCATGATATCAGTAGCGGCTTCACATGGGGGGCGTGCCCCCTCCCTATTGAACTCCACTGCCACCTATTGAGGCCCTATACTTACTACTATATACCTATCGACAAATGGTTGGTCCCATGCTTAGAAATTGCCATCCCAACGCCCCCTGTCAAATCCTGGAGCCGCCACTGCATGATATGGCAATAATATAATGTTATACAATCAATTACTGTGCAATAATAAATTTGGTGCAACATTGTACGGAGTTGAGTGGGGCACTTCTTCATCCGCAGTCGTGTGCTCAGCTGCTGAGGTAACGTAATTGGTTACTTCCCAAAAGCATCATATCTAAGCAAATCTGTTAACTCAAAATAGACACACAGCATTTAAAAGACAGAAACACGCATACACTTAAACCTGCTATTCAATCTGATAATCTCAGCGTTTAGACCCATAATAAAAATTAAGAAACTCACGCCGGCATGGCTTTATCATTCACTTCTTGTATAATTATGTAGCGCATCATAAATATAATCCGGCACTATCGTGCTAAAATTCAGTGGCTGAGAATAATTATATAGGTATACAGACCAAAATATGTCGAAAATACTTGGATTCTCTCCAAGTAACGCATCACTGATGGCTTGTTTCGAATCAGTGTAAATCAGAATAAAATTATTTGCCAATTATTAATTTTGAATAAAAAGTACACAGTACATAGCGTTATAATAGATTAAAATTTACGAGACAATGGACGCCCTTTCAAGTTACAACTACAAATAAGCAACCACTGTGGTACTACTCACCTAACGCTATATAAATTCACGAGATTTCGAGATTTTGTTAACAATACACTCGATCACGAGTCCACTTACATTGTCCGTGGCATTTCAACAGTGAGCGCTAATGCTGCGCTATATCAACAACCATTATGTGCCGTGCATTATCGCTTAAAGAGAATTTAAAAGAGAAAATCTAATTACATTAATAATTACTAATCAACGCAGGAAAATCCTACTAAACCACTTAAAATTCAATTAGAATAATAATCATTATTATTATGCCTATTATTAATTATCACTCGAGTGTGTCGCGTGTACAATGTCAATGGATGGTCGCCATTTTCAACGATAAATATCGAAAGAACGAAACGAAATCCAGACCAGAAAAACGACAATCGTTTAAATTCTAATCGGATCCACTTCGGGACCTTCTTATCTTCCTATACAGAGATCCTATCACTGATATAATCGACAACTGAATAGAATTATGTCTACTGGCGCTACTTAAATTAAAGCAAAACGATCGATGAAATCAACAAAAAAACTTCGCAGGTCATCTGATGAATATTCAACAGCTCATTAACATTTTACGATTTGTGCGGAGCTGCATTGAGATCTTGGGATCTCCACAGAGATCATGTTCGCTGCGTGTGCCTGGATAGTAGCAACGAGTGTCCAATGGCTGTGCATTCAATCAAACAGTCATCGCGTGTAGCCTTGTTGGCCGTAAAGATTTCTCGCCACAACTAATGCTCCAAAGTATACGGCATCCCATTGGGGTGAGACGGGCGCATTAGCAGCGGATCTTGTATACGTCCGTTACTGAGGAGGATTGTATCGTTGAGCGCATAGTAACGTGGCACTCCTTCGCCACAGACCGCGTGGCTAGTAAAGTAAGTCAAGTAAAATCTCGTAAATTTATATGGCGCTTTGTGGTAGCTGCCGGTACAGGGTGGGCCAATAAAGTCGGTATCATCATGTTTCAGTGCAATTATTTTCGTAACCCCGGGGTCAAAACGCATGAAATTTGGCGCACCTGTAGCATTAGTAGCTGCTTGTTCTTCTTAGGCTGCTGCCTTAAATCATGTTGGTTTTGTCTAGAGTTTTCCTTCTCCTGGATGAATTGCCTGCCAAGGATATGCGAACACCATATGCCGCGGTTGAGAATCAGTCTTTTCCTTATCCTCGATTCCATGCATTTAAAGTTTTCTACCTAAGAACGCAAGCTCTTAGTTTCTGTATGGCACCTCGTAGAGGTACTGCAGGAGTCTTGTCTGCTGAGAGGCTTTGTACCGGCAAAAAGGGACTTACGCATTCGTCCCTCTCTTTCACCCCAAGAGGGGCTCACTAGTAGAGTGGAGAGTGGGCCACTGGACGTATCAAACAGACCTGCATCGTACGTTCTGCCACAGAGATGTGCGTTGCTAATGCACTAATTGCTTAGGGGCTGTTCATTAATTACGTCAACAATTTAGGGGAGTTTGAAAAAGTTTGACAGTTGTTGACAGGGGAGGGGGGTCAAGAGAAGTTGACGTCAACAATTTCACTTTTTACAAATAATCCAAAATAGGAAATTTCATGTAATACTACTTTTTTAATGGAAAAAAGCATGGCTAAAAGGTTTTTTAAAAGGCCATCACCACCACATTTTGACACGAAATGAGCAAAAAGGGGAAATGGTCATCACCGCAAAATAATAACCTTGTTATTGGGACCTGTCATTGATTTTGTGGGGGGGGGGTCAAAAGTTTTTGACGCAATTATAGAGGGGTCACTGAAAGTTGACAGTTGTTGACTGGGGGAGGGGTCAAAAATTGCCCAAAAATTGTTGACATAATTAATGGACAGCCTCTTGGCACAAACCCAAGGTAAAGCGGCGAGTGCAAGTTTCTAGCCAAGTCGTGACCCCGTCTTTCAGACTGATAGTAGTACGAACTCTGTAGAAGTAAGTAAGTAAGTAAGTAAGTAAGCAGCTTTCTATGATATATCGTCAAGATATCATCATCGTCATCATCATCACCTTCACTTTCTGCATGCATGGCGGCAATAGTTAGATACGAAACATTTCCACTTCTCTCGATCTTGCGCTAATCCGCATCCTTCAACAATCGACATGTTCTTTGCTTCCAGGTCTTCCTTGGTTTTATCCATCCATCTTTTTCTCGGTCTTCCTCTCCCTATGTCTCCTAATTCTACTTTGTGCGTATGCAGTCTTTGTAAGCCCGTCAAGGCATGCCTGTTTAATAAATTTGTCGTTATGCCAGAATAGTTTTAACTTTTACGCACTAAATACAGTTTTGATGCAGACGAATAGACTCAACGGATCAATGTCAGAGATACAGGTTGGGCCAATAAAGTCGGTACCACCATGTTTCTGTGCAATTATTTTCGCAACTCCGGGGTCAAAATGCCAGTGATGTTAACAAGGACCGACCCCACAAGGACGAGGATAAGGACAATGACCGAACCCCCAAGGACGAGGATAAGGACGAGGACCGACCCTCCAAGGACGAGGACAAGGACAAGGACTTACCCCGCAAGCACAAGGACCACAAGGACTGACCCCCAAGGACAAGGATCAAGGACAAGGACAAGGACCAACCTCTGTCAGACAAAAAAGTCAGAAAGGAAAAAACCAAACACAATTTCATTTCGAATCACAAAATTAGAAAAGCAAAAAAAACATAATTTTTTAAACATAATGTAGTCAACATCAATGCTGCATTTCAAATGCGCCTTTGACTTTAGGCACCTAGCTATGTTACTGCGCTTAAGAAATTGTCAAATTTAATAATAATAATAATAATAATAATAACAATAATAATAATAATAAACAAGTGTTTCCAGCAGCTGATCAGTCATGCACACACGGTGAGGTCTAATTATGAGACCACTTTGCGAAAACACTCGTTCAACTGGAGCCGACGTCGCAGGGAAACAAAGAATTCTGCTAAAGAATCAATTGGTATTATGAAGGAAACAATGACTAAACATTTAAAGTAACTCAAAGCAAGTATGTAGCCAAAATATAAATCCACATACTACTCTTACCTTGGAACATAATTATCAGTACAATTGAATGAAAATGGTATACAAGTAATTTGGTCCTTATAAGGACTTTTCAAGGACTAAGTTACAAGGACCAGGACAAGGGCCGATCTGCAAGGACGAGGATAAGGACGAGGACTGACTCCCCAAGGACGAGGACAAGGACAAGGACTTCAAATTGGTCCTTAAGGAGTCCTTAAGGACAAAGACCAGGACAAGGATTAACATCACTGCAAAATGCATGAAATTTGGCGCACCTCTGCAGTACCATCGATTGATACCCTTAGGTATTATAACTGGTGCTATAGAAAAGCATTATTATTATTATTATTATTATTATTATTATTATTATTATTATTATTATTATATCCTGAATGGAGAGTGAATGGAGCCATTTAAGTATTCTTTCAAATGAAAAAGTTTAGAGGCGCCACCTAGCGAATATCAGGTCAGGTGCAGGATGCGTTCATCAAAACTATAAGCTACTATACGTTTGGTTGTTAAACTTAAACTTAGCATGATTTAAAGTGGCTTAGAAGGCATTACTGCCTGTGTGAAAGCCTCTAGGGGCACTAACGGGGCTTAAACCCGCTCCGTCAGCCTGACGCTCCAGTACGTAACCCACTCTGCCATCTTCCGTTAGAATTAGTAACTGGTAAAAAGTGAGAATTTTCGGTCTTTCGTGCAATTTGACATCGCCTTTCGTGTGCCTGTGGCTTGTCTTCTTGACCTCGTATTAAGTTCAGTTATTAATTAACCCCTTAACTGGGGATCCCGGCTTGTCTTCTTGACCTCGTATTAAGTTCAGTTATTAATTAACCCCTTAACTGGGGATCCCGGATATATCCGTCCATTTTACATTGAGTTACAGTTAAATACACCGTTAGGGGGTTAACAGACAACTTTGAGTTTTGCACATCGACGTAAACTTCAAAATAGCAAATTTCAAAATTCCGAATGGCGCAGATATGCTCAAGTGTCTATTATAACTGGCGGCAGTAGCACCCACAGAAATTTTTCCATTGGTAAAAACAAAATGGTCGCGTTTAATATACAGTAGTTTTCAAAATATCCAATTCCACAGTTCTTGACTAAAGTTAAGTTTATCAGTTTCACTTTGTGTATCAATAGTGCTTTAGTGTGAAAATATTGGTTGAAAGCCACAATGTAGTTAATTTCAAAAATAGTTTGCATTTTCCAGGGGGAGGCAAGTACCTCCTCTTTCTAATGCCCTCAGGCATCAATCAAAGAAAGATAAAACAGGCGAGTGCCATGGAGAAAGGTTAACGGTGGCAGAAATGTGAACAAATACTGGAAGTGAGATTATTGCAAAAGATAAGAAATGAAGATACAAGCAGGGAGTCTATAAAACGTCTCGTAGACTCCCTGATACCAGACAACGGATTGGATTAAAATTTTGATAATATTGCAAAAAGGATTAGAAGAAGATTAAGAACAACCGATGGCCATACAAACCTCTGTACACAAAGATTCAGGGAAAGAGCAGAAAAGGAAAACCAAATAAATGGTGGATTGAAAGCATCAAGGAGGACCTCGAACTCAGACAAATCAACATCGTAGAAGCTGAAATACAAGTCAAAGAAAGAAAACATTGGAAGCATTGCCTATCTAGCTATTGTTGCAATTAGCTGGCATGGAGCCGAGATGATGATGATGATGATGATGATGATGATGGTGGTGGTGATGGTGGTGGTGGTCAGTGTTGGAGTTGTGAAATTTGAGCTGGAGGGGGGTTGAGGGCTGAAATTCAATGGACAGAAACTGCGTGTACCCAATATGCGATTTTTGGGAGGGTTGAAAAGTTAGCTGGGGGGGGGGTCAACTCCCCAACCCCCCGGCAACTCCAACAATGGTGGTGTTGGTGGTGGTGTTGGTTGTGGTGGTGGTGATGATGATGATGATGATGTTGATGATGATGATGATGATGATGATCAAATAATGCTAGGACCTTATTTTGTGCGCTATTGTGTGATAAGTATGGTCTGTTTCAATTTCACGGCATAAGTGTAGTAAAAACTCATGGTTTGCTCTTTTAGAAAAAAATTACCAAGGATCTCTTGTCGAACCACCCGTGCTCCAAATCAGTGTTCTAACCGGAAAAGTGGACGGAAAAGAGCAAAATGAAGGCAGAAAAACACCTACAGTATGTAGATTGAACAGTGGCGGTTCCAGGATTTCTTGGTAGTGGATGAAATGAATTTATATGAAATTGGTGGGGGATAAAACAATAAAAGGAAAATCAAAACACTTTGCCGAAAAGGCTGACAAAGAGGAATTTTATCCCTAATTTAACTACATTTTTACCGAAAATAGGTTGACAAGCAAAAGAAGGTCATCGGCAGTTTTCCCCCGTAGTTTTACAAGACTTTTACCCAAAAATAGGTTTCATAAGCAAAAAAGTCCGGTGGGGGATTCACCCTCGCTCATCCCCCACGTGAAACCGCCACTGAGATTGCCTGCGAGAAGGAATTGAGGGAGTAAAGAACGACATCGAATTAATAAGAGGATGTCGAGATCGGACAAAGGGGAAATCCATGCCATGGCCGCTAACGTAGAAACACACAGCAGCTAAAGTAGAAGAAGACATTCGATTTTTCATCTCTTGAAAGACGTAATTATGTTGTTCCTGAGGCCTGTGTAGGGCCTGACTGCAGCGCACGGTTTTGATTATGACCGGGGACAACCTGTGCTGAGCCCTGTGTTCCCGCAGAACAAATATTCGGCCTCCGAGGACGGACGGAGGATGTGAGGGACGTAGCTGCGTATGCAAAAGAATCATCCTTTGGATAGACCCCGTGATCGCCGGGCACCCTCGTTTGCGGACTTTATGATTGTCTGGCGCCGACCCCGTTTCTGACAACGGATAGGTAACTTAAAGTAGTGTTTTATCCAGGCCTGTCAGGGGATACCCGCCCCTCACCCAAAAAAACAAACACGAAATCCCATCCCCAAAAAAAATGTCCCAGCACTGGCACAAATATTGAATTGAACTGTGTCTCTTTCCCGTCAACCAAATCAATCTCCCCAAAAAAAAGATCTGGAGTCTGGATAAAACACTGAGTTAAAGGCTTTGGTTCTTCTAGCAAAGCGGACCTAGTATTTGTTCCACGTCTACAAAAAGTGTTGAAATATTCAAATCAAACACCAGCTCGGAATATTCGGATAGATAAGCCATACTTACTCTATGTATAGTCTTCTATAAGCCGCGTTAGATTCAAGGTTTCATTGCTATGAAGTCATTGCTTATAGAATGAACGCTAATTTTGTCAATAGTTAATCGGTAGGTGTCGCCTCTGTTGCACTGAATGTCAGGTCTAATCAATAGGTGTCGACGTGTCACGAATAGCGATGGAAACAAGCTTTTGGAAAGATGGGAACTGGTAAGAGACCAGGAGGAGGGATAAACATCGAACTAAAGAAGAGACCGATAAAAACGTTGGTATGGAGTGTAACCCTATACGCTCCAGAAACCTGGACTCTTCAGTAAAAGACATACAGAAGTTAGAATCATTCCAACTGTGGGTATGGCCGCTGCAGTGTTTAATCTAGATTCCTGGACTCCGGGGACTGAAAAAGCCGGGGGAAACTGAAAAAGCCGGGGAAGTCAGCTAGGGGCTGCTGTTAGTTGATGTAGTATGCCAAAATTTCCGAGGGGAATTTGAAATTTCCGGGGAGAAAAAGGGCAATTTTCCTCCGGAAACGGCCTAGATTAAACACTGGGCCGCAGCGGACAGGTCCGTCGGAACTGGGGGTGCAGAGGGTGCAGGTGCCGAGGTGACAACATATGTATTTGACCGTTTAACTTATTCCGGGATGACGTCCGGAGTAGAGGGAGCGGGGCGTCGTAGAGAGTTGAGGGGAGGGGCACCAAGAGAACGATGTGATTACATTTTTTGCTCGTCAGCAGTGTTGGGGGCGCCAACAGTATACTTTGTCCCCTGGCGCCGGATACCCTCGCTACGCCTCTGTTGATGGGACTCAAGCCCCCTCAAGCCTAAAGCTAGCCCCCGCTCAAATGAATTCAGGCCCAAATGGCGTTGCAGGCTCAAAAGGGAGGGTAGTGAATCTTGGGCTTCAGCCCCTCCCCCAACCTAAAATCCTGGCCACATCCCTACCTAGTTGTAACGGATGTGATGACCTTTTTTGTTTGCCAGATTTTTCTTGAAGTTGAGAAGTGATGACCTTTATTCCTTGTCAGTATGCTGTCCCCGGACGTCGGACTCCCTAGCTACGCCCCTGAAATGCAAACCTGCTTTAAAAATTCGTTCCAACGGGCCTGGTGAAAGAAGATGGAAAAGATCAAGCGGTCAGACAGGGAAATCAAGCGAAGAGGTATTACAGATGGTGGGAGAAAAAAGATTGATCATTAACACTATCCGAAGAAGACAGAGGAACTGGATTGGACACGTGCTAAGAGGAGAATCAATTTTTAGAACAGTAATGGAAGGAGGCAGAGGCGTAGCGTGACAATGGCTATTGTGGCTTTAGCCGTGGGCGGCACACATGACGGAGGCGGCAAATTTTGAAAGCGACGACCTTTTTTGGCTTGTCAAGAGATTTTCACTGAAGGCGGAAAACTAAATTTTAGAAGGGGCGGCAAATTTTAATTTTGGAAGCGACGCCCTTTCTTTTGCTTGTTAGAAGATTTTCAGGGAATGGGCGGCAAATTTTGGAAGCAACGACATGGCGGAATGAGTGCACGCTACGCCTCTGGAAGGAAGTACCGGTTATATAAGGAAGAAAGACAAAAAGAAGATCAATGAGGATGCTGTTGAACTGGATGATGAAAACAGATGAACAGCGTCACAAAATCTATGCAGAAATCAAAGAAGAGGCAACGCTGTCGTAGAAACAATGGAACCTTGAAGGGGCTGTCCATTAATTATGTCAACAATTTTTGGGCAATTTTTGACCCCTTCCCTTGTCAACAACTGTCAACTTTCAGTGACCCCTCTATAGTTATGTCAAAACTTTTGACCCCTCTCACTAAAACCAGCTGTGACTGGTCCCCCTAAAAGTTTTGAAGGCTATTGTTTAATTTGTTTTTTGCAAGTTTTTTTTAGTCATGTTTTAAATTACTTGTCGATATGCGTAAGAATAACACCGGATTAACATCTGTTAATAACATTTTTTATTTCTTAAAGTTTGGGCTGAAAATGTTCGCAGATGTAGGCCTATGTTGAACCAAAGAAGGAGAAAGACTTAATAGTAAAATTTCTTATTAATGTTCCAACCTTGATGATGTCAGATGAATAGAATTCTGTTTCGAATTGTTAAACTACAGTACTCCTTCAGAGTGTTGTCACTTTGGAGATCCATCAACACCAGATAGAACTCTTTTGCTGTTGTTACTACATTTGCAGCAAATGGACAAGTCTATAGATCAAACCTCTCTTCTAGAATTCTAAAATCAGTAAACCTCCTTACAAACTCGTCTTTCAAATAAGGGGCTGTCCATTAATTACGTCAACAAAATAGGGGAAAGGGTTTGAAAAAGTTCGACAGTTGTTGACAGAGGGCAGGGTCAAAAGAAGTTGACGTCAACAATTTCACTTTTTACAAATAATCAAAAACTGCAAAGTCACACAGACAGTCTGATCCTGCCATGTTGTCCAGAGATTCACAATTTGTGCTTTTCATTTCCAAAAATAACACCATTTATTCTCTAAGCTGTCATACTCTTGTAAGCCTGATAAACTGTGTCTTGGTAGCACGTTGCCAATGCTTAACCACCTCGCACTGTTGTGGAAAAAAATTACATCATTGCAAATAAGCCAAAGCTGTAGTACAATTTTAATGCTCTTTTAAAAAATTTATTAAATTATTACTTTTGCTCCGTCGGGCCGCAGGTGCCCCGCCCCGGCTCTATGGCATCCAGGCAGGGTTTAATCTAGGCCGTTTCCTGGGGGAATTGCCCTTTCTCCCCCTGGATATTTCAAATTCCCCCCGGAAATTTTGGCATGCTACATCAACTAACAGCAGCCCCTAGTTGGCTTTCCCCCGGCTTTGTCAGTTCCCCCGGAATCCAGATTAAACACTGCATCCAGGCCTTCTTTAATGAAAAGTAGAACCGCGCCTACCTCATGACCTCTCCTGCCCCGGTTTTCCCTATCTATTCTAAGCATAACATAACCCAGTGAATTTAGTTCAGTATCATCAATGCCACATTTGGCCCACGATTCTGTGATTTCGATAATGTTTGGACTTTTACTTGCATCTCCAATTCAGCCATTTTATAAACCCCCAGTCCAACTCCTGACATTTATATAAAAATCTTTCACTGGTTTTCGATACACTGACACAATACATACATTACTGATATTAACCCCTTAACTGGGGATCCTGGATATATCCGTCCATTTTACATTGAATTACAGTTAAATACACGGTTAAGGGGTTAATAATTTAATCTGTATTATAATTGTGCCAGCTAGAGTAACCATATTCTATACCACAACCAGAGTTGTGCCTAAATAGCACCTGGATTATTGCTATATTTATTTTCATCTTTAGCACCCAATAGACATAGGCATAAACACACAGCATACAAACGAGTATGTTATTAAATTGTATTTGGTTCAATACAAAGAAACTGGAATCAACTTCAGTACACAGTCATAATCTTTAATTTCAACTTATATTGCAATAATCACACTCAGTGGCGGTTCCAGAATTTCTTGATGGGGGGGGGAGAAATGAATTCATAGGAGTTGGTGGAGGGATGAAAAGGGAGGGACAAAAATCAATAAACTTTGCCGAAAAAGCAAAAGGCTGACAAGAAGAAAAAAAGGCAATTTTTTCCCAAATTTCCCTAGACTTTTACCAGAAAATAAGTTGACAAGCAAAAAAAGGCTGGTGGGGGGATGCATCCCCACTCATTCCCCACCTGGAACCGCCACTGATCACACTATCTAAAAGAATTCATTTTAAAATT
Organism: Metaphire vulgaris; assembly: GCA_018105865.1. Taxonomy (NCBI): domain Eukaryota; kingdom Metazoa; phylum Annelida; class Clitellata; order Crassiclitellata; family Megascolecidae; genus Metaphire; species Metaphire vulgaris. Next base: position 3,278,186 of record CM030859.1, on the reverse strand, counting down.
ATTACACCATCAGTTCTGTTCTAGAATTTACATCACAAGTTCATACGACGTGCAAATGGTCTTCCATAACCAATGCACATCTGCAGACAGAAAACACAATTAATAAAGGCTAAAAGTATGTCAAGTCGAAATATCAATAAATACATTAAATGAAATAAACCCAATAAACACTCCTCATGTTCAGTGTTAATAGACTTCATCAATCCAGAACACATTACGTTTATATAAAATCTACAAAGCAAAAGTTAAATGGAAAGCAGATCATCTTACTAGTGTTCTGCAATTCTTGACTGAGGCCAAAGAAAGCGGGGAGCAGGGGCCAATACCCAGGGGCCTGGCGGGTCCATAGTTAGGGTAGGTTTAGGGTTGAAGACGCTGAAGGTAGTTGGGAGCCCATCCATGGCTTTAACTCCCTCCTGAAAAGACTGACAAGAAAAAAAAGGTCATCACCACTTAAACTCTCTAGGGGCCCGTGACTGCTCTGCTTAGAGCCCAAAATTTCTCTCGGCGGCCCTGTTCTCGACCATTGAAGAAATCAAACTTTTTGTGCTGTTGTAGAACCTTTAAAATAATTATGCATAACAGGGAAACCTCACCACAGAAATGAACAAACAGGCAAATTTTAAAAATAAAATTGGAAATTTTTGTACCATTTAGCATTTTCGCATGTTCATCTGACAATTATTAGTATGCTAGAGATACTAGATGGTCGCCATTCATGGTGCTCCCACTTAAAATGCGATCAACTTCAACAGGTTCAATCATTATCTCTTTTAGAAGTTACCAGTAACTCTCACACAGCTACAGATCAGAAATATTAAAATACAAAAAGTCACAGAATAATTCCAATTTTTAACGTTTAATATTACGCATTATGTTTAATATTACGCATTATGTAAAATCAACATCATGGGGCTCAGTGGCACCCACAGAAATTTTTCCAGGAGGGGCAAAACACAGTTAAAACAATGGTTAATATTTTAGCAAGGTTTTCAAATTTCACTGTGAAATATTGGTATTTGCATTTTCCAGTGGGGGCAAGTGCCCCTTCTTGCCCTAATGTGAGGGCACCCATAACGGAGCTTCATTTTAAATAAAATCAACAGACTCATTGGCACATGCAATAACACACATAATAGTTTAGTATTTATTGCTAGCGTTTAAATATTTAGCAGTGTTTGATACAGTCAACTAAATCAATACATCTCAAACAGTCTTCTGAAAGCAAATACAAGTAATCAAAACATCTGTTAACCCCTTAACTGGGCAACTACTTGTAACTCAATGTAAAATGGACGAGCGTTACTCGGGGCACCCAGCCAAGGGGTTAAACAAAATTCCCTTGCCAACAAGAAAGTATCACTAAGCAGTGACCTGGATACTGACAAAATGGATTGAAATATCAACTACTAATATTATACTGTATATTTCAGATCAGCCTCTGTTGGCAGAAAAAGGCACAAGAATGTTACCATATTATATATCTCGAGAATGTCACTTAACAAACTGATAGGAGTCTGAATGGTCCCCATAGAAATTTCTTCCTGGAAACAAAAATTGATCTGTGGTCGAAGCATTTCATCTAAAACAACAGAACGAACAGTTTAAAGCAAAAAAATTAATTAAACCCGACTGGTTTTAAAGAAACCAGACCATATCTCACACGTTCAGTCACTTGGTGAGAGAAAAATAGCGAATTCATAAAAACATTTGAAGAAATTCACGCCCCATTTCCAGCTTCACACAAATAGCCCAAAACGGATATTCCAGCATTTTAACCCCTTTACCGGCCGTGATGCACATATGCGTCCATTTTACATTACGTTGCAAATAAATGGTCAGTAAAGGGGTTAAATCAGTGCCTAAACCTGCCTTCCAACATGGGTGTGCCTAGGGTAATTAATGCCAGAATAAGGGGGTCAGAAAATTAAATTAGCAGGCTAACATATCTTTAATTAACAAATCATGTCTATAGATATGCGTGAGTGTGTATTGTCTATGTATACAAATAAAAAAACTCAGTAAAGCAATACATGTACTGGTAATTATGTTTAGATTTCAGAATGAATTAAAGTGGCATTAATCTCTGTACCTGATGCAAATTACACTTTAGATCAACGACAGGATCTCTTCGCACAGCCTCTTGTAATGCCATGCGTCGCCTTTGACTCGCTTCCTATAGACGCCGTTCATCGTAGTTTTATGAATCATGACCTCAACTACTTCCAGATCAAACGCCAGATGCACTCTGCCCCAGTCGTCCGTTATCGTGCAACGAAGAACGTAACTGCAAACGCGCAAAGAACCCTTTCTCCATATATATACACACACTGTAGAATTTTGTGTTTTTTGTAGAATTAAAGATAGCAGCTGTGGCAAACAAACAGAAGTTGGAATAGAGAGCTGTGTAAGACACAGTGGCTTTCTATACGGGAAAAATCCTAACAACCTAAATACAGGTATAATAATTATTTTCTTTTTATCTTGGAAAACTAGGGTATTGAATGTGGAGGTACCATAACTAAATCGCGGACGACAAAATAGCGGAGACAAAATCGCGGAGACAAAATCGCGGACGACAAAATAGCGCACGACAAAATAGCGAAAAAACCGCGACAAAATAGCGCACGACAAAATAGCGGAAAAATCGCGACAAAATAGCGCCGACGTAATCGTGCGATAGGAACGGAGCGACGTGATTGATTGATATGAAGAGACCTTATTTAAATCTACGTTATTGATTAATATGAAGAGACATTTTAAACAGTATATGCTTCTACGTCTCTTTGGTTAGCTTTGTAGTTGTATTAATTTTGATAAACATGTTAAATTGAAAGTTGTGCTCTTTATCGTTTCTTGCTTCGGCTATGTTATGTGAAGGATATTCAGTATCGTTTTTTCCTATTGACTAACTACTCGGCTATAACTTGTTAAAGATAATTATAATCAGCATCGTTGTGTAATTTGAGCTAGGAAAAGGGGTTTGCGGACTGAAATTCAAAAGAGGGCAGAGATTGCATGTACCTGCTATGCGAGTTTGTGATGGTTGCAAAGTTAGCTGGGGTTCAATCCCCTCAACCGCCCCGGCAATCCTAGCACTTGTATTTCCTATCATCCAAATAATATAAATTGCTTTGGTGTTTTATGAATTTTAATAAACATGTTAAATTAAAAGTTGTGCTCTCTATCATTTCTTGCTTCAGTTTATTTTGGCGCTATTTTGTCGTCCCCATGATTTTGTCACACGCGATTTTGTCTCCGCGATTTTGTCTCCGCGATTTTGTCTCCGCTATTTTTGTCGTCCATGATTTTGTCTGGACACCGAATGTGGAGAGTGACTGCAGCTGTTTTCACACAGGCTTCCTTTAGCCTCCTAAACCACAATTATTATTATTATTATTATTATTATTATTATTATTATTATTATTATTATTATTATTATTATTATTATTATTATTATTATTATTATCATCATTATCAAGCATTAAGCTAAACCAAAAACAAACAATTATTATTATTATTATTATTATTATTATTATTATTATTATTATTATTATTATTATTATCATCATCAAGCATTAAGCTAAACCAAAAACAAACAATTATCATCATCATCATCATCATCATCATCATCATCATCAAGCATTAAGCTAAATATGTCATTAAGATGAATCATATAAAGACAGTTTGATGGTGTAACTAGTAGACAGATGACTGCTAACCCGGCCTGCTTAAAAGCAATCTTGTGCTGTTCTGCGATGGCCTTCAGGCTGTCCAAAAACTCATCCGCACTCATCCGACAAATGTTGGAGACATTGTGAGTGGCCTGCAAATAATAATAAACACAAAAAATAGACTGCAATCAAATCAATCAAGTAAACACTGCACCTAATAAGTCACCGATCAGAAACAGATATTACCAAATATAGCGAATAGTAAAGATATTCAACACTGCAACCTCTACTGCAAAATAGGTCAAATGTAGCGCCACCTAGGCGTAAGAACTGGCAACATAGAGGTCGACTTGGAACTGTACATATATTAGAAAATTCAAAAGGTTCTTCAAGACTGAAATTGCTGACATCTGCTTAGAAAAAAACATTGATAATAAATTTCTGTTTAACAGGATTTGGCTTAACTGCCAAAATATGTGATATAAGGCTTACAATATCTTGCCCTAAAATAATGTAATGCATGATCGTGGGTTGCCAGCCGTTAACACCAGGTGGCGGGCCGCAATTAGGTCATGGGACAAATCAAGCCCATAGCCTGTGGTTGGACAGAGCCCAATATATGGTTATTATTAAATAAATTTTATATTACTACAGATATCAAAAAATATTAAGGTGTTGAACATATTCAGATGATAACATGAACTTAAGGGTTCATCCATACAGTACATATGCAAAATAAAGAAATAAAGGCATATTTTCAACCCAACCCCCCCTGCCGTTGCAAATAGCGTACATAGAAGAAGTCTCCAAAATCCGACCTCCCCTACCCCTCAGTGCATACGTACTATATGGATGGACCCCAACACTGATAAATTAACCCCTTTACCGGGAACCCCGAATATATCCGTCCATTTTACATTGAGTTACAGTTAAATACACGGTAAAGGGGTTAATTAATACCTTTACGATTCTTGGCTTATCAGGAGAGCTCAGCTTCCTCTTTGGTGTCAGCATACAGAGCAGTTTATCCATGCTTCTTTCTATGCTACCAAACACCGACTTCTTGGCAGATTTAGTGCACGGAGTGTCAACGTGGAGATGAAGTCGACTCATCTGAGTGTCCATTGATCCACCAGCTCTATAATCACAATGCAACGTAAAAGCTCTACTATTACACCGTAAAAGCCTAACCATTACAATGTAAAAGCTCTACGATTACAATATGAAAGCCTAACCATCACAATGCAAAAGCTCAAGGATTACAATGTAAAGGCCTAACCATTACAATGCAAGAGCTCTACAATTACGATGTAAACTTTAACAATTTTATTTCTGCATCTTTACCATGTTTACCACCAGCCAGAATTCAAAGTAAAGCCAGTTCTTTTGTATTAAATCACATGGGGCACGGTGGAGTAGTGGTAGGATTTCTGCCTTGCAATCGAAAGGTAGCGGGTTCAAATCTGGCCCGATCAAATACCCAGCGACCGGGACAAGTTGATCACCCCTCGTGTCTGTGACGAAGGCAAAGGGAAACAAACTCCGTCATTTCATCCCTGGGCTACATAAAAGCCTATTGGACCTACCTTAGCCAGAGATTTCATCATCATCATCATCATCATCATCATCATCATCATCATCATCATACATACATACATACATACAACAAAGTGCTTGCTTGCTACACTCAATAGCAGTTGGACAATTTTTATAGTCAACTGGTGGTATTGAAAAGGTTAATATATAGAATGATCAACAAACTATTTGAATTGTAAATGCCATAAACCATGGCCAGAGATTGCTAAAAATACTGCTAGAAGTTGAAGCAATGCAGAAATAAAAGCCAGCATGCAAAGAGCAGAAAACATATTGAATACAGGAGACCCACACTGCTTGTCCACTGATCGGTGTATTAACGGAAACGCTGAGACTATTCAACTGGGAATCCATCGACCGTGAAGGCGACAACGGGTTGCTTGGTTGGTAGTCATCAGTGAGTTTATTCGATTTTGGAGCTACAAGAAACAATTTCGAAATACATACAGAGTGACGCACAAAACCGGACTAGTCACATTCAGGTTTGCATCTAATATATATAGTCCAGTTTTTTTTGCGCCACCCTGTACTACCTGACAGACGGTGAAATAATTCTGAAATCCAAGTATATTCGAACATTGTGAATAATATATGCTAAATAAATAAACAAAACTTTGTGGAATGGCCAAAATCCTCCCAAATTCGTTAAAATATTTTGCAACCTACTTGAGAGATTTGTTCCGAGGAGAGATGACATCGGCGGGGTCTTCACTCTCGCACTCCTCGGCGGTGACGCTCCTATCGTGACAGGTCGTCGGCCGCGAACTTTCGGCGTACAGGGCACGGCAAAGTTTTCCTTTCTTTCGTCGTTGACCGACAGCTCGAAATCGCGCAACTTCTGGTTCTGTTGGGCAATCAACTTCTCTCCCCGGCGTTCACACGACCTGTCAGATGGTCGTTCGCGCGACCTGCCGCGACGCCTGGCGCCAGACCGTTCATAGGATCGGTCGCATATAGGGGTGGCACGGCACGATTTGTTCCACCGCGCGTCGTGCTGTTCTCGGCAGCGGATGTTGTCGTAGTTCTGGTCAAGCTGCTCGCTCAAGTCAAGAACTGGAACAGCCTACAAAAATCAAACGTAAATTTCAAAAATTCACGCAATCGGTTGCAATTTCAAAAGATATTCCAGTAATTTGCAATTCAACGCCAAAACTAATCAACCAACCACAATTTTAATGGTACAAAAGTCAACCCCAAAATAATCAATCATTCATTCATTCAATCAATCAATCATTCAATTAACTCCCATAACAGTACAATCGTAATGCCTAGGTAATCTGTCAATGACACACCAAATTTAATACAAGAAGTTTTAAGCCACACAAACGCAGGCTATGATAATATAATTAACATCGGATGCAAATATAACTGTTTCTTCCAAACAGTGTTCTGAACCTAAATACAAGGGAAATATATTCAAAACTTGTAAATTAAGCCCTTATAAAGTATATCCAATAACCAAAATTTAACCACTACCTATCAAAGTGGCAATTCCAGCATTTCTTGGTGAGGGGATGAAATGAATTCATAGAAAGCTGGTGGGGGTATGAAAATAGAAGGAAAAATCAATAAACTTTGCTGAAAAAGGGCGAATTTCCCCCTAATTTGACTATACTTTTACCAAAAATAGGTTGACAAGCAAAAAAAGGTCATTTGCAGTCAGTTTTACTAGACTTTTACCAAAAATAGGTTTCACGAGCAAAAAAAGTAAGTCTGGTGGGGGGGTTGCATCCCCACGTGGAACCGCCACTGCCACTACCAGCACCAGCCTGGCTCTCACCAAATATCATCAGACTTGCAAAAGCTAATTGCTGAAAGAAAATCGTACCAAATGCAGTAATATCCTATCAACTTACGGACACGATTTCTTGCTCAATTTCAATCTGTCTTTGCTGCAGGACCTTCGGCCGCACGAGGCGAACAGGACGGCCCTGCATTCTCTTGTTCTGTAGAAGTAAGTAAGTGGCCGTGAGGTAATCGTAATTCCATTCGGATAGGCGATCTCGGACTTCCAGCCTCGACATGCCGTAAAACACGGCCATTTCTGTCACGCAGACCTCGTCAAGTACGTCGTGCTGTTAAGAAAGAAATGGTCAGACTTTAAACTTCAATAATCAAACTACACACACACACGTGCACGCGCGCGCATACACACACATACATTTGCTTTTTATTTATTAACATTGTACTGTACTAGTGCTTCTGTACCAAAATGGCATTTTATCCAAATGTGGCTTGGTTTGCAAGTGTCTTGTTTATCAAAAAATGGGTCATGACTTAAATTCTAAGGTTGGGAACCCAGTATTATATTATTATTATTTATATTTTAATATTAAAATGAGTTATATATAAAATTTTTGAATAAAATGCATTTTTGCAACGAATTATCATATTCATAAAACTTGTGATTTGTTAAAAAGCTTGGGGTGCAGCTGGAGGGTAGCAAATTCGAACCCGACCCAAGGCCACTGCGTAGCAACCATGGGCAACTTTCACCCCTGACTTGCTCTGCACTTACGATTTTCTTCACTTTATGAATAACTTAACATGCATTAACAACCGTGTAATAATAATAATAATAATAATAATAATAATAATAATAATAATAATATAACCCCTGGCTAACAGATATTGGCATGATTTCAGTTTCCTCAGGTTCAGTTAAACACAGATTTTGTATTAAAATGGACCCCCCCCTTGCCAATGTATAAGTCCAGCTCATTTGCTGGCAATCTCTTCTGTACAAGAAATGATTCCTACACAAAACTGAGAATAAACCTTGAATACAGGAGTTCCATAATACCTGATACTTGCTCATCCACGACACGGGATGGTCGAGTCCTTGGACGACCCACGGATGTCGCAGGAGCTCTCGGATAGTGATCCGCCTCTTCGGGTCGACCTGGAGTAGCACCCGAAGCATCTCAATGCTGTCCTTTGAAAGCCACTTTGGCAAATCATATTTTCCCAACTAAACGATGCAGAGCAAAAGAAGGCCTCAATTAGAAAACTGTATAAAATCTTGTGAATTTATATAGCGCTCTATAAAGTATTACCACAGTAGCTGCCTATTCTTAGGGCACTCAGTCTAAATTCAGTCATAGCCAAGAAGTGGGAGACAGCCAGGGAGGGTCATTCTGGGTGCAAATTACATCTGAGTGTAAGCAAGTATATGACAGAATTTCTTTTGTCAAATATACCAGAGGTTCAAATAAGAGGTGCCATATACATTTTACAAGCACTGCATTTCATTACATTACGATATCAAACACTACTGGAAAGGAGAAAGAGTAAAAGGCAGAAACAAAAAGAAGCATAAAGTTGTTTCAATGTGAAAAACCATAACAATATTCGGTGCATCCAGATTTGTCATTTTTTCTCGCTTAAAAAAGGGTAACACACTCTTACAAATATTCGAATCACAAATGTAAGGTAATAAGACAGGTTTTGACATGGTTTGCCATAAAAAATCACAGACCTGAATTTTTTTATACAGGAAAGAGATATTATCGTCGTCAAATGGCAGAAATCCACAAAGCAAGGCATATAACAAGACACCCATGCTCCAGATATCAACCTAAAAACGCATGATACCATATAACTAAAACAATGCCTACATCATGAAAAATCATAAATAATGTAAATAATGTGATGTAAATAATGCCATGTGAGAATTTTAATGATAAAGCTCCTAAATACATTTAATTACAGGAGAATTAAGTAGAAATGAAATTGTGGTTGCATTACATTAACAACAAAAGAAATAACTGGAACTTTGGCTGTAATTCTCAAACCCAAAAAGTCAATTATAATGTGATATTTTCTGTAATATTTAATAAGAAAAATTTCTAATGAAAGCAAAATTTTAGAACATATATTCCATAGTTAACTTGTCTAGACAAGACTTGACAGAAAGAATATATCAAGAACAGTAGAGTGAACCATTTACAATTAATCAGAGGTACAACAAGTAATACTACAAATTATTTTGTCAAAAAGCAAATGATAAAGTAATAGTGAACTCAGCACAAAAGTTTTCCACACCTCGGCACCAAGGTACGCCTTCCCAGCAATAAGTTCCGGAGCAGCATACGCTGGACTCCCACAACAGGTCTTTAGAACTGTCTCTAGACCACCCTAACAACACGAACGATCATCAGTTGAACAGAAGAGAAACCTTATCTTCTGAAGACAAAATCAAACTTTTGGGCATTTTCAATTTTGCCAACAAATGCAGCACGATTGACAGAACGTGAAGTTGAATGAGGCAACGAAAGAACAAAGTAGCCCGAAGTTAAGCAACTGTTTAAGCAATTTCGTCAGAGCACAAGATACCTTTGGTTGCGATGAAAGACCAAAATCAATTAACTTCAGGTTCTGGTCATCATCAAGCAGCAAATTCTCCTGAAATGACAAACAAAATCACTGCATTTAATCACATTTGCAAATTCAATGCACAACTGGAATGCAGTTTCAGCAATCTGTACTTTTTTCAAGACAATAAGAATCCAAAGGAATGCTTAAAATAACCAACAAATTTCAAAGAGATCACACACACACGCGCGCGCGCACACACCTACGTCATGTACATGACAACTATAGCTGTGTCATGCAGATGACATCTATGACCATGCACTGTACAGAGATGTCCATGGATAGGGTTGGATTGGGTCAGACTTTTCCATATTAATTGTGGGTTGGGTTGAAAATAAGTCACGGTTTAAGAATGGGTTGGGTCAAGTAACCCTATTACCAGCATGGGTTGGGTTCTAAAAATGGACCCATGGACATCTCTGGTATTGCATATGACAACTATGGCTTCATCATGTAAACGACAACCATGGCTATGCCCAAGAACACATCGCTAGCAAATACAAATTGAATATGAACAAAGTTGTCAGGGTTTTCATCCCAACCGGTTTGAGATCCCTGTGAACATATCCAGCATCGTGGATGTATGCAACAGCGGCAACAATCTGTCGGAAGCAACCGCGTGCTTCGTCTTCTGGCAACCGGTCCTTTGCAACGATGTAATCAAACAGTTCCCCTCCGTGACAATACTGCAAAACAGAAGATGCAAAAATCCAAAACCTCCTGGTCAATCATTTCCTACAGATTCCCACTTTGCAAGAAAATTAAAAGAGGATATCGTAACGCAATGTAAAATGGAGGAGTATTCTCAGGGCAAACGGGAAAAGGGTTAACACATTAAATTAGAAATAAGTAGCACTTAGGACATATTTAATGGACAGTATTGCTATATTTTAACCAAAAACTAAATACCATAATGGATACACTAGCAAAATATTACAAACCGAGAAAATAAAACACAACACAAAATATGCTTTCCTAGTAAGCACAATGCAAGCAGCAAGGTCTACTTTGCAGAGTAAGCGTTAAACCCTTCTTACTTCTAGGATTAGAAAGAATTTTTCGTCCGTTTCAATCACTTGATAGAGTTTGCAGATGTTCTGGTGACAGAGTTGCTTCAACGCCTGAATTTCGGTTCGAACTCGTGGAAGGTCGTCGCCGAGCGATTTCTTGTCCATGATTTTGACGGCAACTTTGTCACCAGTCGTGATGTGATAACCGAGTTTCACTTTTGCAAAACCGCCTGAAAATTGAATAAAAATGGTTCGTAGAATTAAATTGAGATCTAAACATGGAGGTATTATCCCAGGTGACAGCATTACATCATTTTTAGCCCAGGCTGCGTGAAGCCAGTAGCGCATAGGCTAAATATAGTACCTCCATGGTTAGTGGCCATCTTGGTAAACCCAAATCATGTGCTAGCGGCCATCTTGGTAGACCAAAACTGTGGCTGCCGTCTGGGAATTTCCCAGCTAGTCGGCTTCACCGAAATGACGTAATGCTGTCTCCAGGGATAATACCTCTATGTATCTAAATCATACAAATCATGGTATTCATTTAAAACGCTGATCACAGATGTACTGTAATACAATGCAATGCAATAAGGGACTTATATAGCACCTCTAATATTTATATTCATATGTGCATAATCCAGCTATAACAGCCAAAACAGACAAATTTTGTCTTATCTTTATACAATGCTTACTTCTGCACTAAGGAAAATCGCAGAAAGATTGTCCGATGGACTCTTACTCGTTTTAATTTTATTTATTTTTACAGCGCACACATAATGTCAGTACCTGAGCCAATTGTTTCCCTGATGTAGTACATTCCATTCAGAGCCTCAAAAGCCATTTCTGCACCAAGTTCTTAAGTATATCTGAAATTTAAAATATATAAATAAGAAACAAACACAAACTTCATTCAGCCAACAGCCTACCAGTAATGGTCTCATTGTGTCATCGCTAAACATAACACGGTATGCTTATGCAGCTAAGGCATATTTTCCACTGTTTTAACATCCATTTTCAATGCCTTCAACTAATATAGAAATCACCTGAAGCAAGCAATAGTTAAATGCAACTGTTTGGTTAAACTCGAAAGCCATATAAGTAAGCAAAATCTCATGAATCTCTATAGTGCTTTCAAAAGCAGCAGCACAGTAGCTCCTTATTCCTATGCACTTAAACATAGTATGAAGTAGCTATAACCAAAGGTGGGGGTCATTCATCGAGAAGGTCATTGTGTTGGGACGTCACAGCTATGGAGGAAATAATTTTTTGAAGAGAAATGTTTTGAGCTTAGAAAGAAAAACTCGAAGAGATGTTGCAAGAAGGGAAGGGAATTGTGACTCAGCATTTGTCATTTAACCATGGTGTAGACAGTGGAGGGATGCTGAAATTGAGTTCAAAAGTACTGGTGCAGCATATGAAAAATTACGGTTGCAAAGTTTGAGAGATGATTGATTCAGAGGACGAAGGAGAGTGACATGAGAGGAAGATCGTATGGGTCGAGGACGTTGTGGGTGGGATTATCTGATTTCGTAGGTAGACTGGTTTTGATGTATGAAGTGAGTTATAAGATTTAGAAAAAAATAAACAACGTGTACCCTTCAGCTTTAAGGCTTTGTCATTTAACCATGATGTAGACAGTGGATGGATGCCCATGATAATTACCGCCATTTTAACATGCCACAATATGATTATTTATATGGCATATGTGAGTGTCGCGTCAAGTATCGGCAGAGAAAATTGCGTCGTAATAAAATTAAAATATCTCTTGCAATGAACAATGAGCTATAAAATTTTGAAATGATAGATCAAACATGATCAGCATGGGAATGCGTTAAAAATCCAATTTAAATCTTGCTTATTCAGCAACATATATACCAAGAAGCATATGTACCTGTTTAAAATCTAAAGATTAAAATCAGCAAATGTACTCTAAATATAATATTCATTTAAATTATTTATCTTTCGAATCGAATTAAATTCACAACTTTTGAAAATGGTGGCCATCAAACAGACCAATGGAAACGCACTTTACATTTCAAGATCGTCCAATAAGCGACAGCGAAACGAATGTACTTTCGCACGCAAGTAAGTAATAAATTAATTCTGAAGTATATCAAGATTGGTGCATTAGGCCAGGAAAGTCTGGTTAGGCTTTTTTCTTCACATGCCTTGTTTTGCCACGTCGGCGGCCATGGATTTTCACTCTTCTCTGTTTCTGGCTATAATTCTTATCAGTTCGATGCTGTCTTCAGTTCCTGTCACTTCTCTTGGACTGTTTCTATACTTTTTGTCCTCCTCATGCTCCGTTCCCTCTATTTTCCCTGTTATACTAGATTTTCCGACATGTCCTTTCCTATTAGAAGACCGAAACATTCAGTTTCGTGCTTTCTTATGGTTGCTAACAATTTTTAAATCAAATGCTTTTAGTACTTCCTCGTTGGTTTTTTTCTGTCCATTAAATTTTTGCATGCGTATGAGAGACCATAATTATATATCCCGGGCCTGAAGCGTCCAGTTTTCTTTCTGTTGTTTTTGTCAGCGTCCATATTAACAGTCAAGTTTCCTATCCTTACATCAGAACTGCCCGCAACTGCGCAAGTAGCTTTGAAGCAGCGGTTCTCAATCCGTGGTCCGCGGACCAAAAGTGGTCCGCGAGAGGGTGTCTAGTGGTCCGCGGCAGATTCTGAAAAAAGGTTAGTAAAAATTAGACGTAGGCCTATTTCAGTAAGTTGCGATAAGTATTTTTGCTTGTCAAGAATTTTAGTATGTTGCGCATAAGTTTAAAGTTTTTGGGTTTGTCAGTTGCATGATTTTTCTCAGGTGGTCCGTGAGAAAGTTTTGATCTTCAAAAGTGGTCTGCGAGACAAAGGAGTCTGACTCTGAGAAGCACTGCTTTGAAGAATTCTAAGCCGCGTTGTTGTTGAAATATACATGTGCAGGCCTATTTGTGAAGATCTTTTAAAGTTGTGCGAGGGCTACCTTCAGGCTTGGACTGGACCGCCGGGACACCGGGAAATTCCCGGTGGGCCGCCGAACGCCAGATATTAAGAAAATATAAAATATCTTGTAGCTTTTAGAAGATTAGAAATAAAGTATTTCAGTCTAGAAATAATGCATAAGGGTTATAGCGACCTGGTAAACGTCGTTAAAAGCCTGACAACCAAAAGAGGCCATTTCCGCTTTTTTACACTTGATGTAGGCCTAGTAGAGATGTGCGGGTACAGCAAAATGCATACCCTACCCGTACCCGTGGAAAAACTTTTTTACCCTACCCTACCCGTACCCGCTAGCGCTATACCCGTACCCGACCCGTACCCGTAAGCTGTGTACCCGTACCCGTACCCGTACCCGTACCCGTACCCGTACCCGTAACCGACTTTGGTTGGAATTTGGAGTTTTTTGGATTTGGAATTTTGGACCCGTACCCGCGGGTGCGTTTACGGGTACAAGTACTACAAGGACCTGTACATGGACTCGTGAACCCGTATCCGTTCCTAGAGACTATAGATAGGCAACAGTGAAATTGGGGCTACGAAATTGGGATAACTATTCATTGTAAATAGCACGCATGTTTAGATTAGGACAGATCTAGTACTTAGAAATCAGGATAATCAGTCAGCTAGCCTAAGCCGACATGAATGGGCTTGTTTAAAATATTTAGTAGATATCATTTATCTATGAGCAGGCATTAGAGCTCAAGTTAAACTACAAAACTTTACCAGAAGAACTTTCTCGGTCAAAGAGTCCTTGGAGGAGTCAGAGGACGCCATTATGATTATAGATTTATTACTGAAGATGTCAGATTACGTCATCTGTATTTCCTTTATGTTTTCAGTAAGTAAAATGCATGCTGTCTGACAAACTGAACGCGATGTACAAGTTATACTAATACACTTTACTCAATATTATTTTTCTATTATTGCATTGCTAATTTGCTATAGTAGTGAGAAATGAAAATATAACTTTTCGGGTAAAACGGGTATACCCGTACCCGTAGCCGCTATACCCGTACCCGTAGCGCTGTACCCGTACCCGACCCGTACCCGTAAAATGTGTACCCTACCCTACCCGTACCCGCGGGTACGGGTACGGGTAGGGTATACCCGCGGGTACGGGTATACCCGCACATCCCTAAGGCCTACTCCTCCAACGTCATGAAAAGTTGTTTGACACAAGCAAAAAAGGTCATCGCCAGTTTTTACAGGCTATAATTATGTGCATTTTATTTTCTGTCTTCCCTGTGCTCCTTGTGCATCTATTTCACCTGTATGTACAGGGTGTCTACGAAAAAAATACCACAGCAGGAAAACTGTGATTTCTTAAAAGTTCCTGAATATATTTCTATCAAAATTGCCACACATTATGCGATGAAAATGTTAAAAATTTTATTCGGTGAATTTTTCCTAATTTCTCAAATTTAAAAAATACGAAGAGTGTGAAGGGCCGACGGGCCGCATTAAACATTCTCGCGGGCCGCATGCGGCCTGCGGGCCGTTGGTTGCCCACCTTTGAGCTAAGACAACACGTATGAAATATATAAGTAGATATGTATTCTAGCAATGTCCAAGCAATGGTTGTTACGTCTGTAATCTGTCGACGTACGGACAACGAGTGTATGGATTAAGCTATATACAGGCATGGGCGCCCGCACATTGTGGCAAGAGGGGGCACTTGCCCCAGGGATATTTTTACTCCCCCAACACCCCCAACGCCCCCAACCCCAACACCCTCCTCAATTTGAGGTCAACACTCCCTAAAATTTTAATGTGGCACCCCAAAAATCCCAAAATATGGTAATGCACACACATCCTCCCTCGGATACGACTTTTTGCTCGTCGGATTTTGTTGTAAACACTGCCAAATTCCGACACTCCAGATTTTCCCGACACCCCCAAAATTCACAATCCTAGAAATAACCCTGACTTGCCCCTCCTAGAAAATAAAAATGCCAATATTTCCCATTGAAATTTGAAAAGCTTGCTAAAATATTAACCGTGACCATATTGTGTTAAGATGTGTTTTGCCCCTCTTGGAAAAATTTATGCGGCATAGCCATGATCATTATGTTTTGCCCCTCCTGGAAAAATTTCTGTGAGCGCCCATGTATACAGGGTGAACAAGTAAAAACTGGCCCCTTTATCATATTTAATTTCTCGGCCTCGTGTGTAGCGATTTCAATACAATTTATAGGCCATATATACATGGGAACGTTTCCGATGTAATTGCCAAATTTCATGCTGATATCTTTAGTGTTTGCTGAAATATGACCAAAAAACTTTGGATGGGAGGCGGTACTTAGAATGCCACCACGTGACATAGCTTTCGAGTAGGACCAGGAAGCAGCAGGGTGGGATTTGATGTGCAAAGCAGTGGGGGGGATGGGCCGAGCGAGCACCGAAGGCGCGAGGAGCCGAGTGGCAGGTGGGGTCTGACGACTAGGGGGTCTGGGGGAGCGTCGTGAGCTCCCCCCGCGGGGTCCGGGGCGGAGCCCCGGCCGCCAACGATTTTGGTGCATTTTGTCGTAAAAGAACGTCGCTGGTGACACTTAAATGTCATATAGTTGCAGCTTACGTAGCCAATATTATTTATTGTTTTCATTTCATAAAATGGGCCTATTTGGCCGGTGTGCTTTGAATTGGAGGAGGGGGAATGCTCACATTAAGCAACATTTTGCAAACAGTCTACAAATCTCAAAAGTTTTACATCAGCGTCCGGGAGGTGCCTTTGTTTACGTTCAGAGTCATCAGGACTCAGGAGTCGGCCTATACACATTCCCGGCTCCCGATCAGGGGATTCAGGCTTCAGTAAAAACTTGCGATAACCAGTATGTTGAGGTTTTGCAAAGCACATAAAAATGATACAAAGCTGAAACAATTTTAAAATTTAGAATCTATTTTTGAGCAAGACATTAGGCTGCTATCCTGTGATTCTTGTATATATTTAGTTGCAGTAGCAAACTTGCAATATCAGCCTGCAGCCCTGCAACTGTCCAGCTTAGCAAAATAGCGAAGATTTGTAATTTGAAAAAATACTCTTCGACGCCTTCGCTTACACGCGAAGTCTTTCTGTTAATGACGACGCTGGCAGGCACGCGTGCACTATGCCGCACCAATTATAAAGCGTTCAGAGCTCTGTCGATCCTGTCGTCGCAGTCTCACTTTGACTGCTCTGAACAACTACTGGACCAGTGACGGGGATAAAGACATCCCACCCTGGGATGACACATTGTAAACCAGTTCCTGGGATATCACAAACCAGTGACGGGGACAATCCCTGGCATCCCCCCCTACAAATCCCACCCTGGGAAGCAGGGCCCTATTCCCTTTAAAGCTGCCTTTCCACTCGAGGTAAGCCAACGCGGCAAGTCACCATGTTGACGGCGCGCGCGCTCCACCGCCTGAATGATAAGCCGGTTACAAATGGCTACGTTTCCACTCGCGGGTTGCGAACGTGGGCACACTGGGGAGGGGGTGAAACCAACACGTTGAGCCGCCGTCTGAGCGTGGATGCACATTCTTTTGAGCCGTCGACGCGGTGATTTTTACTTTTCAACCAATCAGGAGTCAGTTCAAAGGTCGAAGCCCGCCAAATTACAGTAACACTGTATATCTCAAACACTGTATATCTCAATGCCGGATTTGAAGTACCAGCGATTGAATGTCTGCCTGCGTGTCTGTCTGTCTGTCTGCGTGTCTGTCTGTCTGACTTGCATTATAAATGGTGATATAGGCTACGCGGTTTTAAGTCGATCTAAAAATAGTGAGCAGCCAGCGGGTTGCCGTGATTGGCTGGAGCCAATAGAAGGTTTCCTCTCCCTAAAGCTGCCTTTCCAGTTTCCACTCGACGTCATCATGCGTGGCAAGCTATTTATAGATGTCAATGGTGGCAAGTTACCATGTTGACGGCGCGCAACAGTCAACAGATAATCGTGTGAAAATGGCGAATTTTTACAAGAGTGAGTTTGACGTAAATATTTTAAAAGAAGTGGCTCAGCGTCCGATATTATGGGATATAAATACAGATGAGTATAAAGATAGCGAGAAAAAACCGACAGTGTGGCTTGAGATTGCCGAAAATCTGCGGACAACTCTCTTTGCACCTTATCCACGGTCTCACCCAGAACTTCCTTTTCCGCTGAGATTTCTTTTCCTTCTGATCTGATGAAACACGTTTTAACGCTGCCGTTACGGTAACCATCATCAAACAACACAACTCAACACCTTCCTCGTCACCCATATTACAGTTTGCGCCACATCAAATGTTCGTGGGCGTGGCTGTTTTTAAGCCCGTATGCATATTGAGCTGCATGCGGTTTAGCGCAGTGGAGCGCGCGCGCCGTCAACATGGTAACTTGCCACCATTGACATCTATAAATAGCTTGCCACGCATGATGACGTCGAGTGGAAACTGGAAAGGCAGCTTTAGGGAGAGGAAACCTTCTATTGGCTCCAGCCAATCACGGCAACCCGCTGGCTGCTCACTATTTTTAGATCGACTTAAAACCGCGTAGCCTATATCACCATTTATAATGCAAGTCAGACAGACAGACACGCAGACAGACAGACAGACACGCAGGCAGACATTCAATCGCTGGTACTTCAAATCCGGCATTGAGATATACAGTGTTTGCGTATAGTCACGTAATTGTGGCTTTTGTCAAATTGCAATTGATGTTTTGCATTTTTAATCCTCAATAAAACCATCCATGCACAATGTAAGAAATTGGGGTGAGGGTCCAACCCTGCCTAATATACAGCCCCCCTCCAAAATATATTTAAAATTTAAACCTAGCTGCCAATGATACTTGAACATGTTGCTGTTTGGGCAATTTTGTTGTTATTTCGTAACAAAGGTCTGATATAGAAATGGCTTATTGATTGCAATATTGTGTGTATCTGTGTGATGCTTCTCGGTCATCAATATCTGTGTACTTGTGTTTTATTTTGGCTGTAATACAGTCTTTGCTGATGTGATTTTTCAGGTGATGGCTGGTGTATGATCATTGTGAAATTTATTTTTAAGCAGGCGTGTATCACCATTCAATTCTTTAACATGATCTGTTGTGGCTTCATTACAGTATATGAAACTCTAGCCGTAAATATTACCTAGGCTGATGTTTACACAGCTTGTTATTGTTGAACTAATAGTGTAGGCCTAATTGCTAGTTTAATTGAGGGAAAGATAGTCAAATACTTCAGTGCTGGGTTTCTCACCAATTCTAGTCTCCAGGTAAGCAACAATATGGATGGCTTATTCCACTTAACTGGATTATGTTGCCATTGTTTTTCAAAACACATGTTTAACCTTAACCGCTTAAGCTGTCACCTTTGTCCATTTGCCAGAGCGACGATTGGTTGGATTCCAGGATGGTTTATCCATGTATCAACTGCATTCATCACTGCTTGACTTCAATGATTACTTAATCCCAAGTGAGCCTCTAACTGCTGCCATGTTGAGACCAGTGCAGTTGAAGTCTCGTTTTTACTAGTGCTGCTTCTCCTTCTAAAGCAGACTATTGTAGATGTATAAGCTTAAGCTTTAGTGAGTACGCGTGTTATATTTGTTGTTAATTGCAGTGCCTTTGTTGCTGCAGATACATTAATTTTGAAGGATGTTTAATAGCAAAAGGTAAAATCAGTGTTGAATAATAATGTTAATATGCAAAAAAATTTTAATGAAACCAATCAAACAAAATGAAAGATTGGCAGTGAATCTTTCACTGTGATACCACAAACACAGCAGAGACAACAAATGGTGAATCTAAACAGAAAATTTAATTTCGTGAGACTTAAGTACAACATACTAGCTCTTGGCCTCTGCAAACTGCAATCTTCCGTGACAGTGTCTAGCCCGAGTCGATCTACCCGGAACTTTAGTAGATGCGACAGCACCGGCAAGCGTAATGAATATTCATATTACAGGAAGGTTCTGATTGGCCATACTTTGCGCCCTATTCTAAAGCGTCGGAAATCGGGAAAAATGCACTCGGTGGTTGTAGTAGGCCTTCATTGTCAGTTTGTCACGTTTACGTTATAGGCTACTGAACACAGCGGTTGACGGCTAAATAAGTTTTCGTATAGGCTACTGCGCGCCGAAGTTCGAACAACGCTGAGACCAACCACACAGTCCACGGTGGGCCTACTCCGTAAGATTAAATCATCGTTTCTTGCTATAAGTTAAAATTAACTTAAATTTGAGAGAAACAGCGATCCAGGCAACTAAACCTTGACTTTAAAAGCGTCTAGACTCGGTTCTAGTTATAATAACTTGATTTTGAAATGGTTTGTAAGATTTCCTCTGCGTTGAAAACCACTGTAGTGCTTTGTTGAGGGAAAGGCTTTCCATAGTTGTGTTAACCCAAAAGGTTATCATTCAACAAGCCCACCGAGTGGTCAGAATGCTTAATACCAGACGCTCGTCATCTTCGCAGCAGAAGCATCTTCAACACAGTGCGAAGGTAAGCAGAACTTGCGGATCGTGCATTTCGATAATCTTGAAAATTCTCGGTTAAAACAAATGGTTCTAGCTTAGCGACACAACGCTTTATGCCAGAGATCATTGGGACAAGAGGGGACACTTGCCCCTCCTGGAAAGTGCAAATACCAATATCTCACATTGGAATTTGAAAACCTTGCTAAAATATTAATCGTGACCATTGTGTTAAAATGTGTTTGCCCCCTCCTGGACAAATTTCTGCGGGCGCCCATGCCAGGGATCTTCAAACTTTTTGACTGTGCGCCGTTTAACTGAAAAAAATGACAAGTTTTCAAGCCGCGAGACCAATCTGTTTAATACTCGCAGTCCATAACGGAAGGTCTGGACCTCTGGGGGAAAAACTGAGTTTAGCCTTACACCTATACAGTATACATGTACGTTAGCCAAGGGATTAAGTAGCCTGCATTAACAGATAAACAGAGAACTATTTCTTTAAAAAATATCAAAAAGGTGCGTTTAGCAAAAAGCCAATGACACCGCACAGTGACGTAGCCAAGGGGGAGGGGGTTGGGGTTAAATTTTTTGATGTGTTTCCATGCATTTTTAATTTTCGGACGCGGTTTTGAGGGTCAAAACTCCCCTTGGAGCTGCTGACCAACATTTTTTCAAGCGCCATAGGCGTGACGACCTTTTTTGTTTGTATGAAATATGAAGAAAGGACATAGAAGAAAGGACATGGAAGAAAGGACATAGAAGAAAGGACATAGGATAGATACACAGGAAGACTTATTTTGCTTTTTTTCGTCGGCGCCCAAGGGGGTTTTAACCCCCTGGCTACGCCACTGGTCTTAGCCAGTTTTTAATCTAGACTCCTGGACTCCGAGGGGAAACCGACAAAGCCGGGGAGAGGAATTCTGCTAGGCGGCTGCTGTTAGTCTATGTAGTATGCCAAAATTTCCGGGGGGAATTTGAAATTTCCGAGGGGAAAGGACAATTTTCCCCCGGAAACGGCCGAGATTGAACACTGGTCTTAGCCTCTAGATACAGCAGTGGCGTCATTTCACACTTTTCTTGGGGGGGGGGGGGAGAATTTTTTTTAAATTTTTCTTTTTAATTTTTTTCAATTTTAATTTTTTTCAATTTTCAATTTTTCGACTTGACGAGTTTCCCAAAAAAGTTGACGACCTTTTTTTTGCTTGTCAGCCCTTTTTTGCGATTACTCGACATCAAGCACACACTCCTTTACTGACCTTTTTGCCCTCCCCAACGCAAATGACGTCCCTGTTTTTGTTTTTTTGCACATTCATACATTGTAAATTAATATTTTCATTTTCCTTGGGGGGCCATGGCCCCCCAGCCCCTTCCCCAAATGACGCCTCTGAGATACAGTTAGGCCTACAAGCAGGGGCGTAAATCCTATGTGTTTTTCTGGGTCCGGACCCACCCACTTTGTTAGGAGCTGGGTCCGGCCAGGCAATGGACCCACCCACTTTTTGAGATGAATTGTTTATTATTATTCGCGAGACAATTATGTAAAGCAGTGAGAACAGCTAGATTTATTTTGCCCCCAATTATGTAACTCAGAAAGACCTGCGATGTTTCCTATCCTCGCGTCTGACTGGCTATCTAGGTATTATTTAGCTCTATGGATAAGCGTGACGTCACATTTTCGCATCCATACGACTCCATTTTGTCATTTTTAGGTCTTTGGTTCGGTCAACGTGAAAACGTTTCTGCTAGCAATTGTTAATTATTATTTACTGTCTATCCTGCATTTATCATGTAAGTGCTTCTAGATAATAATTTATTTTGTTTGATACAAAAATAGAATTGTTTTCACTTTTCAATAGTACGATTAATCTTTAAGTTCATTTTGAATAGTTGCTTTCACTTTATGACACTTACGTTTGAACATATATACTTACTGTTGGGCGATAAAACGTAAGAGCGAAATTTTCTTCGTTTTTTAAAAAAAATTTTTGCAAGAACTAGTATTCGAGATTTGCTTATGCAAAATGACTGTAAAATAAAGTTTATCATGATTTCTGTGCTATCTTAATCTAGATATGGAAAGTTAGAATAATTGCGAAGCAATCGGCAAAAGTTTTTATCCAGTCAATAGCTAGGCAATTTTTGAAAGCTTTGTAATTTCCTTTTTCAAAATCAAACCTATGTTTAGTTGTGGTCAACAGGTCGACCCGGGACCCACCCACCTTTTTACACAGATCTACGCCTCTGCCTACAAGAAACTATTTTCCTGTTCAAAAATTTTGCTAGCCAGTCGTATGCTAACTTAAAACTCAAAAATAACGAAAATGGACAGCTTCTATCGACTTATCATCGATTGACGCCTTTTTATATTACAAATTGTGCCATAGAAGTTATCAATACTTAATTAATTGACAAAAGTTGATTTTGTTGTATTCCCCAGATGGCAGGCATATTGCAAAGCCAACCCATGCAATGCATTGACAGCCAGGGTCTAACCCTTAAGCTCCGCCCTATGGATCACGTGACTTCATTCACAAACGCTCACGCGTGTCTACGAGGTTATTGGGTTGGTAGCCTACTTGGAGCAGTAGCGTAAACTCACACTTTTCTTGGGGGGAGATAATTGTTGGCAAATTTTGGGCAATCTTTGGCGTTTTTTGCAAATTTTAGCAAATTTTGGCTATTTTTGGCAATTTTTGTGCCAATTTTGGCAAATTTGCAAATTTTTGAAATTTTTTGGCAATTTTTACCGTGTTGCCTTCCGTCGGGCCGTCCTCCCGTCCGTCATCGAGAATTATATATATACTAGGTGTTTACCCGTCAAAAATGACGGGGAGATTGGCTGTTTTATCACCAGATTTTGCGCAAATGCAATAGCATTTTATGACGGGGTGATTGGCTGTTTTACCACCAGATTTTGCGCAAATGCATTAGCATTTTGTGCAATTAGTTGTCCTTAACCCGCCGCCTTATCCTTCAACCGAGTTAACGCCCATTCGCGTGAATTTTCTGAAACTTGATAGTCAACGTAAGTGTACTGATTTGGCAGTGTCGAGCGGCATGCAGTGCTTGATTCTTTTGTTTGCTGTGCTGCTTTTTCACGCCGAGCAACCGCCTGCTCCTCATTCTCACTTGATTGTCGCAAACCTCGTGAACGCTGGACTTTTTGTTTTGCACGGACGGTTAGAAAGAGGAATAATGAGCTAAACAATGGTGCAAACCTCATCTTCTTAGCTCTTATATAGCCTGAGATATAGAAAATTCAAAAAATTGTAAACTTTCTCAGAATTCAAAACTTTCGCGAAATTCACCGATAATACTTATGTTCAAACATTGGGGTCATCGGGTTAGAATTGATAGATCTTTGCCAAATGTCAACCGATTTTCAAACGTTTTGGTTTATTTTGTTCCTCTGACATCCCTTTACAACTTTGCCGCTGACCAAAGTGGGGTTACCGCTGAAAATATTTTGCTAGGGGGCTATAAAAATATTTTGGGGGGAGAGGGTGATATTTTAGGCCGTAAAGTGGACTCTACTCCCAATTTTTTTTTGTTTTGCACGGACGGTTAGAAAGAGGAATAAACAATCTAAACAATGGTGCAAACCTCATATTTTTAGCTTCTACATAGCCTGAGATATAACAAATTTAAAACGTTACAGCAATCATTTCTGAAGAACGCTTTTCCAAAAATTAAATTTCCAGTACGGTGACAGCGTCTGAAAATTTAATCCACACTTGAGAGGTAAAATTTAAAAAAATAGGGTTTGAGGTTAGGAAATAGTAAATATATATAATAACGGGGGGCAGGGCATTGGGAGAGGGAAGGGAGATTTGGGAGGAGGAAAGTGGGTTGTACGGGTTTTCGGAGCAGCGTTGTGTAGGTTTGGGAACGGGGTTTGTGACCGTAGGTTTGGGAACGAGGTTTGGGGTCGGTGGGGTAGGGCGGAGCAGTGATGGGTTGGGGCCAGGGCGATTGGAAAAGGGATGGTGAGAGGAATGGGGGTTGAGAGAGGGATGGTGAGAGGAATGGGAACGGGGTTTGGGGCCTGTGGGGTAGGCGGGGCGAGTATGGGTTGGGGCCTGGGGCGAGTGGGAGAGGTTTGGGGAGGGGGGGGTTGGGAGAGGAAGGGGTTGGGAAAGGAAGGGTAACGGGGTTTTGGGGCCTGTGGGGTAGGGTGGGGCAGGTATGGGTTGGGGCCTGGGCAGGGATGTGTTGGGCCAGGGGCGATTGGGAGAGGGAAGAGGGGTTGGGAGAGGAAATGGGAACGGGGGTTTGGGGCCTGTGGGGTAGGACGGGGCGGGTATGGTTTGGGGCCTGCGGCTAGGCGGGGATGTGTTGGGGCCAGGGCGATTGGGAGAGAGATGGGGAGAGGGAGGGGGATTGGGAGAGGGATGGAGAAATGGAAGGGAAAGGGGTTTGGGGCCGGGGAGGGAATGGGTTGGGGCCTGGGCGATTGGGAGAGGGATGGGGTGAGGGAAGGGGAACGGGGTGTTTAAGCTGCAATTAAGACGCTTCGTTAATTTAAACGCTCCGTTGATTATAATACAGTTTTGATTAAACAATATTTGGTTGTCAATGACAACAGCGTCTTGCAATACCTACCGTGTTGCCTTCCGTCCTCCCGTCCGTCATCGAGAATTATATATATAGATAGATGTGTCATGACTAACAGTAACAATATTAGAATTACAACAGTGCTCATGTCGGTGACGTAATGCAGACAGTTATTTACATTCCGCGAGGCGCTGAAAAAACGAAGCACGCCTAAAATTCTAATAGCTATTAGAATTGTAGGACAGTGCTTCCTATAGGCTACATGAGATTCACGCTGAGCGATGAATTCCCGTAGACATTTGAAACGATTCTCTAGCGGTGAGTGGAGCTTAATTGGCGCATTGACAATAGAAATGGGCGTGTTTTGATGTCTGACCTACATATATATAGGCGACTCCGCGTTTCTTAGACCGGCTTCTAGACCTAGACTAGGCTATTAGTCTTTGTGGTTTTATCTATAAATTGAATCGCTTATTTATTGGTCGTCGCAAAAACGATTCTCTGTTGCTAAAGATTTAGACAGCACAGTGTACCGTAGGTGAGATTATAATAAGTATATAATTTTCAAAATGCTCGGTTAAAATTTGCCTACACGGTGCTTTGGTATGATCAACGATTTTCATTATAGTTCTATGACAGCATTTAGGCCTATCGCAATTTAACGATTTGCTATAATACAAACTGATACATAACCTATGAAAATTCTTCGATGATTTCTTGTTTCGAATATGCAAAAATAGGTTTAACTGTAGGCCCTGATTCTTCTGTCGGGTTCGCATTAGGGGCGGCGCCAGACGTTTGAGAGTGAAGGAGGTTAGAGTTAACCCTAGGGTTCGGTTTAGGAATAACCCTGAAATACACCCCAAATTGATAATGTTAGAAATAACCCTTCTTTCTCCCATTCCCTAGCGTTAGACACTTCCCTTCCCGGCCGCGTCTAGCGCGGCCTCCCTTAGAATGGGGGTCCGGGGGGTTTCTCCCCCGGAAAAAATTTTGAAATCGTAGATGCTCGTACGTGTGTTTTAGAGCATTTTGGACACAAAATCACAGGTCTGGCATCAATAGGTTCCATGTCTGTAATTTCTTATGCTTAAGTCAATTTCAAATTATTCTGCTTCAATTTGTGCGTGTTAAGTCAAAAATTACTTGTCTTTGGCCCATAGGCCTACTAGTGTCAATGCTACTAAGAGTAAGTCAAGTGGCAGATGCTTAATGCTCATTCAAATCTTGAAATCTTGTTTTAAACAGCTGTAAATCTATTCAGTATCAACTCACAAGTGGCAAAAGGCGACAAAAAGTAGACAGCAGGCAACTAAATTGCCATCGGGCCACCCGTTATGCCCACAACGCCATCCTGTAGATATATACAGTTGAGAACGCTTGATACTTAGACTACGTAGAACCGATCTTCAATCATCCCCTACCTCCCCCCCCCCTCACCAAAAATTTCTCTGCAATTTTGCACGAATCTCACGGGTGGCCCGATGGCAAGTGGGGGGGGGGGGTTCAACCCCCCCCCCACAAACCCCCCCGTGGCCCCGCCACTGATTACTTCGTATTTGCTTCAACATGTTTTGTTGCACCAGCAGCATTTTTAAAATGGAAGTAGGGGGCTATGCCCCTATTTGTTTGCCGTCTTTAATAATGCCTCAACGATATTGATATTGATTGATCTATTTGCCATAATCGAAGTCAGCTTACAAAACATAACTAAAACAGACGGCACGTTTATATCAGGCGAAAAATCATTTATTTATTAATAAAAATTTATTAAAATCAAACTTTTGCAATTGCATAGCACAACATTTATGATGCTAACGCCACGCTAATAGCGGTTTTGGACGTCTGGCAAATTGACTACCATATGAACATTTTTGTGCAACTGATGTTGTAGGAAGTGGAACAAAGAACCTAAAGAGTTTCCAGGCGGTTGAAACGTCAAACAGAAAGAACAAAGGTTGAGGTAAGATTTAATTTTTTATACTTTAACATAAGAAAAAGAATTGTTTGTCTCTTGTTATTAGAATATAAAACAGCAACTTTAATAATAATAATAATAATAATAATAATAATAATATAAATAATAATAATAATAATAATAATCAATAATAATCAATAACAGCAATAATAATAACTGTAAATCCACACTACAATCTGTTATAGGCCTATTGGGTTCTATTAGCAACTCACTTGTATAAAATTAAATAAATTAAAGTTATTAATTAACGTTGCAGAAAATAATTATTGTACTGTTTTTGAATAAATTAAGAAAATTTTGTATAGTGTTTGAAGCCTAAATACTGAAATTAAAGTTTACTTCATTAATTAAGAAATTCAGTTAAAAGAAGCGCGTCGTCAAATTCTGTTGTATCAATTTCTCGCTTATGTTGTACAGTGAAACCCGCTTAATTGCATAGGTGCCGTGCAAGCCTTGCTTATGCGATTAACTGGGCTAAGCAAATAGCCGGGACGTCTGATACACAAAACACTGGTTCGGATTTTTATGTTGTTATGCGATTATGCGGGTTATGCAATTAAGCGGTATGCGATTAAGTGGGATCCACTGTATTGTCTCGAAACTATTTGATGTTTATAAATTATAACCTAATAAACCTGACTAAATTCGAAGCGATCTGAAGTGAAGTGTGGTCCTTCATGTATGCTAATGTTGGTAGCCCGGTGAGCTCTTCTTTTGAGTGCACGTTAAGCACTATAATAATAATAATAATAATAATAATAATAATAATAATAATAATAATAATAATAATAATAATAATAATAATGTGATTTTAAGTGGTTTAGGAGGCTAAGTAAGCCTGTGTGAAAACCACTGATATAACCATCTGCATTCAATAACCTAGTTTATCTAGATAGCCCTTGAATCCGTTTACTGTTTCAACTGTCACTCCCACCTCGTCCAAACTGTTCCATTTGTCCACAACCCTTATACTAAAAAAAAATTTTCTTTCTTGGACCAACCCTCTGCTTAAATAATTTGCACTTGTGGTCTCTTGTGCTGCTATAGTGTGCCAATGTAAAGAATCGATCATATGGCACATCTACTTTCCCAGTCATTATTTTGTATGTTTCTATCAAATCCTCGACAGTAAGCCGTGGTTAACGCTAAGAAGGCTATGCTATATGCATATGATTGTTTTACTTATTCACAGGTTTAGCAGGAAAGCTTATGGCAGCTTCACCTCCAACTCCGCCTCCAATACAAGTATCTGACGGTGATAAACAGGATCATCTTGTGCTTGTAGAGGAAACTGTAGGAGAACAGAAGATCTTGCGTGTAGTTAACGTACAGCAACTGAGAAATGTAGAAATTAGACCACCCGTTAATACAATAAATGCTCCACTGGCGCCACCGGCTCCATCAAATGGCGGACCAAATTAAATTAAGACTACACGTAAATAATAATACCTTCCTGGACGATCTGTGATCTGAGAGTCCTTTTTACTCGAATATTTACAGTTTCATGTTTAGTCATTTGCATAAAATCAGGAATTTCAGATGTTGTCAGTTAAAAGCTTGCCTTATTTTAGATGAACTTTTTAAGGTTTATACTTTTCATATAACACTTGGAAGAAGGTAGTCCACAACAGTGGCGGTTCGAGGAGTTCTTGGTGATGGGATGAAAATTTGTTGGGGAGTTGGTGGGGGGATGCAAAGTGAAGAGGAAAAACAAGAAAAAAGAGAAGAAGGTCATTGTTAGCGTAGTGTTTTGCTCACTAAATGTTAAAAAACCTTGCCAAAAAGGTCGACAAGCAAGAAAAAGAAGGTCATTTGCAATATTTTTCACCAAATATTTTTAAAAACTCGCCGGAAAATAGGCTGACAAGCAAAAAAGGTCATCCGGAACTCCGGTGGGGGGATTCATCCCCAGTCATCAACATGGTGGAACCGTCACTGGTCCACAATGCAGCCAATCTTCGGAGCGAAGATTGGCTGCATTGTGTTTTATGATGGTTATAATATTGTTTTATGATGGTTATAATAATAATTATTTAATAATAATAATAATAATAATATAATTATTATTGTTAGGTATTTAATAGGATCAGTTCAAGTGGCGGTTCTAGCCGAGAAAAGCAGGGATCTAGGCCCACTCATAAATGACTGGAGAATTCTGACGAGCAAAATAGTCCTCGCCTACGGCCAGGGATATTTCTAGGATTGTGAATTTGGGGGGTGTCGACCTCAAATGGGGGCGGGTGTCGGGAGCTAATTAGTATGCATTTTGTATGAATACCATTGTCACATTACCACATTTGGGGGGTGTCAACCTCAAATTGGGGGTGTTGGGCGCGTTAGGGGGTGTAAAAAATATCCCTGCAGGCTACTGCCCTACTCTATTGCAAACTGACAAACAAAACAGGTCACAATAGCCCCTCTAACTGCACCCCAGAATTGCCATTGCTCACATAACTAGAGGAATTAAGCTGAAAATCTTGGGTGGCTATAGACCCTCATGCTCCTGCGGCCTGCCTAGAACCGCCACTGACTGATCAGTTCTAATACACAAAGGTACCATTGAGGGCTCTCCAAATCAAACCACAATTAGCGTAATAGGATATTTTGCATTATATTGTGAAAAACTAAATATGTAGGCCTATTTATAATATTTGATCAGATTTCTGAATGTTATAAGAGACTGTTGATGAAAATTTGGACTTGGCTCTTAATAGCGGATGTTATTAAATAATTTTTGCTTTGCGAGTTCTTCTTGGAAGTGAATAATAGCTAATCAATGCATTGCTGTTTATGAATGTTGTTCCCTGAAGTTTATTTTCATAAAATCATATTGGTGTTTATAGTAAAAATTCCAGTGAGTTATCTGACCGGTCAAGGAACTTGTCTGAAATTTCAGGCTGTGTATTTGATGCCTGTCACCTCCTTTTATAATAATAATAATAATAATAATAATAATAATAACAATAACAATAACAATAACAATTATAATCATCAAACGTTATAAGTCAGTAAAACTCACTTTCGTTTGACACGAAATTAATCTAATTTAGGTATTATCAAAATAAATAAAATTCGTGTCTGAAAAAATATTTTTAAATAAAATAATTATTTTCTCGTGTAGCGTCCATAACGATGCAATTCGCCACCTGGGAACACAAACAGAGAAAAAGATCTTGAGAATAGGATAAATATTAACACAAACTTTCTATCTGAATTCTAATGAAAGTAAGTAAGTAAGTAACATCTCGTGGATTTCTATAGCGCCTTGGAAAGTAGCACAACAGTAGCTGCTTATTCTTAGGCGCTCAGCCTCTCTTAAAATAGCTATAGGAAAGGTATGGGATCAGCCAGGCACTAGTCAGTAGTCAATATCCGAAGGGCAGTGAGGCTAGGTTGTTACAGCTATGGTGGAAATGATTTAAGAAACAGGAAGGATTTAAGCTTAGACCTGTAGACTTGAGGAGATAATGCAGGAATTATAGGAAATGAGGATTCAGATTTTATTGTTTGAACGTATCCAAGTCTGCGGAGGGAAGCTGGGATAGAGTTCCAAAGTTCAGGTGAGGCGTATGAGAAGGCACGGTTGAAAATATTCAGGGATGACTGATTCAGTGGGCGTGACAGAGTGAAGTAAGAGGAACGTGTGGGTCGAGGAGGCGGTGGTCCGACACCTGGACTAACGACAACTGGCCAACGACAGTTTGAAATAGCAATTATCAAACGTCCTCTGGACTAGGACCTTCGGCCCGGTCCAATTGGCAAGCGATAAATAGCAAATGTACAATTCGCTAATTGTCAGTCGGCAAATAGCAAATAGTAAATGTACAATACGGTATATGCACAAAACGACGTAGTTAAGCATTAGCTGCGTACAGGTATAGCGTTGAACGACCTGGCATTCTTCGTATTTTTGGATTTCATCAAACTTTTCTTAAAATGTCAAATTCAACTACATCGGCATAGGGATTAGTGTTTAGGTTTAAGTTTTTGCGGAGAGTAATGATTCGATCGATGACTTCACCTGCCCCTGACAGTATCATAGGCTTTTAGCTTTTTTAGCGTTTAGGCTTTCATGACAGTAAGCGTTTTTAACTAACTTCTGATATATTCTTTTAGCTAAATGTGCATTTGCTATATGTCATTGACTGCTTCTTCTTGGCGGATTAACGTTACCTATTTGTCGCTGGTCAGTTCTTGGACAATTGTCGTTTACAAATTGTCATTAGTCGACTTGACATG
Organism: Metaphire vulgaris; assembly: GCA_018105865.1. NCBI lineage: Eukaryota > Metazoa > Annelida > Clitellata > Crassiclitellata > Megascolecidae > Metaphire > Metaphire vulgaris. Next base: position 3,247,332 of record CM030859.1, on the reverse strand, counting down.
GCGTCGAGGAGGCTGAGGGGTTAATAGTGATCTAAGGTAGACAGGTTTTGATGACTGAAGTGAGCTATACGTAAGTGTTATTATCTTATATTGAATACGTTCAGTTATTTTAAGCCAATGTAATGATTTTAGTATGAGTGAAATATGGGAGAATTTAGGTGAATTAGTTACAGCGCGAGCTATAGTGCATTTTGTATTGATTGCAATTTGTTGATAGAGGCTTTTTGAAGGTTATAGTAGATGGAGTTACAATAATCTAATCTGGAGTGGACTAATGAGGTGCATGGCAATTGTGGAGGCAGTTTTGGTATCTAGGCAAGGGCGTGGGCGGCGAAGGTCACGAATATGAACATATATATAGCCTATAGCAGGCATTTGAACGTTGGGAGATTTGTGATTCGAAGTTTAGAAAAGAGTCAAATTTGAATCCGAGATTTCTTGCAGTTGGAACAGAGATTATTGTGCATGGTGTCAGGAGCCAAAAATAGCTTAGAATTGTACATTTTTTGAGTTGTTGAGGTAGTTGTTGAGGTGGTTAAGCATAATAGAGATGGGATATCCAACGCATCTAATAGAAATTTTGATCAAATTGTATAACAAACAGAAAGCAAAAGTCAAGGTGGCCGGAACACTGTCAAATTGGCTAAAAATAAAGAAAGGAGTAAGACAGGACTGTGTTATATCGCCGTATCTGTTTAACATCATGGCAGAAAAGGTAATGAGAGAAGCACTGGACGGTTTCACGGGGGGGGGGGCATTAGAATAGGAGGGAAGAAGATTTCAAACTTAAGATATGCAGACTATATCATACTATTCGGTGGCTCAAACAAAGAATTACAAGATTTGGTAACTAGGGTGGATAAAATAGGAAAAAACTACAACATGATGATTAATATTGATAAAACCAGGGTAATGGCAACAAAAGACAAGAGCTGCAACATCAAAATTCAGAGTACAGTATTGGAACAGGTCAACACCTTCCCGTATTTAGGGTCCATCATATCAGACGACACTTCAAGCAAAGCCGACATAAGAAGCAGATTGAACAAAGGACGTGGGGCGGGAACATCATTAAACAAAATATGGAAAAGTCACAACATCCACGTGAGCACAAAAGTCCGGTTAATGAGATCAATGGTGTGGCCGGTCGCCACATATGGCTGTGAAAGCTGAACAATAATGAAGGAAGATGAACGGCGCACACAGGCATTCGAAATGAAAGGTTTAAGACAAATAATGAGAGTTTCCTGGAAAGAAAGAAGACGAATGAGTGCGTAATGGATAAAGCAGGAGTTCAAAGAACCCTACTGAAAACAGTAAAGAAAAGAAAACTGAAATACTGGGGACTTATTATGCGAACAAAGCAGGAATATCCGGAGAAGGATATAATGCAGGGCACAATGCCTGGATCACGAAAAAGAGGCAGGCCAAGAAAAAAGTGGGAAGACAACACCAAAGAATGGACAGGACTCACTATGGAGCAGGCGATAAGAAGAGCAGAAGATCGTAACATCTGGAAGATGACAGTTCATAATGCAACCAATCTTCCGAGCGAAGACGGTTGCAGACAAGACAAGACAAGACAAAACAAGAAGTAGTCAAATTAAAAGAAACTCTGTCTTAGATGGGTTGAGAGCAAGGAGATTAGATGACATCCATGCAGAGATTGACGAGAATGCAGATTCAAACTCAACAATAGATGCATTAAATGAAAGAGGTGAGAAGGCAAGGAATAGCTGAGTTTCATCGGCATAGAGCTGGTGATTTAAATTGAGGGAATTAATTAAAGGACAGCGCAGGATGAAACTGCACAGATTCTAAATAACTATTTTTGTTCAGTATTTGCAGAGGAAAATACAAATACTATGCCAGAAGCCAAAATTGTGTTTGATGGAAATGAAGAAGAAATGTTAACAGATATAGTGTGTACAAAAGAATGTGTTATCAAGGTTTTGACCAATTTAAAGACAGACAAGAGTCCAGGATTAGATGGATTACATCCAAAGTTTCTTCACGAGGTTCGAAATGAAACAGGACATGCAATTGCTTTGATAATTATCAATGAATCACTCAGAACTGGAGTAGTACCACTAGACTGGAGAGACGCATTAGTCAGCCCACTGTTCAAGAAGGGAAACGAAGTGAACCAAGAAATTACAGACCAGTGAGCCTAACTTCTGTAATCGGTAAAGTTATGGAAAAAATACCGAAAGAGAGCATTTTGGAACATTTGACTAGGCATAATATTGTTAAAGATAGTCAGCACGGATTTACAAAGGGGCGTTCATGCCTGACCAACCTGTTGGACCTTCTGGAGGAGGTTTTTGATAAGCTAGACGAGGGAAAGGCAGTGGACATAATATATTTAGATTTTGCCAAAGCTTTTGATAAAGTACCCCACATAAGGCTGGCTGCCAAACTGAAGTCGTGTGGAATAAGGGGGAATATTCTCAGATGGATTGAAAATTGGTTGAAGGGAAGAAGACAGAAGGTTGGCACTACGGAGGCCATTCGGAATGGGCAAGTGTTATCAGTGGAGTGTCTCAGGGCTCAGTGCTTGGGCCATTGCTCTTTCTAGTATATATAAATGATATCGATGAAGGATTACTATCTAAACTTTCAAAGTTTGCCGATGATACAAAGATATGCAGAAATATAGACTCGGAGGATGATGCTCAAATTTTAAAGGAAGATCTAACGAAATTGTTTCAGTGATCAGTGGACTGGCAGATGCTTTTCAATATTGATAAATGTTCTGTAATGCATGCTGGGAAATCTAATAATGGTAATGAATATTCTTTAGGGGGGAAGGTTCTAATCACAGCAGAAAAAGAAAGAGACTTGGGAGTAATCATCCATAGAAGTATGAATCCATCTCACCAATGCATGGAGGCAGCTAAAAAGGGAAACCAAATGTTGGGAATGGTGAAAAGGACAATAGTGAGCCGTGACAAAGAGATAATCATTAAACTTTATAAGTCATTAGTAAGGCCTAGTCTAGAATACTGTGTTCAGGCTTTTTAGAAAAAGTGCAAAGACGAGCGACGAAGATGGCCAATGGGTGCCATAATTTAAGCTACGAAAAAAGACTTAAATATTGTTGACTGACAACATTAGAAAGGAGAAGAGAGAGAGAGGGGATTTGATAGAAACATACAAAATAATGACTGGGAAAGTAGATGTGCCATACGATCGATTCTTTACATTGGCAAACTATAGCAGCACAAGAGGTCAAAAGTGCAAATTATTTAAGCAGAGGGTTGGTCCAAGAAAGACAAATTTTTTTAGTGTAAGGGTTGTGGACAAATGGAACAGTTTGGACGAGGTGGGAGTGACAGTCGAGACAGTAAACAGATTCAAAGGCTATCTCGATAAACTAGGTTATTGAATGCAGATGGTTACATCAGTGGTTTTCACACAGGCTTACTTAGCCTCCTAAACCACTTAAAATCACATTATTATTATTATTATTATTATTATTATTATTATTATTATTATTATTATTAGTAGTAGTAGTAGTAGTAGTAGTAGTAGTAGTAGTAGTAGTAAAATTATTATTATTATTATTATTATTATTAGTAGTAGTAGTAGTAGTAGTAGTAGTAGTAGTAGTAGTAGTAGTAGTAGTAGTAGTAGTAGTAGTAGTAGTAGTAGTAGTAGTAGTAGTAGTATTATAGGTGAAAGCGGTGTGGTGCAAAGGCTGAACAGTACAGACCCAAGAACAGATCCTTGAGGTACTCCAAAATCTACACTGTGAGCTAGAGAAATTTGGCTAAGACAGGACACTTGAAAAGACCGGGATTTAAGGTAAGACTAGAAAGATGCTCGCTTCGCTCGCAGTGCAGGATAATACTAAAACCCAATCATTGAATTCATGCTGCTGAACAACGTTTCAATGATGTACATACGCCACGTAGCCAAGCTCTGACGCTGCAACGTACGCTTCGTCAAACGCTTCGTGTGGCCGTTCGCTTCGCGTGGCCGTTCGCTTCGCGAAGTCTAAGGTTCCAGAACGACCAATCAGAACGCTCACCCAGCCAACCAATCAGAACGCTTGAAGATAACGAATGAGAACGTCACACAGCCAACTAATCAGAACGCTTACACAGCCAACCAATGAGAACGCTTGAAGGTAACAGACATACAGAGAAGGATCTTAATATTATAGATGCAAACCAGTTGTGAGCTTTTTCAGATATGCCAAACCAGAGGGAGAGTCGCTTGAGCAGAATTTTGTTATCTATGGTATCAAATGCAGCAGAGAGGTCAAGGAGACAAAGGCCAATAACTTGTCGGAGACCAATTGCGGTTAAGAGTCTGTCATGAATGTAGGCGACAATGGTTTCAGTTGAGTGATGTTTACCTTATTATTAGTGTAGGCAGACTGATGAGCATTATAAAGCGAGTTATTTGAAAGGTGTTCGCTCAGTGTCGGTGTGAGGAAAGTGTTGGGTTCGATTCACTACAGTTTTAGTATTGGCGAGCAAGGGCGGCGTAGCAAACGGGTGCCTGAGCGTGTGTCGCTACAATACATATATATATATATATATATGTATGTATATATATATGCCGATACAATATATATATATATATATATATATATATATATCGGTCCGTTTCAAGTTAATACTTCTAATCTAAACCCTTTCTATAGTGTTCCTCAGCTCACACCCTTCCTTAACCCCTTTACTGGCATTAGGATTCCAACTCTTAGGTCCTTTAGATTCCTGGCTTTCACCCTAACGGTACACTCAACTTTAAGTCTTTATCTAGAACCTTCTACTAGAACCTTTCTATATTCTTTCTATAATTAATCTTTCCATATATGCCGATTTGCGGATTACGGTGGCGAACTATGAAACCGCTTCGTCGGGAATTCGCCGCCGGATCGGATGTTACCGTCCGCAGAACGAATTCTTCCATCTCGCGGGTCTACAACATCATCTTTCCGCTTCTCGCTAACGTGATTTTTACGGAAGGATCGCTTCTCATGGACTCGACGCCAGTTTCTTCATGACAGCGAGTTCATTTTGTCATCCGAATGGATGTTTAACATCGCCATTTTGACCTTCATTGACACGCTGTCAAAGCGCTTTTGATTTTAGTATTAACTATGTTACGGCGCTATAAATGTCGTCCAGGATAATATATATATATATATAGTACTAAATTAAATTAAAATTAATAAATATGTATAATATACTCTATATATGTATAGGCCTATATATAGGCCTATATTTTTTCGATTATGCAAATAGGCTTTTCATAACCAGTGTGACAAGACAGACTTGTCTATGAAGTTCTTTGTACCCTATAGTTCCAACGCCTCATCACATTGGTGAACCTGTCAGGAGTTTGAATTATTATTATTAATACATAACACTTCGGCTCTCTTGAAAGGCTAGCTGTCTTTAAAGTACTCTGTCGTATTCTCGCCAGACAGACCACAGTAGGAGGTGGGGGTCAAAGCCGGGTGAGGGGAAGGGACTAGCTTCCCGGTCGCGTTCTTGTGAGGGGGAGGGTGAAGGAAGAATCTATGCCTTGATTTATGCTATTCACGCTATTCACGCAGTTACAGGCATATGTAAGCAATCAAAAACGATCGCCGAAGGGTCTTGCCAGTATGAATGGCAAGGAAAAATGTCATCATTGTTCACACCTTGAAAGGCGGTGAAATTTCAGAAAAGCAACAAGGGCCGTCACCTGGTTTCCAGCTTTCAGACTATAATGGGGAGGGGAATTGACACCTTGTCCCTGGCGCCAAATACTCTCGTTACGGCTCTGGTGGGAGTTAAACTAACTTGTCCGTCATTTTTCAGTCCTGCATTTTCCCGTTATTGATATTTTGATTGTCCGTCATTTTCTTGTCCTGCATTTTCAGCGCTCCCACGGGTCCGTAGTCCGTACAACAAAAATTAACATGCAATATTATTAATGGCTAAGAAGGATCATGAGAGTTGGCTATAAAGAGCATGTAACAAACAAAGAAATCAGAGACACGACGCAACAACCCTTCGTCAGTAACACCGTAAGAAAGAAAAGAATGGAATGGCTGGGGCATATATTGCGAATGGAAAACGAAAGACTGCCAAAAATAGCATACTATCATAAACAGAAGGGTAAAAGAAGTCAAGGACGACAGAGAACAAGATGGACGGACTGCATAAGCAAAGACCTCAACACGGTGGGGCTCAAGCTGGAAGGGAAAACAACTGGAAGAAATAGGATGACTCTGGAGGAACTGGCGAGCAACAGAGACAAGTGGAGAGAAATCGTTTCGGAATCAACGACTGGACACAGTCAAAGATGACAGAGAGAGAGAGAGAGAGAGAGATTATTAATGAGCGTTCGTCAGTCCATAGGAAGATTATGTAGCTCCAGGGCTTTTTGTAAGAAATATTTTCCGGAACGCAATAGTCAGAAGTCAATTGTCAACATGACGTAGCGGCCAAACAGTTACTATAATGATTATAATCAATGCAACATAAAAATCAATTAATTCAAACAGAGAAAATTTAGAACTATATCGGTTCTAAATTTTCTATTTATGAATTTAATGCTGCAAAAAATACTAGTCTTCAGATTTTCCGGAACGCCGTTCCGCCTCGTTCTGGCACAAAAAAGCCCTGTGTAGCTCTGAGTAATTATGTGGAAATCATTTAAATGTAGCCTATAACTGAAACAGACTGTATAGGCCTACCGTTTCACAATTTAAATTAATTCCATGTTTACAGGTCGGCGTCACTCTATTGTCTATTGAACACAATTGAAAATTCATTTAATCATTTCATTACAAAAGGGCGGCATTTTTTAAAATTTCTACTTTTTACATATCTTTAGTGCCGCCCTCATAAATTTGCCGCCCTGGGCGACTGTCTAGTTCGCTTAGTGGTTAAACCGGCCTCGAATAGAGTACCACTTCAAAATATGCACGGAGTCGACTTGATGCCTAATTTCAGACTACAAGATACGGGGCCGCCGACACAGTCACCCTGCAGGGCACCTAGAAGAAGAATGTTGCGGTTTAGGGGGCGGAAGATGGCAGAGTGGATTACGCGCTGGAGCGTCAGGCTGACGGAGCGGGTTTCGAGCCCCGTTAGCGCCCCTAGTGGCTTTCCACACAGGCAGTAATGCATCCTAAGCCACTTTAAAACATGCCAAGTTTAAACCGCTACGCAGTTGCCACCGCCATCTCTGGCGAATTAAAGGTGAGTCGACCTTAGGCCTCCTACAGGTCTTGAACCCGTTCCTTCAGCGTGTCTGTCTAGGTGTTTATTTCAGTGACTGGAGTAAAAATGTGGAATTCACTCCAAGAATTGGTCGGTTGAATCTATTTTCCAGACTCAAAACGTGCCTGTTTTCGAATGCCTATTTCGCCTAATTTAGGCCTACCGGGTTCGGAAAATTGGACTGGTTTATTGGATTTGACATTGACAATAGGGATTACAATTCAACTCAGGAGCGACCATCGATTGATGCCATGTCCACTACAAGATGGTGCTATAGAAGTCAATTGCCAATTAAAAAGTGCTACTGTCATAGGCGGCGGAAGACAGTACAAAGTACCCCGGCCTCTTTACTATTGAAACCAAATTGAAAACAGGGTTATTTCTAGGATAATCAATTTGGGGTATCGGTCTCAAATTAGGGGTGTTGGAGGATGTTAGGGGTGCACCTCAGGCTCGGATTGGCGAAAATTGGGGGTGGATGTCGGTCTCAAATTTGGGGGGTGTTAAGGGGTGTAAAAATATCCCTGATTGAAAATATACAACGCAATAGTCGTACCTCTAATATTAAATGGCTCCGAGACAAGGACGATAAAAAAGTCGGATGAAAATGCAGGCATTTGTCAAGGATTTTGCGTTCGGGGGTGTCCCATAAATCTGGGGGCGGGGTCATGTCAAGTGTTGAGTCTTATACGGCTAGTTTTTCGTAGTATAGTCCTAGTCCTACAATTCATCGCTATGAAATAATTTGCGCAGATGTTGTATTATCTGAAGTGCTTCGATGTTCAGCTTACGACATTTAACAATAAACGTGTAGACGGCGAAGCGCAGCTGACGATTGAATCGCTGAAGCCGTGAGTTTGTTTCCGCGATTTATGCGAACACAGTGAAGCTTTAATTGTTCCGTTTCGCTCGAGGCCCGTGTCCGACAACCCTCTCTCAATGAAACACCCACCGCGCCCTCAACTGCTTCCCTGGTGCCCCCCTCTTTCTCCCTGGCGCCCTCAGTGACCCTCTGATGCTCTTCTGCCGTTCGCCAACCGTCTCCCCACCTCGTTCGTCTCAGTGCCCTCCCCCGTCTTTTAATGTAATGTCAACAGTTATTTGATACACGTACATAATTTCCGTGTCTGACTTGTTAGGGTTGAATGAGCATAGGGACCGTCTAGGTCTAGGTATAGGTATAGGTATAGGCCTAGGTATAGGTATAGATATATGCCTATCTGATCTTGCTGCGACTATAAAGCTTGGATTTCGCCCTCCCGCGACAGCAACTCTCTTCTAACTTCAAAATAAAAATGTAACCAAACAATTGAAAGAATTATGGTGCTTCTTAAAAAGCACCACGGCCTGGGCCGACGGGTCCGATGGGAGTGCGCCGCCTACATGCATGTGCCGCCGAATGAACAGCGACAGGCCAGTGCTCGTCATCGCGATCACCGTGGTTGCCTGAATATAAGCGCCGAGTGGTCGGCGTGGCTAAATACCAGACGCTCGTCATCATCTTCGTAACGGAGCATCTTTAACACAGTGCGAAGGTAAGCAGAATTTGTGGATCATGCGCTTCGATAGTCTTGAAAATTTTCGGTTAAAACAAATGATTCTAGTGTAGCGACACAACGCTCTTTGCAGTTGTCTAAAAAGTAAGAACTTTTTGACGGTGTGCCAAGAAATGACAAGTTTTCAAGCCGCGAGACGCCGAGACCAGTCTGTTTAATACTTGCAATCCAGAACGGAAGGTCTGGACCTCTGGAGAAAAACTGAGTTTAGCATTAGGCCTATACGTTAGCCATGGGCGAAGTAGCTCGAACATACCCCCGCCAAGAATTCATGGAACCGCCACTGATAGACATTGCAGACAATTGAATCAGAATGATTTCAAACATTTTAATTGTTGTAGCATTATTATTTTTAACAGTTTACATTATAACGATTTTACGGTTTTACGATTTTACGGATGATTTTACGGTTGCGGGTTGCCATATCATGGGGAATTTAATTGAAGGGGTCGCGACACTATAAAGGTTGAGAACCGCTGGCATAGCAAGACTGGAATCATAACACTTTAAGACCAAAATTACGTCTAGTCACAATTGATACACAGGCCTAACCTAAACAAGTCTTCAATGATTTCTTGCTTCAAATATGCAAATTAATAGGCTCAACTGTGATTCTTTCGTCGAGTTCGCATTTGCTTCAACATTTTTGTTGCACCAGCCTGCAGCATTTCTTTAAAAAAATTAGGTCCTATTCAGTATTTATTCTAGACCTTCTCTGGGAGGATTTCTCCCCCAAAATTTGAAATTTCCCCATTTTTTTACATTTTGGCAAGTAGTATGACCTCCCCAATGTCTGTTCTCCAAAAATGTGAAACTCCCCCAATGTCTAGGTGGCAAGAATAAAATAAACACTGGTCCTATTCGTTTGCCGTCTATGGGATCGTTTTCATTTGTTGCTGACTTGGCAAATAACTTACGTAAACACGTGAGCATTTCCGCTGTTCGACAGATTCAGAAACTGATTTCAGTATAATTAGTGATTTTGACGTGTTTAAACATTTCTAACTGACAAAGATGGAGAATAGAGATTCTATTTGAAGACAGTAAACTTCTGAATATTCTGTCGGCATGCAATCCGATTGTCAAGAAAGTTCCTGGAAATTCCTTTAAAATTTAGTTCTGCACAAGTGCGCATGTTGGACAGAGGCGTAGCGACGGGGGTATATCGGTATGTAAACCCCCTATTCAGTCTACCTTAAAGTTTTAATGCGTTTTTTTAAATTTTAAAGTTGTTAAATATTTATTTATTTATTTATTTATTGACAATTTATATAGCGCAGTAGACAAGGCTAAGGCCTACAACAAAAGCGCTTAACACAATTCATATCCAATATTAAATAAATGTGTCTTCAAATTTCTAATGAAAAGTCCAGCTGAGACTGCTCCAGTAACATTGTCTGGAAGAGAGTTCCACAGGGCGGGATTCCCCCGCGCGAATGATCTTTCCCCAAACTTAGGGGTCTTGGACGGGGGAGGGACCAACAACTGCACTCTCCGACTGGACCTAAGAACCGATCTCCTCTCGATCACAGTCGATCTCCGTACAAGTACAGTTAGATAATCAGGACAGAATGGATCGTGTAAAGCCCGAAACGTAAGCCAACAGCGCTTGTAGACAATGCGCTGTGGAACACGGAGCCAGTGGAGTCGATCTCTAAGGAGAGGAGTGACGTGGTCACCCCAGCGACAGCCGAAAATCACTCGTGCAGCCTGGTTCAGCACTGATTGTATGCGGTTCAGTCTAGTATCCGGAAGTCCAAGAAGCACACCGTTACAGTAATCAATTCGTGTCAGTACCAGGGCACGCACTAATTTGACAGCCGCGCTCACTGGCAGGTACCGTCGAATTGACCTCACTCTCCGCAGTTGGTAGTGGCAGGAGCGTATCAGATTGTTAACGTGCGCTTCAAAGGATAGAGTCTCATCTAGGAGCACTCCCAGAAGACGTAAGCTCTCGGAGGGAGCAATGGCTGCATCTCCCACCACAAACGGGGCATGACTTAGCAAATGCCTTCTCCTGGGGGTGCTCATCCACAAAAATTCAGTCTTGGCCGGATTCAGTGCGAGCCGATTCTTTTCCGTCCACGTAACAATAGCTGCTATACAGTCAGTGAAACGAATCCGTAGTCCGTAATCCGTATTTATACCCTCAAAATCACGTTATACCCCCAAACCAAATTCCTGGCTACGCCCCTGATGGTGGAGGTCATGAATAGGCCATATTCATCATGGTGGGCAGGTATTTGGGAAGGACGGGGCTTCAGATTGATTCTTAAGGGGCGGGATGTTAGCAGAGTGGTAACAACGTTGGGCAATAGAGCAGGAGGCAGGGATATTTTTGCACTCTCTAACACCCCCCCCAACACCTCCCCCAAGTTGAGGTCGACATCCCCAAAATTTTTAATGTGACCCTCAAAAAATTTGGTCATGTACCACGTCCTGCCTTGGACGACCTTTTTTCTTTTTTTTGCTTGTCGGCCTTTTTTCCTTGTAAGTAAACTCGGCGGATGACCTTTTTTTGCTTGTCAGACTTTTTGTGGGAGACAGCCAAATTCCGACGTCGCCGAGATTTTCCCGACACCCCCCCCCCCAAATTCACAATCCTAGAAATAACCATGGCAGAAGGTGTCGGGTTCGAGCGCGCAGGAGACCTAAGGTCGACTCAGCCTTACTCGCTAGAGGGTGGCAGTAAAAATGTGACGCAGTGTTAAAAATCTGCTGTTTGTCTTATCGCAGATTTTTACGATACCCTTACGTGGTATTGCACGTCTGGCAGAGGGCTATAGCAACGGAGATCAGAGCCGCCCTTTGCAGAGGCGTCATTTGGGGGATTGGGAGGCCATGGCCCCCCAAGGAAATGAAAATATTAATTTATAATGTATTAATGTGAAAAAAATTGCAAAATTTGCCAAAATATAAAAAAATTGCAAATTTTCCAACATTGGCCCTAATATTTGCCAAAATTGCTCCAAATTTGCAAAACCTTTGCAAAAAATTGCAAAAAATTCCTAAAATTTGCCAAAATTTGCCCAAAATTTGCCAAAATTTGTCACAAATTTGCAAAAAAATTTCTCTCCCCAAGAAAAGTGTGAAATGACGCCACTGGCCCTATGAACCCCTGATGCTCGGGAAGGACTGATTTTTTTACTTATCTGCCAATGGTTCAATTCTTAAAATTGAAATAAGGTCTATAGCTGTAAGGAAATTTCGATCGGATAAACTATAATAATGCCTCAATGATATCAATATTCTATTGATCATAATCGAAAGTAGCCTACAAAATATAAGTAAAACTGGCGGCACATTTATATCAAGTGAAAAATCATTAATTAATTGACAAAAATTATTAACACATACTTTTGCAATTGCATAGGACAACATTTGTGGTGCTAATACCGTGCTAATAACCATTAGCGTCGCCACGGGTTGGCAACTGGGGCAATTGCCCCCAACCTGCACCGGATCACCTACCAGATTCGCGCAAATACGGTGGGAAAGTTTTTTGTGGAGGGGATGGGTAAGGAATCTGACACGCCAGGCCCCTTTTGCTCCCCCAACCAAAAATTTCTGGCGACGCCACTGCTAATAGCGGTTTTGGACCTCTGGCAAACTGACTACCATACGAACATTTTTGTTGCAACTGATGTTGTAGGAAGTGGAACAAAGAACCTAAAGAAGTTTCTGGCGATTGAAACGTCAACCAGAAAGAAAAAAGTTTGAGGTAAGATGCAATTTTTTATACTTTAACATAAGAAGAAGAATTGTTTGCCCCTTATTACTAGACTATCTGTTTTCATGATTCCTCTCAAAGTTCTAAACTGATTCTATTTTAAGCAGAGCGCAAACGAGATTGCTCTAGCCCAATAGCCAAAACTCTGGTGTCATATTTCAGAAATTTATTGACGATTCTGGCAATTCTTGTGACTTAGGCCTATCAGATAAAATGTCAAACATTAAAGTTAAACAATGTTATAACTGTTTGGTACTCTGGTTATTTATCATATGTATATAATTATTTTACTTATTCGCAGGTTTAGCAGGAAAGCTTATGGCAGCTCAACCTCCAACTCCGCCTCCAGTACAAGTATCTGACGGCGATAAACAGGATCATCTTGTGCTTGTGGAGGAAAATGTAGGAGGACAGAAGATCCTGCGTGTAGTTAACGTACAGCAATTGAGAAATGTAGAAATTAGACCACCCGTCAATACAATAAATGCTCAACAGGCACCACCGTCTCCATAAAATGGTGGACCGAATTAAATTAAGACTACACGTAAATAATAGGATCTTAATTCCTGGACGATCTGTGATCTATTTGAGTTTTTATTTGAATATTTACAGTTCCATGTTTAGCCATTTGCATAAAATCAGAAATTTTAGATGTTGTCAGTTAAAAGCTTGCCTTATTTTAGATGAGCATTTTTAAGGTTTATACTTTTCATATAACTCTTGGAAGAAGGTAGTCCACAGTGCAGCCAATCTTCTGAGCGAAGACGGTTAAAGAAAAGACAAGACTTTTCATATACTGTATAACGCAATGCATAGATGTGACTGCACAGTTCGTGTTTTATGATGGTTATAATAATTACATAATAATTATTATTTAATAATAATTATATAATTATTATTATGTATTTTATAGGATCAGTTCTAGTGGCGGTTCTAGCCGAAAAAATTAGGGATCTAGGCCCCCTCATCAATGACTGGAGAAGTCTGATGAGAAAAAAGTCCTCGCCTACTGTCCTACTCCATTACAAACTGACAAGAAGAAAGGTCACAATAGCCCCTCTAGCTGTATCCCAGAATCGCCATTGCTCACATAACTTGAGGAATTAAGCTGAAATCTTGGGTGGCTACAGACCCCCATGCTCCTGCGGCCTGCCTAGAACCGCCACTGACTGATCAGTTCTAATACACAAAGGTACCATTGAAGGCGCTCCAAATCAAACCACAATTAGCGTTATCGGAAATTTTGCATTATATTGCGAACAACTAATATGTATTTGTAATATTTAATCAGATTCCTGAATGTTAAGACAAGAGTCTGCTGATGAAAATTAAGACTTGGTTCTAAAAATTAGACGTTATTAAATAAGTTTTTGCTTTGCGAGTTCTTTCTTGTAAGTGAATAATAGCTAATCAATGCATTTGCTGTATATGAAAGTTGTCCCCTGAATTTTATTTTCATAGGTCTAATATCATATTGGCGTTTAAGGTAAAAATTCCAATTAATGATCTGACTGGCCAAGGGGCTTGTCTGAAATTCCTGGCTGCGCATTTTATGCCTGTCACCTCACTTTATAACAACAACAACAACAACAGCAACAACAACAACAACAACAACAACAACAACAACAACAACAACAATAATAATAATAATAATAATAATAATAATAATAATAATAATAATAATAATAATAATGCTGTACATAATTTTTGCTCTCTGCCAACTCTTTTAGCGGCAATAGCTAGACAAAAAGGTTACTACGAAGTTCTACAGTATCTTTTGTTAATCATCTTCCTTCTATATGATTGAAATTCCTTTCATGTTCATGTCTTCTCTGATGTTGTCCATCCACTTTTTCTTGGGTCTTTCTCTTTCTTTATTTCCTCTATTTGAGTGTAGAGTGCCTTGTATGGTAGTCTCCTTTCACTTATTCTGTTGACATGTCCATACCAGTTGAGTCTTTTCTTTCTGATTTTGTCGATAATTGTATCCTCTAGGTTGAGACGTTGTCTAATGTCTTCGTTCTTATATTTTTAGCCGGGTTACTCCAAGGATTCTCAGTAAGCAGGTCATTTCGCCACTAGTAGCCTACGTTCATCTGTTTCTTTCATGCTCCATGTTTCTGCTCCATGTATAATTTGCGGGACTACTATGGTGTTGTATATTGTGACTTTTGTGTTTATGTTTATGGCCTTGCTGCTCCAGATTTTTTGTAATCTCCCCATAGTTTTAAATCCAGGAAATAATTTTATGGGGAAATAAATTTGTACGACATCGGCACCACCTTGTTTCACTGCATATATCTCACAACCAGAATGCATGAAATTTGGTCTACTTCTGCGGTATGATACTCTGAATGCATTCCCATTTCCATTTCCAATTCCAAAGTGCAGCGCCGTCACCTTCTGAAAACCAGGCTAGGTTTAGGACGAGTTCATCAAAATATATGAGCTACTTACTATGTTTCATTGCTAACTTTATAGTAGTGCACTTTTCACTTGATGGCAGTGTTCATACATTCGTTATTACCGTTAATTTAATGGTAATGTTGCTTCTTACCTTTTTGCGTTCCAATTCCCAACTCTAAACTATGTACAGTGTACTAGAAATATGGCCTATAATATTAGCATTAAATTACAATTTAACTAGTACAATATAGTCAAGTCCTTGGTCCTGCTGCTGGTATTGAGGGTTGAGTCCTGGTCCTGGCCTTGAGAGTCAAATCCTTGGTCCTGGCCTTGAGGGTTGACCCCTTGGTCCTGGCTTTGAGGGTTGAGTCCTTGTTAACATCCCTGAGTTTTCGACGTTTTGCGTTCGGGTTTTGTGCCAACTGAGAAGACTGAGTTCTTGCTCGTTGGGTTTCGAGGAGCGTTCTCTGTCCTCTGAATTTTTTCGATTGCTTTGGGCGCTTGGGGCTGGTCGTTATCGTCAAGTCCGCCATCTTGTCCGCCACAATGGCTGTTGTCATCGCCAGTGCGTGTTTGTGTGTCTGGAATGTCGCTCTTGATTGGCAATTGTACAACTCGATTGACTGTTGCTCCAGTCTTCACCACAGGGCCTGTTTTAACGCGCAGTGATACACAAAATGTGCAGTGATAAAATGAAAATGTGCGGTGGTAAAATGCAATTTTCTATTCTTGTGCAGGAAATGTCATCATCACACTTAAGGAATTTCACCTGAAAAAATGAGGACACGATCGTTTTTCTGACCAGGTCAAGATTAGGACACGGCCGTTTTTCTGACCATGCAGGTCAAAATTAGGACACGGCCGTTTTTCTGACCAGATCAAAATTAGGACACGATCGTTTTTCTGACCAGGTCAAAATTAGGACACGACCGTTTTTCTGACCAGGTCAAAGTTAGGACACGGCCGTTTTTCTGACCCGGTCAAAATTAGGACACGACCGCTTTTCTGACCAGGTTTGCGCCCATGGAGGGAGGGAGGGGAAAGAGAGAGAGTCTATCGCTGTCTAACACGAAAAGTTTGTAAACGAGTTGTTGTAATACCCCACGACACCGAGCGACATGAATCGGATCCTTTCAGCGCAGAGAAAGCGAAGGGACGGAAGCCGAGTCAAGTGGACTTTTAAAAAGCCAAATCTGCGTAACAAAGAAATTCTCACCGAAATACAGTGATGACAGTGTAGGCCCTACGGGTTTGCAGTACAAACGCAGATAGGCTTACTACTTCCCCTTGTCAACTGTCAACTCTCAGAGACTCCCTCTAATTATGTCAACAACTTTTGAGTTTCTCCCGCCCCCAAGATCAGTGACGGGTTCCCCTAAAAAGTTTAGGCTATTATTTTGTGTGCGGTGATTACCCTTTTCGCCCTTTTTTGCTCACCGAGTGTAATAATAATTACTTTTTTGCTTGTCAGGCTTTTCTTCGTTATAATAAATAGTATTCCATAAAATTTCATAGTTTTTGATTATTTGTAAAAGTGAAATTGTCAACGTCAACTTCTTTTGACCCTCCTGTCAACAACACACAATTGAATACACACGTCACGCAGCTGCTTCGTGATAAGCTCCGTTGGCTACCAATACGGGAGCGGATCGTCTACAAGCGATGCCTGCTAACCTACCGAGCGCTACACGACCCTACTTGCCCGGACTACATCGCCTCCCTCCTACAGCGGACCACGACGCTGGGACGACGTCGGCTGCACTTCTTCACAGACAATCGCCGACGGAAGAATGTCGTCAGTTACGTTCGAGCAGCCGTGTTCTTCTGGCAGTTCCACCTCCTGCGAAGACGCCAAAGTTTGGCGAGCGTTCGGTTGTAAGAGGAAATCCGCGGCTGTGGAATGCTCTACACCGGACACTGTAACCTCGTCGAACACCTATACGATCAATTCGCGAAGAACTTGAAGACACATTTATTTGCGACTTCTTATGAATGCTAAATATGTACAGCGCCTTTGACTTTGGTAGACGCCATGCGTACGGCGCTATATAAATTGTCTGAATAATAATAATAATAAGATCTGGCAGTCGCGTTAAACTGCTTGTGCCTACCCCGTCTAAAACGGCTAAGTTCGGAGACAGGTCGGTTACACGGGGCAATCCAGGACTGTAGAACTCACTACCGGACTTTGTCACAAACTCTGACTCTCTTGGAATTTTTCTACGTAATCTTAAGACTTACTTGCTCACCATCGGGTATGCGTAGTTTTGTAAAGCGCTCTTGACTTTGGCCACTTTTGCCATGCTTATTGCGCTATAGAAATTGTCTAGCTAATAATAATAACAACTGTCAAACTTTTTCAACGCCCCTATTTTGTTGACGTAATTAATAGACAACTTCTGAGTAATTTTTTTTACTGTTGAGTGTTGAATCATATGGTTTAGTTCTAACAAGAGCAAAACGATGTTTGAAGCCTTAGGAGTAGGTCTACGTGGTCTGAGTGGTCGCAGGTTGTTAGCACCGCCAGAGCTGTTGTCTTTTCTCCTCCTCCTTATAGTCTATACACTGTAGTTTATCAGTCCGGCGGATAGACGATGACTAGAATATGTGAGTTCGCGTGTGGCTTATGCAGCCAACTTTTATAGTTCAAGTGCCACCGATGAATAAAAATTCGTAAATGCCAGTGATCGTTGTCGTTTACGCGGTAACTGGACCGTGACACAATGGTGCACAGTGTCATCGCTCATATTCGGTCCTTTATTGACAGTTCGCCACATTCGTGGTACTACGAATGCGAACGTCGTCGGTGACGGCCTGTAGTCTATATAAGCAGCGCGGAACGGGTAACGGACCAGACGCTTGTAATCGTCGTAACAGAAGCATCTATAAGTAAACGCAGTAATAGATTAATAAGCAAATTACTGGCCTTCCTTCACAGAGTCGTTTATCTGTTTCTAAAGAGTTAGACAATAAAGTGCATCGGAGGTAAGAAGATTTTGCTCTTCGATAGTCAGGAAACTTCTCGGTTTTAAAACAAATGGTTATAGTTTTTTGCGACACACGACGCTCTCTGCCACTCTGTTAGAAAAAATGGTTCGGCCAATGGTATTCTAAAGGTATTATAGCTGGAAAAGGTATTTCAGCATAACGGAAAACCTTTTTAAGGGTTTGACGTTTCAAACCTTTAAAAAACCATTTATAGGCATTTTAGAAAACCTCTGGAAGGTTTTCTGGAGTAAATGCAAACCTTTTATGGGTATTCAATGTCGAACCTTTACATAACCATCTCGTTTGGTTTTTGATAAAACCTTTAGGGCCTACTAAAGACAATCTAATTAAAGCTCTTAGAGGCCTATACAGTGGCGGCTCCAGGATTTGGCAATTGGGTGGCCGTTGGAGTGGCAGCTTCTAAACATGGGGACCCACCATCAGAGACGTCATTTCACTATTTTCAGGGGGGGCAAGACACTTTCGACTTGACAAGTTTGCGAAAAAGTTAACGACCCTTTTTGCTTGTCGGTCATTTTGTGCGATCAGCTACTTCAGAGATTCAACATCAAGCCCTCCTTTAGGCGTTGATGACCAGGGTTATTTCTAGGATTGTGAATTTGGGGTGTCGGGCAAATCTGGGGATGTCGGAATTTGGTAGTGTCTACCAAAACAGCCTGACAAAAGGTCATCCAAGGAGTTTACTTACCAGGAAAAGGCTGACAAGCAAAAAATGATCGTCCATGAGAGGATGTGTACATTATCATTTGGGGGTGTGTGTGTTGGGGTGCCACGTAAAATTTTTTCTGGGGTCGACCTCAAATTGGGCAGGGTGTTGGGTTTTTTTTTGTAAAAATATCCCTGTTGATGACCTTTTTTGCTTTTCAGTCTTTTTACCTATTTAGCCAGCCAATTTAGAGACCTACATTTAACAACTAAATAACACGAATATTGGTGAAAGAATTGTCCTTAAAAATCAGGGGGCCAACGGCCCCTGCCCCAAATGACGCCCCTGTCCACCATTTGTTGATAGGTATTTGTAGTAGTAATAGGGTCCCAAAAGGGGCCATTGGGGCAGGCCATGTGGAGCCGCCACTGGACCTACAATATACAATGATCACGTTGTGACGCCAAATCACGTCTACGTAGACCTATTTTATTTAGGAAAACGACGGAAAGAAAACGGACGGTTACAGATGGTAGCCGCCCCAGCTATGATCGTCCCAGCTATTACCGCCCCAATTATGACCGCCCCAGCTATGGCCTATATATATATATATATATATATATATATATATATATATAGTGATGGCAGACGTTAGCGCCGCATTGGTTGTTTCTGGGTCAACTAGAGCCTATCAGATGAAGATGTGTGGAAGCAGGCCTCTGGGATAGCCAATGGTTTCTGAGGATCTGTGGAACGCAGATCACGTGACAAGGAATCTGAATGCCGATGAAGAAGGAGAGTCGCGGAGGGGGACGAAGAAGAAATGGCGATCGGTCGAATTTATGTCGACGCGTTCTAAATAATTGCCGTTTTAATTAAGAAATGTTTTTTCGAAGAATGAGTTTATTAAACGTTGAAGTAGAGTTCCGCTAAGACGTTGGAGTGTTTCTGTGTTTCAGGACCTTTTTATTTATTTGATTAACTCATGTTGTAGTAGAGCGGTGATTTGAGAACTGAATTAGCGTCTTTAGTTACGATCGCTATCCTAGAGAGTATTGAAATTTCTATAGCGCTTCTCGAAAGCTTGGCGCAGTGCGCCAGCTTATTCACGAGCGCCAATGTTATTAAGCTAATGGTTGTGTAACTATTTTTAGACATTTGATGGAGACGTCCAATGTGAAATCGTGGACTTTTTCAGCCAGTTGGAATTTTGGTAGAAGAAATTTGTGAATTGCAGATATCATGTTTCCGGTATGGTCAGACATTAAAAAGTGTACTGTAGGAACAAGTGTGTAAAATAGTTGACGCTTTTTATAATTACTGTGTATGTGATTAACTGCATCGTTAAGTTATTTATATGTAATGAAGTTTTAACACCCTCTATAATCTGCAGGTTGCTATAGATTACCTGTCGCTGTTTTATTTGTGTGTGTTTCAGATAATGACGTGGTGGCGAGACACTGTAAACTTGACTGAAAACATGGTAGCGAGACTCCTTCCATCAATGAGGCTGCAGGTGAAGTTTTTTGAGCTGCAAAAGCGCCCGATTCAGCACCAACATCACCTCAAATGACTTTGTCAGCGTCATGTTCGATCATTCCACAGTCTGCATTAGATTCATCACCATCTGAACATTGCGGGTGTGTCTCTCAGTTGACCTGGTACTTTCTCCCGAAGTAATTGAAGGACTATGTCGTCTCTATACTAACCTTTTTAACTTCATGTTTTTGTAACATATGTTTAAAATTTTGTGGCCTTTTGTTTGACTTGTGCAATGTAATGTATTGATTTGTGTCTCGAATGCAATTGTGGTATGATATTGAGTGTGCTTAGGTGTGATATGTCCTTTATGTCAGTCCTTTCTTCTTGTAGCAATTGTTCTGCTAAAGGAATTTGCTCTAGCTACAAATCTGTGTTATTAATGAAATAACAACACATGAAATGTACTGTTGCAGTGCTACGAATGAAATTTGGACTTGAGTTACTAATACTGTGCCTTGAGAGTCGCCTGCACTGCTGTCAATTCCAGCTGCCCAGGTATAGTTTCGTACTAATGATTCAAACATTTCAAATGCATGTTATTTAGTCATGCAATGTCAAAGAGAAAGTGACCGGGAGCAATCTGTGCTGAGCTGTTGTTATAGTGTATTTATTGTTCCGTTATACTAGCATTTTGACAGTTCTGCTCACAGTCCTATGTCTATGGCTGTCACTTTACAGCGGGCCGGACAAAATGTCAAGGACAAAATGTCAAGGACAAAATGTTAGGTTAGGGTTACCTTTTTGTCCGCTGACATTTTCTTCCCACGACATTTTGCCCTCTGACATTTTGTCCTAGCACCTTTTACAGACATGGTACTGCTGACAGTGTTTTGTGTGTGGTCATAAAATTCTCTAAAGTGCAAAACAGATATGATACTTTTCTTTATATAGTGAGTACCAACAAGAAGATATGCATGTTACCAGTCATGAACAGGAATTTGGAGATAAAATGTAAAATTGTTTCTGTTGTCTTTTTAGGATGTACTGTATCTGATCCAGTTCCTTGCATCATTGCAGCCTAACTAAGTGGTCTGCGTATTTTGACAATATGTGCCAGCTATCCGACTCCATATATATAGTACAGTATATAATAACAGTTTGTACATGTAGTGCATGTGTTGTTAACATTGAGAAATGAATCTTGTTATTTTGGCATTTAACAATGAATAGTGTTAGGCTTTTGACTATCTTTTCATGTTGTATATGCAACTAATACAATGTATTTTATGCAATCTTGAGCAGTACGTGCATATGTTCCAGAAAGGACACTATTATTCCAGAATTGCTAAGAAGACCTGCTACTGATTAATTGATTCTGATTAATTTCTGTTTTGGGTTTGTATTTTAAATCGTTTTAAATAATTGTCATTTCGATGACTGGCTGACTGGCTGGCTGACTGACTGACTGACTGACTGACTGGCTTCCTACAGACAAGAACATATTTAATAATACAATATTTCAATATAACTTATGCTGATACCTGACCATTTGTTATTTTTAATATAGCAAACATATTGAATAAAGCATATACTGTACTGACATTTGTCTAATTTCTGATATTAAATTTTAATATGTGTTTGTTATCTGATATTATTAAAGTGATTGATTGATTGATTGATATCAACCAGGGTTATTTCTAGGATTGTGAATTTGGGGTGTCGGGAAAATCTGAGGGAAGGTGTGGTTATTTTCTAGGATTGTAGGGTTGTGAATTTAGGGGTGTTGGGAAATCTGGGGGTGTCAGAGTTTGGAAATCTCTACCGAAAATCTGACAAGCAAAAAAAAATTGTATCAAGTCTCAAAAAGTCTGAGCAAAAAAGGTCATCCGAGGCTAAAAGTTGGAGGGTGTCCTCCATTTCAGGGGTGGGTGGTTTCCGGGGCTAATTAATATGCATTTTGTATGCATACCATTGTCACATTCTCAAATTTTGGGGGGTGTCGACCTCATATTGGGGGTAGGGTGGGTGGTTTCAAGCATTAATATGCATTTTGTATGCATACCATTGTCACATTCTCAAATTTTTTTTTAGGGGTGTCGACCTCATATTGGGGTGTAAAATATCCCTAATATCAGCATTTGGTTATATGCAGCAATTTTGACAAGTCATTGTAATGCAACAGAATATCTCAATGGTTCCTCACATAACCTGTAAAGATAGTACAGAATTATTATAATTTAAAGAAGAAAATTATTACCATTTAAAAAATAAAATACCCTTTTAAAGTGGTTTTCAATATTACCTCGCGCAAACCCTCTTAAATGGTACTTTGTAATACCCTTCCGCATCTTTAAAATACCTTTTTTGTACCATCTCAGATGGTTTTATAACAATACCTTCACATATGGTATTATGGAAAACCTTTAGACGGTAGAGTTTTAGGCCACCGCTATAATACCTTTTTCAAACCCTTATCTAAACCATTTCTTCTAACAGTGCAGGGACCTCCAAACTTTTTTGACGGTGGGCCGTTTAACTGAAAAGAATTTACGAGTGCAGACCACGAGACCAGTCTTTTCAATACTTACAATCCAGAACGGAAGGTCTGTGGAATCAGTTTAGCATTAGACCTATACGTTAGCCATGGTCGCGTTAACAGAAAAAAACGAGAGAATCAATATATTTATTTCCAAACTATTTATAAAAAGATGAGTTTAGCAAAATGTTTGTGACATCCAGTGGCGTAAAGTGGAGAGGGGCACTTTGCGATTCAATTATTCATTTAATTAACTCTTTGGCAGCTAGGTTGCTTTCGGAGAATTTACCCTTCAACAGTTTCCAGAAATGTTTTAAATCAAATACCATCACAATATTAAAAATGCATAGGCCTATGCCAAATGAAAGGGGTTTTAATTCTCTACAAGAATATGACAAGAAGATGGTAACATTTGCAATGATATTTTTCATATTTCTTGAGAAGATATTAAATTTTGAAAATTAAAAACAATATCTGACTTTTAAGTTTATAAATATTTTTGTCGGCAACAAGTCAGATAAACAAGCTATAGGCCTAGCCTATAAAACATGTAGGCCTGCAGGCTACAGATAGGCCTATGTATTAAACATAAAAAATACATTTATGTATATAAAATGTCTTATTCTAGTTTAGAGAGGATCTTGTGTGAAAGGCCTCGAATCAATTCTCAACTAAGTAAGTAAGTAAGTGAATAAATTAAATCTCGTGGATTTATGTAGCGCTTTGGTAGTAGTAGGCCTGAAACAGTAGCTGCTTAATCCTAAACGCTTAGCCTTTCTTAAAATAGCTATGGAAAAGGTGAATGATCAGCCAGGCAATGGTCAATATATCTGAAGGACAGTGAGGAGGCTAGGTTCCTGATGGGTAGACCGACCACATCCATGAGATCCGCCAACAATTCCACCATCAACAAAGAAATCAGTTGTCATCCGCTCATCGTTGTATTCATCGTTTGTTTCGGAAATATCCATGTCATCAAACTTCCCATTAATTATCAATTTACTTTAAAACATAGCGCTATTTGGTTCACCGACAACTGCGCGACCGACATTTGTGCGCAGACATTTGCGCGCCGACATTTGCGCGCCGACATTGGCTCGAATTGCGCTATAAAATAAGTCATCTGTGCTTTAGTAACTATAGTCTAAATCATAACCCAAAATCTAACCCTAACTCTAACCCTAAGCCTAACCCCAATTATATCAATTAATATCACGCAAATGTCGTCGCGCAAATGTCGGCGCGCAAAAGTCAGCGCGCAAGTGTCGTCGCGCAAATGTCGTCGCGCAAATGTCGGCGCGCAAATGTCGGTCGCGCATCTTACGGGTCACCGCGCTGTTTATAGCGAATCAGGAGGCATTACTGTCTGTGTGAAAGTCACTAGGGGCGCTAACGGGGCTTGAAACCGCTCCGTCAGCCGACCGCTAAAGCGCGTAATTCGGTCTGCCATAGTCCGCTCCCAAAGCTTTCTGCCGCCACCGAGAGTTGAACCACGGCCTAAGATTGGCAGACCCTAGCGGCTAGCGATAACCACTGTCGCACAGCCATTGACTTCATGAAATTGCGTAGGCCTGAAATAAATTGCTTCCAAAACTTGGAATAAAGCTTCTTCCAAGTAGTCATCTCCGCACGGAAGGGTATTTAAAATTTAAATGCCCGAACGATCGCAAATCTCGCTAAGCAATCGCTATATTTTGACATTAAACTCACGAAACAGCGCTTATTTCGCACATTTCAGAAGCGAAAGCAAAAGAGCTTCTATTGGAATTACCACTAGTCATAAAAACGTCCATATTTAGAAATGGGTGCGGTTTTGTTATTATGAGGTCGACCTCATTTGACCGCGAGAGTTTAATCAAAATTATTAATTCACACTTTGCCATTTCCAGTGATGGGCAAATTGGGCAACTAACTAAAAACATTAGTTAAACTATAACTAGAATATATTTAAACTAGAAATAAGTAGTTAATTAAACTTTTATTTGAGGACCAACTTTCTAAAATAGTTAGGCCCCCTAAGTAAATTAAAAATATAGTTACATTTTTGCAACTAATTTTACAACTATATCCTAGGTATCAGGTATGTGTTCATGAAAACATAGACGATGCTCGCAACATGAACATATCAGTCAATGAACCATTGAAATTATTAATCATTGTCTATTCAATATTTAAGTCTTAGTCTAGACTGCAGGTACACAAGTTTCTCAAGTTTGTTTGGAAAAAATGATCCAGAAAAGAATAGATTGAAGGGACTGTTATTGAGAATTCTGGACACCAACTAAAAACTTTTAGTTAAACTATTTAGTTATTAACTACAGTTTTTCAGTTAAACTAGCATTTTAACTAAACTATTTATATTTAATTAAACTATGAAGATAACTAAAAAATTAGTTAAACTTTTAGTTAGCAACTAATTAGTTAACTAGTTGCCCATCACTGCTTATTAATAGCGAATCAGGAGGCATTACTGCCTGTGTGAAAGCCACTAGGGGCGCAAACGGGGTCTGAACCCGCTCCGTCAGCCTACCGCTCCAGCGCGTGACGGTCCCGTGACCCACTCTGCCATGTTCCGATCCCAAAGGTTTCTGCCGCCGCCGGGAGCTGAACCACGGACCTCAAGATTGGCAGGCCGAGAATGCTAACCACTGTCCCACAGCGTACAGTAACACGAAATTGCGTAACATAAATTGCTTCCAAAACTTCGAATAAAGCTTCTTCCAGATATCCCTCTCTGTACCGAAGGGTATTTAAAATTTAAATGCACGAACGACCACAAATCTCACCAAGAAATCGCTACATTTTGACGTTAAAACTCACAAAACACGCACATTTCAGAAGCGAAAGCATATTAGCTTCTATTGGAATAACCATTAGACCTAGTCATAAAAATATGCGTCTATATTTAGAAATGAGTGCGTTTTTGTTATGATCATAGTGATTATGGTTATGATGTCGAAATCGACCTCGTTGGCCGCAAGAGTTTAATAAAAATTATTAATTCACACTTTGTCATTTCATTGTACAAAATTGTAAATTCTTGTGAATGACCAGAATTTTATTTCTTAAAACACTAAGCAATACTATACAATACATGATTGGTTATAACTGTATATGCATATGATTATTTTACTTATCCACAGGTTCAACTATGGCAGCTTCACCTCCAACTCCTACTCCAATACAAGTATCTGACGGCGATAAACAAGACCATCTTGTGCTTGTAGAGGAAACTGTTGGAGGACAGAAGATCTTGCGTGTAGATAACATACATCAACTGAGAAATGTACAAATGAGATCACCTGTGAATATGATAAATGCTCCACTGTTTCCACTAAATGGGGAACCAAATTAAATTGAGACTGAATAATATTTTATGTACGCAGTGACGAGGAAATTCCCTTCTTCATCATAAGAAATAAGAATAGGCCGGCCTACACTGCCTGCAAGAGAAAACACTATTCATATTTTTGTACAAATGATATTATATTCACGTGGCTTAATCGCTTATGTTATAATCCTCCAAAGAGCGAGTTCTCGTGGCTGAGTAGCCTACATCTAGAAAGAAACATCTGATCAGCTGCACAGCTTTTACACTCGATGGCGTCGACGTTGCGTCGTCTACAGCTACGCGTCGCCTTCGTGAACTACTTATCGATGAGACGCTTTCCTTCAACAGTCACTTCAGCATTATGACTCGGAGTTGCAACTATCCACTTCGTATGGTCAAACCGCCAATCGCCGATACATTCCAACTGCAGCAACTACACAACTTACACGTTCGTTCGTTCATTCTATCTCGGGTCTATCACCACAACAGTGCCTTATTCGGCCATCCCAATACTCAGCGGAACCGAATGCAGTTAAATTTTTTATGCCCTCGGTACTTCATTCCCGAGGGACTTATGAAAAAATTGTCCGGAGACATATAGAAATAGTGTGCTGCTAACTCTCGTCCGGTTCGAGGTGTGGAAAAGAACCTCGGAAGGCGATTGCGTTGAAGCGTTGTAGTGTGCCTGACAAACGCTGGAAAAGGAAACTGCCTTCTCTTTTGTCTCCGGATTGTTAAGCTAACCGTCGACCTAGCTCGCGAAGAAAACAGACAGCGTCATTGTTGATGGGGCCTAGCGTCTCGAATGCAATGGGCAGGAAGGTGTACGTGGCTGCCAGATTTTGATATTTGGACGTTTTTCTGGCAGCAGCGGCTTCTGCGGCGGCTCCTGCAGCGAGCGAAGTGGTGGGTATATATATATATATATATATATATATATATATAATTATATATATATGTGTGTGTGTGTTTGTGTTATTATGTAATGCTGTAGAACTGTTTTCTATTACTGCTTGTTCCTTTATTTCATTTGAACTTAAAGTTTTTGGCAGTTATTAATGTTTCAGAACTGTTTTATATTACTGCTTGCAACGTTTAAGGGGCCATCCATATAATACGTACGCAAAAGTCATATTTTCAACCCCCCTGTTGCACACTGTACATTTTGGTTAACTCATCCCCTATGTGTACGTACAAATTAGCAAACCTCCTCGCACGGTGAAAATTAATTTGTATCCATAGCCAAAAAGCATTTGTTTACTATTAAATAAAAGGTTTTTAATATTTAAATAACCGTGGGAACAATAGTCGGGACCAGTGGCGGCTCTAGGATTTGGCAAGTGGGGGCCGTTGGGGGGGGGGCAACTTCTAATCATGGGGGCCAACCATTTGTTGTTCAATGTATGTAGCATTAAGTATAGGGTCCCAACTGGGGGCCACTGGGGGCCAGGCTCTCAATAGGGGGCACGGGCCCCTGGCCCCGGTGGAGCCGCCACTGGTCGGGACCCTTTGTTTGACCGTAAGTAATTTTGTTCAAATCAAATGTTTGTGTGAATATACTAGCCTTCTATCTATTTATAAATTTGAATGTGCGTACGTAAAAATTCAGTCGTGACCCCCTCCCTCCTGTACGCAAAATCGCCTAAATCTCAAACCCTTCCCCCCTCGGTTCGTACGTACTAAATGGACGGCCCCTAATTTGTAACTCATTTAATTTTTGTTATCTTACACATTGGTGCATGCATAGCTCCATATACAGTGCTATTCCATCACGGATAAAGATTTCAGGCAAAGTGTGTAGAAAATCTGAGCAAATTTCAGGCATTGTTAAACAATGCCTAAAATTTTCAGTCAATGTCGACATTGCGCGAGTGAAACGGCTTATGTCAACATTGCCTAAAAATTTCAGGCAATGTCAACATTGCCTGATTTTACACTTCTTGACTGTTATATATATATATATATATATATATATATATATATATATATATATATATATATATATATATGAGTGTGTGTGTGTGTGTTTCGTAAGCAACATACTATAGTGCATTAACATTCAGTAAAATTACAGTTCACTGGCAACCACGTGATGTATCACATAATAACAGGACACATGAGACAACCCGTATTAAATAAATTGTATCTAGTACTAGATTCGCCATTGAAATAATTTCACAGTACGAAATAACATGGGCACAACATAGCAGGTCCGCCAATTTCCAGTCCTACATTTCCCATCCCTGAGATTTCGTCCGTCATTTTCGAGTCCGGCATTTTCCTGTCCTGCATTTTCAATCGACCCGAATTGTTTCTCGCCGGAGGAATATATGCTTATGCTATATAAAAATTAATGCATCAGTGTGCGAGATGCACCCCGCCCCCATGACTGCGCCCGGGGCAACTTGCCCCCCACCCCCACCTCAAGCTACGGCTTTGCCTTCAGTCTGCTTGCATGTCAGTTCCCGTATAGTGGCAAACACTATCGCCCTATTATTTAAATACTTTTAAAATGAATAAGACCATTCTCGAGCTGTTAAGTGTTTACCGATCATCGGCCGACTGCCGAGCAATCATCAACCCAGTATTTTTAATTTAACTCTCATCAGGCTACAAAAGACTAGCCATGACGTCACACAGTCAGGTGACAGGATGCATGCAAGCTAGCTAGAAGATTATCAAGACAACGCATAATCTGAATAATTAGTTTTGTCTGCGAAATACGATTCCTATGAAGCATTGATCGATGGAAGGGAGGAAGAGGAGGGGCAAAGGCAGAGGCTGATCTAGGGGGCTGGGTGGTACACATGTCCCCGGGCGCCGAGGTGAGGGGGCGCCAAAATCGGATATTTGGGTAAGTGAAATGCACAATAAAGAAGAAGAAACACGCGTGACGACCTTTTTTTGCTTGTCAGCTATGTTAGGGGCGTCAACGTACACTTTGTCCCCGGGCGCCGAATACCCTAGATCCGCCTCTGGGCAAAGGGAAGAAGACCACCCAAGTATTTCAAACATAATATCAAGGTGATGATGGCGCTACATAATCCAAGTTCCTAATGACTAATACTAGTAACTACCCTAAACTCTGACTAAGCCTAAACTCATCTAACTATCTCTTACTCAAAAACGCTATCCACTATACTTATATATATATATATATATATATATATATATATATATATATATATATACTGTATATATAATTATCTTCATTGAAATAAAATATCGTTCTAAACAATATTCTAAGTCACAGCTATTTACTTTGGGCTTACAAAAAGGCATATGTTCAACCTCCGTTCCCCAGGGACGTCATCGGGGGCAGGGGGCATTTGCCCCCCTGATTTTGAGGAAAAATTTTTTTGCCAATGTTTGTGTTATTTAGATTTTACACGCCCTAGAGGAGTGCTTGATGATGTTAACTAACCGTAAAAATTGGCTGACAAGCAAAAAAAGGTCGTCAGCTTTTTCGCAAACTTGTAACTTGTCAGGTCGAAAGTGTTTTGCCCCTGAAAAACAGTGAAATGACGTCTCTGCCGTTTCCCCCGTTTGCACATCGTACATTTAGCGGTACATACGCAAAATCTCCTAAATCTAACCCCTCCTCCCTCAGTGCGCACGTGCTATATGGATGGACCCTTTGAACTGAAGGTCGGAATCTCGTCCGTCTAGTGGGCGGAGCCTATCAACGCCTTGGCCCGGAGATGATATAATAGGAAGCCGTGGGATCAACCACTCGACTCACTGGCCTACAATGAAATCGACGAGAATCACGCAGCACGTTAACCTCGTTACGGTATGCGCACCGAAAGCAACAGCTGTCAGCGCATGAACGACTAAATGCGTTAACCTTGTCGACCCGTAAAGCCGCAAAACCGGCTTCCGCTAGCGTTACATATACCCGAGAATCCGTTTTTGGGTTATCCATTGCTTCTGGCGGACATAGACCATTCATTGTTTGCTGAAGGACAACAAGCAACCGTTGGACAATTGGATGTGTCAATAATAAAGGCACGCCATCCAATAGGGGCCAGATCTTCCACTTGCATACCACGCTCGCTAGAGAACAATGAAGCAAATTACCGGCTTTTGTGTCGTCTTGTTACCATTAGCGTAGCCACGGGGGGGGACACGGGGGGGGGCACGTGCCCACCCTACCTCAGTCTGACTGGGTCATGGGAATCGTGCAAATCCGAGGAGAATGTTCATACCCTACCCCCCCCCCCCCGACCCTTTCAGTAACTTGAACTTCTGGCCATGCTGATTGGTGATATTCGCCTTCTTACCGTTGACAGCGTGTTTATAATGTAGAGCTTGGTTCAAACCATGAATTTCGGGGCTCACAGGCGGTGAACCCCCGACATTCCAGGTCTGTGAGTCATTCACAGATTGGTATTTGGGTGACGGACCTCACGGCCAGTCGACACTTCAAGACGTACTACAGAAAGCAGCTGAGCTGACCAGTACATTGGATTAGGCCTATATGGATACAGTCAGAATTCAAAGAAGGGCGAAAGAAAAATATTCCACGGCATTTGAATGAGCGATATTGTCCCGTTTGATGCTGCAAACGTGCTAGAATTAACATGTACATCAACATTTTCGATCAACGCGTTAAGTTATCGGCAAAAATCGCAAAAATTACCCCAAAATTGCCAAAAATTATTTGAAAAATATCAAAAATTTGCCAAAATTGGTCCAAAATTGCAAAAATTGCTTGCTAAAAAAATGTCAAAATTTGCAGAAAATTTGCTAAAAATTATCTTGCCCCAAAAGAAAAGTGTGAAATGACGCTACTGGATAGTGTGGACTGACTAATAGTCCATAGTTATAATACTCAATAGTCCGCAACTGTTGGAGTTCAGAGCCTCAAAATTTCAGAAATGGCCTGGGGCCCGGGCCTCCTTCAGCCTCTGACGGGGCCTGATGATCCTCATATAGGCTACTGTACAGGATTGGTATGACTTTGCCTGTGGCAACTGCAGGTGTAGAACGTGCTTTCTCTGAGGACTCGTCCACAAATGACGTAACGCGCCTAGGGGGAGGGGGTCCGGACATTTGTTACGAAGTGTGACGAGGGGTTGGAGGGGGTTCCGTAAATGTGACGTAACACAAAATTTCTATGTGACGATCTTTGTTTTGCGTGTCAGTATGTTTGGAGAGGGAAAAATAGAAAGATGAATGACCTTTTCTTTGCTTGTCAAGACTATTCGGAAGACGAAAAGGGGGTCGGTCCGTTGTTACGTCATACTTTAGGAGGTCTGACTTTTTGTTACATCGCGTTACGTAGGGGGGGTCAAAAAGTGCCGAAATCGCGTACGTCATTTATGGACGACCCCTAAGCTTTGCAACCTGAAGACGAAGCTACGATCAACCATGTCACAAGATCGCCTTGAAGCTTTGATACTTGCAACAAGTGGCGTAGCCACGGAGGGTTTTGGAAGTTAAAACGCCTTTTGGACGGCGTAAAACAAAATTTTTATGTATTCCCATGCAATTTTTATTTTATGAGGCGATTTTTGGGGTGAAACCCCCTTGGCGGTTATCGACGAAATTTTTTTCAAAACCCCCCTTCCGGAAATCCTAGCTACGCCACTGTTTGCAACAGTGGAAAAAGACATCTTACTGTGCTTTCATTATCTACCGATGACTTGGTCTTACAGTTTGCTAACTTTTGTGAGCGTAGATGGGAACTTAGATAAACTTTGATTGGCGGTTAAAAACTGACATCGTCAATTTTTTGATCAACAAAACTTGGATGCTATAGCTTTATTTGACTTGATCTATTCATTCTATTGACTAGTAAGTTTGTAATCTGCTCCTGGCAAAAATATGTGCAAATTTTATATTAAATTGCAAAAAATTTCAGCTTCAGGGGGCTTCACCCCTAACCCTCGAACAAGGGGTCTGCCTCGGCCACCTGGACCCCACTGGAGGCTCAGCCCCAAGACCACCTCGCTCGCTCTGGTGCCCCCCCTACCCGAAAATCCTGGCTACGCCACTGCTTGTTACAGAAGCAATTGAAACCCCCTCCCCGTGGCTACGCCACTGTCGTGAAGGCATACCAGCAAACAAGTAACGTTAACATGATATTAATAGCAGGTGTCGAATAATTGCCCATAAACACATCTTGCCCTGGGGGGGATATCCCGGGGAAGAATGACTAGCGGGAAATCGGGAGACGGGTGCGCCTGAATAGGGGGCATTGACTGGTATGTTCCTTCTGAAAGAATGTAACGCTCTGCGAACAGAATTCTGTGAAATAATATAACGCCGGCGAGGCGGCGATAGGGGCGATGCCATTGGACACTCTGACATTCCAGTGTTGTCCAATGCTCTTCTGCTAAAGCAGCGAACCATTGTTCGTTGCTGAATGTTGTGACAGATGGGCAGGTGCTTCAGAACAATGTAAGAAATGCGACAAGCATCCCCATAATTTTCCCCAGGAGTCCAGGGTTTATGGAACGGACGCCCAAGGCCGATAGGACCGAGAGAGTTAAAGCTCCGCCCAAGGTCTACTAGGTCATGTCTCGATTCAAAATGCGTTCGCCGTCCAGTCGTCTGATCTATAATAAGCCTAGTTGGCCAAATCGGATTTCTGCCCGCGACGTTATTAATAGATGGGAGTTCCAGACCGTGTTAAATCTAGACTTTGGACTACAGAGGGAGGGCCCTAGGTGGACTGACAAAGGGCAATTCCCCCCTCCGGAAACGGCCTAGATTAAACCCTGGTTCCAGATAGTTTCAGAGCTGACTTTTGGCGACCAAATAGCAAAACCGCTACAGAGATTTAATTAATATTAGCCTCACAGTATTAATATGCATAGTCAAAAGCTCAGTTCAACTCAGTTACTGAATCCTGCGGTTCCCCATATTCTGTAATTCATTCTATGCAGTGTTTTATCCAGACTCCAGGCCTTTCGGGGGGAAATTGAGGCTTTCGGGGTGGGGGAAATCGACTTGGTTGGAGGGGAAAAGACACAGTTCAATGAAAAATTTGTGTAAGTGCTGGGAATTTTTGGTGGGGGGATTTCGAGTTTTTTTTTTTTTTGGGGGTAATCTTCCCTCCTAACAGGCCTGTATAAAGCACTGATTCTACGTGTATTCCCAGTCTTTCAATGCACGACTTCATATTTGAAACGCTGATATGAACAGAATACAGATGATCGCGTCTTGGCCGGTCGAATATGTTTCTCTCAGCTGTAGACGGAGAGACGCGAAGATCGTTTGCTTCCACTGAATGACTGTAGACAACAAGAAGTTGCATTCGGGAGTTCTTTTTTGATTGAAGATGATTTATTTCAACTCAGCTTAAAACAGATGCATGTACAAACCAAGAGTAGGCCTACATTTAAATAACCAAGCAAAATATGGCCCTAATTGATGAAATAATTAAGAAATGTAAAAAAAGATGACATGAAATACACGAAATCCAATAAGGTGATGGCAAAATAATACAAATAAACCTGTATTTCAGTGACATAATAATGAAACATGGTAATGCAGATAAACCTATATGACAATTGTTAAACAATCAGGTTACATAATAAACAAATAATATTATCAGTTATAATATTATGCATTGTGCATCTAAGCACATACAATGCTTCAGATTCAATTAAGAAAAAAATATTGAAAAATAGATGTACCATGACAAAGTTCATTAAAGTAGTAAGCAGTTTCAAAATAACTTGTAACTTAATAATTGTACTCTTGTAACTTTGTAGCTTTGTAATGTGTTCACGCAGTTCGTTTGGACGAGTTACCACATTAATCAGTACGTTGATGATGATAATGATAATAATAAAATAATAACTGTATTTAATAATATTATAGGGTCAATAAAATCAGCATAGATAAATAAGCGGTTAACATAGTGAGTGGAAAAAAGTTGACCTAAGGGATAATGATATCCCGATAGGTGGTCAACTTGATATAAAGTAACATTTTAAGTCGATCTTAAGTCGATCGTGGCAGTATGTCATGAAGCAACAAGAATATAGTAGGTCTAGAGAAACAAATGCTAGATAGTTAGAATAAGATATATTTTGTTAATTAGAATATAGGTATAACAAATAGTACAATAGAATTATTACATATAGCTACAAATCATTATTAAGAAGGAAGATTTATTGAAGATTTAAATATTTTAAAATTGTTTAAACTCTTAAGTTGGTCTGAAATATTATTCCAAATTCAAGGTCCATAATGGTAAAGAGTCGTTTGTTAGTTTTAGCATATGAAGGACGCAAATTGTTACTGGATCTGGTCATGTGTCTATGAATGTCATGATTAAGTGTAAAATATTTATTTACCGGTATATAGAAAAAAGTGGGAAGTAAGTTATTTACATATTTATAGATAAATAATGCTGTTTGGTATTTGTTTAGGTTTACAATATTAAGTTCCTCAGATTCGTCCGGTATAAATCCTATCATTTCTTCGTACGGCTCTGAGAGATAGTATAGTCACCAAGTTTAAAAGAGCGGTGATAGATTCAGATATCTTAATCTGAGGCTTGGTGCCTAAAAGTACAAATTCAGTTTTAGCCGGGTTTAACTTTAATAGCGATTTATTACCAAAGGTGGTATTCGCTTTTTAAAGTAACAACGGCAAGTTTTTCGTAGGGTCAGTGAACATGCAAAATGAATTTCATTGAAACATTTGCCAAATGTGCAAGGGTCTTTCGAGTGCAAATAAGTTTGCTAACAGCATTATAAACATCTTCTTTGCATTTCGACCTAAGTCCACTCCGTGCACTTTAGATATTATAGTTACTTCAAGGGTGGGCAAACTACGGCATGCACTTTAGATATTATAGTTACTTCAGGGGTGGGAAAACATGCACGCGGCCTTCCACCGGATTCAGTGGCGTAACCAGACTCAAATTGTAACCCGGGCAGCTGACCAAGGGGCTGTCCGTAAATTACGCAAACAATTTTTGGCAAATTTTGACCCCCCTTGTCAACACCTGCCAAACTTTTCAAACCCTCCCCATTTTGCGTAATTTATGGACATCCCCACCTCAACAAATTTTTTTTACAAAATTAACATGGGAAACTTAACAATAGGCATCAATCGGTCAGTTAACTTGGAGGAAGTTCAAGTTTCACATGTGCAGGTCATAAGGACTACAAAGCGACATAAAACATAGCTAAAATAAACTTTGGAGTTGTCAAAATCAAATAACGAGAAGTGTACAAGTATAACCAATTAGGCATCCAGTTATATTTAATTATAAATGACTCTGAGCTAGTGATCATTGATTAATCATAATATTAATAGATAAAGATGACTTTAACTAATTGTGATAAACGAAACTACCCTGAAGTCAAAGCAATACGAGAAATCATGTCTTTTAAAAATCAGACTAAACGCGAGATTGTGAGTAAAACAATAAATTCATTCTTGGTGCGAACTTGTAATAAACCGTATAAACCTCCACTCGTAAAGCACAACCGCTTGCTCCGATGGCATTGTACATTATACGCCTTTGATTTTGGCCTTTGCTATGTTACGGCGTTATATAAATTGTCATGAACAGTAACAATAAAGGAATTTTAGCAGGGAAACGGGTCAAGAAGTTCAAACCCCAAAGCAGCTGCCATTTTGCTTCTGAGTATTCCGAACACATTCGTAGCACGCACACTCGCACAGGTCAAAGAGACTTCAGATGTCCCTGCTTCGGCTATCTACTATCCCTGCAATCACTGCCTATCAGTCACCAACTCATAAATCTTCAGCATCTGCTGACGCCCGTACTTTGTACCCCCCAATTATCACCTTAGATAGAGTTTCAGAGTCCAATTGAGTAGAGGAAGATGTAGAGGGAAGAAATCATCCATACCGACAGGCGATTACCACCGTAACTGAAATTCGATATAGGCTTATCACGTAGATACATAGACCAGCCAAGCACAATGGGTGCAGTGGGCTAATTACTACACTTTTAGCTGATGCATATGAAACACATTTCGAAGAGACTGCAGTTGACTATTAACATAATATTGCAATGACGTGAATGGCAGTGCAAAAGTAAGCAAAACCAAAAAATTTTAAACTTTAATAACAAAAATTTAAACAAAATTAAAGGCATAATTTTTAATTTTGTCAACCCGGAATTTTTCAACCCGGGCAGAAAAGCAAAGTAACCCGGGCATTGCCCGTAATTGCCCGGGCGTGGCTACGCCACTGACCGGATTCCGTGTGGCCCGCGAGACCATTTAGAAATATGCATACGACTAGCAAAAATTGATATAATTTGAAATTATTTTGTGGAAACATGGCCCTTTATTTGAAAATCTCGTCCAACTTTTCCCAAAAATACATTGACAAGCAAAAATGGCAGTGATTGCATATATACAGTATTATATAACAAGGTTTAAAGGAGAATCTGTCCCAGAGTTGTCAATGGGTCGGTTTTCTCAGCCCAAACCCAACCCACCAACTTTCCAACCCAACCCAACCCACAAGAAATTTTTGTCTGCTGACCCAAACCCAACCCATCCATACAACAACCGAGCTGATATTATCTCATATACGTAGTATTGTAAAGCGCTCTTGTCTCCGGCCATTTTTGCCATGCTTATTGCGCAATATAAATTGACTAGTTAATAATAATAATAATAATAATAATAATAATAATAATAATAATAATAATAATAATAATCTCATAACACTATAATGACCACAGTATCGAGTTATCATACTAGTGTATTTTAAAAGTATTACCTCTCAGATCATG
Organism: Metaphire vulgaris; assembly: GCA_018105865.1. Classification (NCBI taxonomy): domain Eukaryota; kingdom Metazoa; phylum Annelida; class Clitellata; order Crassiclitellata; family Megascolecidae; genus Metaphire; species Metaphire vulgaris. The sequence goes on along the minus strand of CM030859.1, from coordinate 3,210,666 downwards.
CTCGATTTCGCTAGCCATTCTCGCGCGTGCTTAGTAGGCCTACTGCTTACTGAATTCGAAGCTCAAACAAACTGAACATATCTTTCTGCCTTGCGTATTGCCAACTAGTTGTGGCCGGTTTTAAGCCAGGCAAGTAAACAACAGCCGACTATGTTTATTCGCCCACATGATATAATCGATCTGAATTGTCATGGTCCGGTTGGTACAGACCACTTAATTCGTTGCCATTATGGAATCTAGACTAACGTACATGGCGCCTTTAGCGCATGCGCAGTCCATATGACATAATATAAGAATCTATGGATATTATTAGTAGACCAAAACAGACCACGTGGTTAACAGGTAAAGACGAAGCTAAAATGTATAGACTCACGAAATACAACCCAACCCAACCCATTAATTTGTCAAAAATCTGGACCCCAACCCAACCCATGGACAACTCTGATCTGTCCTGTGTTCATATAACACCGTTCAGGAGAATTTGCTCTGTATGAGAACCAAAGCTCGATCATACGCGCATGACAAAATAAAATACGTTAAAATACGTGCGTATGAATAAGAAAATAAAATACGCGTATGATACGCGTATTTTATAAGTCTGCTCGGTTACTTATAATTTCCTTTCTTACTTAGCAAGCAATTTAAATTGCGACGTCACGCCACGTCACTGTAACTGATCCCAAAATTTACTTCGCTAACACTTGTTTCCCTTTTAATTTCTTTGCGCAGGTAAATGGTTAACAGACTGCGGTAAGTGACGCAATTTCATGGCTATATAGGCCTAAGGTATTTTTGCTCACGTATGATAGCGCGTATGATAAAGAGTCATGCGTTAAAATACGTGCGTATGATACGAAAAATATAATACGTATGATACGTATGATCGAGCTTTGATGAGAACCACTATGTTTTACTAATGAGGTTTATTTTTAAATCATCCGTTACGACGATGCCGAGCGTCTGTTTGTATACCTAAAAGCGATTCGACGGTTTTAATTGCCTATACGTGCTGTCTGCAGTCTTTCATTGCAATAATGGATTCCGACGCAATACTTAAAATTCTTCATAATTTTCCCATTTTGCTCTTTTGTGTGTGCGGCCCGCCTAACGTAGGGTCAGGTTTTATGCACAGTTGATTGAATAAGCAGAGCTGACCTCTATGGCTGTGACGACATCGTTAGCAAACAGTGCCAGACACCCAACTTACATGTTACGCGTGTTCCCTCCTCTTCCTCCTCCGTCTGTGCCACCTCCTTCTTCCTGTTGCTGCACATGTCTTAGCAGGAGAAGGCGGTCGAGGAATGTTAAAATGTTCCTTGGTAGGCGGCGGCCTATTGTATATAATCGCCGAGTCGCCTTTAAGTACCCTTGACTATAGACGCTAGGTATTGTCATAAGGGGAACATCTCTAAAAAAGTAGGCTTATTAATAAATGAAAGAAATAATATCATTGGCATTCGCAGAAACGTTTGTCTTTTCCTAAAGAGTTAAACAACACAGTAGGTTACATCAGAGGTAAGAAGAATTTGACCGAAAGTTTTGAAAATTCTCGCTTAAAACAAATGGTTATAGTTTTTGCGACACGACGCTCTCTGCCAGTGATAGGGTTGCAGACGTCCGGCAAAAGGAGGACATGTGTTTTTGACCTCCTGTCCTCCGTCCGACAGGCATTGGTCTGAAATGGGAAATGTCCGGCTTTCTGCTCTTATTATCTACTGACTTGAATTTTGGTCTTACTAGGCCATGCGATTGGCAATTGCACACTAGCATGGAAGATCAATGCTCAGTGGACAAAGAAGAGAAACTGATTCCGATGACTTTTTTGCTTGTAAATATATTTTTATCCAATCGATGATGCAAGCCAAAGGTTTTCAGGGGTACGATGCCCGTCGCCCCTGGCGATGGGGCAACCCTCTCTGCTCCATTGAATGTGTGTTTTGTGAATTTTGCAGCCTACTTCCTTTGTCCGGCTTTGTCCTCTTTTGTGGCCTCTGGTGTCCTCCTTTGGACATGTAGGTATCTGGCAACCCTAGCCATGGATCTCCAAACTTTTTTGGATCTCCAAACTTTTTTGACGATGGGCCGTTTAACTGAAAAGAATTGACGAGTACGAGCCGCATAACCAGTCCGTTCAATACTTGCAATCAAGAACGGACGGTCTGGGGAAAAAGTAAGTTTGACATTACACGTTAGCCATATAGATGAAGAGGCGCACATAAAGAGCTGTCGATTAATTACGTCAACTAAATAGGAGAGGGGGTTTGAAAAAGTTTGACAGTTGTTGACAGGGCAAGGGAGTTCAAGAGAAGTTGACGTCAACAATTTCACTTATTACAAATAATAATCAAAAAATAGGAAATTTCACGGAATACTATTTATTAGAGCGGAAAAGTCTAACAGGCTAAAAAGGTCACCATTTTGACACTTGATGGGCAAAAGGGGGGAAAAAGTAATCACCTCATAAAATATTAGCCTTTTAAGCTTTTTAGGGGATCCGTCACTGATCCTAAGGGGGAGGGGTTAAGTGTTATGACTTAATTATAAGGCGTTACGAAAAGTTTGGCAATTGTTGGCAAAGGGGAGGGGTCTAAAATTGCCCAAATATGGTTAACGCAATTAATGGACGGTCCCTAACAGAAAAAAACAGAGAACCAATATATTTATTTTCCACGAGTTTATCAAAAAAAGGTGAGTTTAGCAAAATTATAGTGACATCGCACCTAGATTTATCATGCAAGCGGTGCGCGGTCGGATAAAGTGGCTTTTTCAGTTTATCCGATAAATTGACGTCGCAGGTCGGATGTGGTCCGCCGGCCGTAGTTTCGTGACCTCTACCTTGTGCACCGGACACCTCACATTTCAATTATAAAAATAGACAGCCGTATTTAAAACTTAACCCTTATCCATACAAGGTAGGCTATTTTCCCGACGTAAACGGCCAAGCTGCTTCCGTCGGTCCCAGATGACAAAGCATTAAGATTTCTAAAATTAGGCCCTAATGTGTTCAATCTATTTGCTAATATCCTGTCTCCATACTATACACACTGAAATTAATATTTGTATGTAAATCAAACATGTTAAACCCAGTTCTAGATCAAAGTGTTGGCTGAGAATAGACCTGAATCGGAAAAGGTTAAAATATTCATAATCCATGTACAGTAATACTAACTTATTGTGTGTTCTATGTGCATCTCGAGATTACTTTGACGGCTTCTGACATTTAACGCATTTTTCACATGCCGTAGTCGTCGTGATATGCTATGCTCGTTGCATACATGTTTTTAGCATTCGTCACAACATTGGTGCTGTTTCGTGTCATTCACGAAAAAGTAACAGCGACTTTTCTTCTTCTGTCGCTTAGCAGGCGGAGAACTTACAGGAGTGCTCATAGGCTCCAGGTAAACAATGCTTACGTAATGTAATGTGACAAAATATTTGTATGGCGCCTCTTCTGAAGAATCACTCAGAAGCGCTCCCACAGCAAATTACTGTGTATTGACAAAGAGATAAGTTTTAAGTCGTTTCAAAAAGAGGGCCATAGAATCAGGAGTTGCTAAGCCATGCATATTGGCGTCAAGAGCATTACAAAGTATAGGGCCAAGTGATTCAAAACCTCGCTTCAGAAACAAGGAGGTTCGTGCGTGGGGCACACTGAGAAGACCATTGGTTGTGGACCGACGACATGGCCGACCAGGGATAGAGCTAAGAGGATGGAGTAGCTCTGAAAGGTAAGATGGAGTGGCACCATAAAGAGAGAGTGCAACCGCTCTCAACACACGAAACTCAACACTCGAACAGGATAAGTAAGCCAGTGTAGAACAGACATCATATAATCACTAATGTGATCACGTCTTGTGACACCAGCAATCACCCTGGCTGCAGAACGAAGAATCAATCATCTGGAGTTTATCAAGTCGCACCGATGGAAGACCAGCAGAAAGTGAACCACAGTAGTCAAGCCTTGATTGAGCAAATAAAATTAATGCATGAATCAAAGTAGAAGCTGATGGCATGTCTAATGTACGTCGAATCACTCTAAGCTGGCGGAGATGATAGAAGCAACTGCGACAAAGTGAGTTAATATTATCCATAAAGGTTAACTCAGAGTCAAGAATTATATCAAGATCACGGACAGAAGAGGAGAAAGAGAGGTCAGTGAATCAAACCGGATGAATCTAGGAAGAGCCATGAACCAGTTACGTCCGAAAGTTGCACGAAAGATTGGTGGACCATACATTTTGTCCCATAACAGATGACCAGCCGTAAGAAGAAAACAAATTGCACCAATTTCAGTAGCATCAGTACTTTTCCACGCTTGAGATTCATTGCTGAAGTGACTTGTTTAACCTTTGCATTTGTATATTCAGTTATAGTCAGTGGCGATTCCGTCGGACCCACCATGGCCGTCCGCGTTACTATTTTCAAAACCATTTTTTAACTAATAAAAACTTTGTTCAAAAATTATTTTATGCACGTATTGCGTGTGGAATGATAATTGTAATGAAATAGAATTTTAAAGAATTTTTTTACAAGCGTTTGGGCTCAGTCACTCGCCAAACGTAGCTATTGGTCTGACTGACCCACCTTGGCCGGATAAGCTAGGGTTAACTATCAATTCACATGAAGTGAAATCATTAATTAATTGATCAAAATGATTAATTAACACTTTGCAATTTCATTGTATAAAAACGTGAATTCTTGCGAATGATAAGATTAATGTCAAACACTAAACAACGCTATAGGCCCATCTGTTCGGTTACTATATGCATATAATTATTTTACTTATTCTCAGGTTTAACAGGAAAGCATATGGCAGCTCCAACTCCAACTCCGCCTCCAATACAAGTATCTGACGGCGATAAACAGGATCATCTTGTGCTTGTGGAGGAAAATGTAGGAGGACAGAACATCTTGCGTGTAGATAACATACAGCAACTGAGAAATGTGGAAATTAGGCCACGTGTGAATATAATAAGTGCTCCTCTGGTACTACTTAATGGAGGACCACATTAAATTGAGACTAAATAATATTCCGTCTTGAAGTCATCTGGACAACCTGCGAGTAAGGCGCTATTTGAGTCGGATCAGTGTGGGGAAAGATTCTGATCAGTAGGGGAGAGGGAGAATCAGACCAGGGGAAAGAATCAGAATCAGACTAGTGGGAGGGTGTGAAGAATTTTTAACTCTTTCATTTTGCTAAGTAAAGTTAGTCAAATAAGTTAATTACAGCAGAGAACTTTCTTCTTGTTATGCATAGAGTCAGTGGAGGCTCCAGGATTTGGCAGGTGGGGGAGGGCGCTGGGGTGGCAACTTCTAAGCATGGGGCCAATCGTTTGCTGCTAGGTATGTAGTAGTAAGTATATGGTCCCACCATAGGGCACTGAGAGACAGGCATTCAATAGGGGAGGAACGAGCCCCAGGATCCCCCATGTGGAGCCGCCACTGCATAGAGTGGACCAGTGGGGATAGTCAGTAAGCAGTGTCGATGGAAATTCCCTTCTTCGTCTCTAAAATTAAAATATCACATTGCCAGCGAACCAAAAGCTGTTCCTATTTTTGTACAGATTGTATTTTATTCACGTGACTTAATAGCCTTATGTTATAATCCTCCAAAGAGCGGGTTCTCTAGCCTACATCTAGAGAGAAACATCTGATCAGTTGCACAGCTTTTACACTCGCTGGCGTCGACGTTGCGTCGTCTACAGCTACGCGTCGCCTTCGTGAGCTACTTATCGATGAGACGCTTTCCTTCAACAGTCACTTCAGCGTTGTGACTCGGAGTTGCAACTACCAACTTCGTATGGTCAACGCCGTTCGCCGATTCATTTCAACTGCAGCTGCTATACAACTCACACGTTCATTCTGTCTATCTCGGGTCTATCACCACAACAGTGCCCTATTCGGCCCAGTGTTTAATTAATCTAGACTCCGGGGGAATTTGAAATTTCCGGGGAGAGGGCAATTTTCTCCGGAAACGGCCTAGATTAAACCCTGATTCGGCCTCCCAATACTCAGCGGAACCGAATGCAGTCAGTGTTCAAAGTATCTGCTCCTCTGATTTTCTCTGTCGTTGGAACGACCGAGTGACTCGTGGACAAGCTTCATTGGCTTAGAATCCATTCAAGCGATAAGTGTTCACCTACAGAGCATTGAATGATTTAAAGAGTGTGTCTGGTGCAGTGACTCAAACTAGGAACATTCACATTTTGATACTTGGATTTGAAATATGAAATCTTAGTCTCTCATTACTGTTGTTAATTTTAGCTTTATAACAAAAAACTATTTTCCTATTCAAAAATTTTGCTAGCCAGTTGTATGCTAACCTACAGCTGTCAAAAATAGCGTGACGCAGTTTATGGACGGCTCTAAGCGACTTATCATTAACTATAATTGACAAAAGTTGTTTTGCTTGTATTCCCCAGATGGCACGCATAGTGCACAGTCAAGTGTAAATAAATATCTAGTCACCGATGGCCCTGGACGTGAATAGGGTCCAGATGGTCGGGTCTATTTTTGTATAAAACGACCTAAGTAGTACGTGAGGGGGAATTTCTTTTATTTTAATTATAGCAGTGTAATTCACAATAAATGTAAATAATATGGCTTTATATATCAAATTTTTACAGTGTTGATACATGGCAGAGCAGTACGTTAGAACTCAACTATCTCAACCGACCATCTGGATCCATTTCATGTCCGGCTATAGCGATTTCACCGATTTGTTATGACGGCAATTATCCAGCCAATTGTCTTGGGACTCCCAATAGAATAGACTCCGCCCTATGTTACATCAAAAGTAGGTCATCCCTGGATCGATGAATCACGTGACTTCATTCATAAAGAGACGCTCACGCTCGACTTTCTACGCATAGCGTCTACTAACGATTTGACTACAACGCAGCGTTTATTGGGATTCTCCAACCGGAGTTATTAATAGATGGGAATTCCATTTATTTGCAGCGACGTATTGCGAACTTCGCGATCAAATACCCCGATCCAGTTAAAAATTATGAATCTAAATTTTAAAAATCAAAACGCATTCTAGTAAAAATTCAACATACGGCCCCGGTGAAAGGTTTTAGTAGAAATTCGTGCAAATAGTTTTTTCTTCAAATCTAAAGATATGCCAATTTACGGCTCAACAGTTCAGTAGATTTCGACCGTTTAATGTAATTAATACGAGAGTGGCGTCGCAAGCCTGTCTGCCGCCCTGCGGTAGCTTATCAATTACCGCCCCCAATGGCGCCCTCAACTTTCGACAAAAATTCTGACAGCAAAAAGGCTGACTATTTTTGCCCAGTTGTCAGTTGCGCTACGTAGGCGCGCACCGACGGTGTGGTTTAACTAAGCTAAATAGATGGCCTTTTTTACTTTTCAGGATTTTTCAGAGGTTATCTAAGTCAGTTTACCCAATAAATGAAAATATATCCAAGTGAGTAAACACTACCCTCAGAAATGCCGCCCCTTGGACCGTGCCGCCCTGGGGCAAATGCTTCACTTTCCTCGTGGTAGCGACGCCTCTGAAGACGATTACTGTAGTGTTTTATTCACAACCCAGCCTTGGGGGAAGGGAATTGACTTGGTCGGAGGCGAAGAGACACAGTCCAATGCAAAAATTTGTGTCAGGGCAGGGATTTTTTGCGGAGGAACAGATTTTGTGGTTGGGGGAGGAATTCCCCCTATCAGGCCTGTATAAAACAGTGATTGTATGTGCAGTAGCGACGTACAAGGCATATAGGCCTATTGGCCTAATGCCTGCGGCCACAAGGGGGCCCCCGGCCTCAGATATTTAACCCCTTAACCGTGCGTTTAACTGTAACTCAATGTAAAATGGACGGATATATCCGGGGTCCCCAGTAAAGGGGTTAAGGGCTCCTTTTTATTCCAAGCAAGTTTACTTTACTTTAATCCAACTCAAAACATAGAACATAATTCATAGATCATAATCATAGAACGTCATAGGGAACATAAATCATAAGCACATCGTAGACAAATAAATTGAATAAGTTTATTATATAAATTCTTAGTTAGGCCTGCACTATATTGCTACAGGTTAACATAGCAAAAAGGAGATATATTTATCATTTTAAAGCAAGTTATTTTGAAGCAAAGCTTAATATATGATTGCTGTGTCACAAACAATGTGTTTTGTGGTTGGGGGAGATGCATAGTGTAATGTACATCTTCAAAAGACCGGCTTTAACTTCTTAAGATATACTGCACATTGACTATTGAAGCAATATTTTAATTTTGAATATAGGATTTTAGAGATAATAGGGGCAACAATGTCGAAAGGTTGCAGGGGGCCCCTACAGTCACTCACGGGCTATGCGCATGCATGGCTATGTGACAAGCACGAAGGTTGCTGTGCTTTAAGTCATATTAACACAACAGATTTGTATAAAAATACAGTGTAATATCAAACGGCATAGGCTTTCGTTAACTGTATAAATTCACTAAGAATTTAACTTTGCAATGGATAACTATTTGATGTGAATAGTTACTTTTTTTAAAATCATGAGTCAAATAGCCTTTCAAGCTAAGAAGACTTTGACTGATCCTTTGACGGCGTGACTACAGATCGTGCAGTTTACAATTAAGCTGCTGCAATCGGAACAGCAGATCAAGTGGCCACAGGGGAGAAACACCACGCACACTTTCTTTTCTCGACAGATTTTGCAAAGTTTCGAGGATTTCATTTTCTTACTGTTTTCTTCTTTCAACTCAAGATGGGCTAGAAACACGACAAAACAATTAAACGTAGAAAATTAATAATGATAATAACAACAGCAATAACAATAACAAAGGCGAAAACATTAATATAATTGTAATCAGCCTATGCATTTATATCATATACATGTATTTTAACACGTGATAATACATCAATCAATGGAACCAAAATCCATTCATACGGAATCAAGATCATATTATAATTGCTGTTTAGACTTTGATAAAAATATATTTCAAAATAGTATTTTGCGTTTAAATATAGTTTGTTTCATAGAAATATGGCAAATCATTAGGCTGAATGAAATTTAAACCCGAAAACAAGAAACAGGTATACTGTACAATGTTTTATTTTAGTAGGAAAAAGAAATGATAAAAAGAAAAGAACATAAACATATTTCAAACACATAGGTGTTCATCGGGCACCATAAATTACATGTCGCCTAAGTAGATCATATGTAATATTTCCATGATGTGTGCAACTTTTGCTAGTCTTTGGCATAATAGGTTGATATCCAAAAATAATAAGTCAGACATTTCTGCTGTGAGGTGACACTACTGTGATGATTCTTACCTGCACCGTTAACTACACATGTTACAAGATGATTTGACGTAGATGAGGCAGCCTCAGATTTCAATGACGTTGGTCCACCATGAGACACAGAGTCATTCAGGTTAAAAGCCACTGTTGGAAGTGGTGATGTTGATGAAGATGGTTGAGGCAACGAAAGAAATCCCTGAAACCAACATTTGTACAATTTAACAAACATATTTACATGGCTTAGTTGTTTAGTACATATTTAGCATGAAGCATCAAAATAAAGTTGAAATAACTGTCCATTGGTAAGATACATTTCACAGTCGTCTCAAGCTATATATTGATAATAACATAAATTTAATATTATGCAATGTACTAAGGGACTTATATAGCACCTCTTTCATATATTTCAACTCAGAAATGCTTATAATAATATATATATAATGCCAACTGTATATTTAGACCTGACAAATATAATTACACAAAGATGATTTTGCCTTACAATAGATTAAGTCTATTTGACAATGAGAAATTTAAAGCCACACTGGAGTTGAAGCATTTCATCTTAGGAATAATTTTTATAAAATGTCTAATAAAAGAGATATTGGTGTATTAATGTAGCAGTTTCGATATCTACGTTTTTCTGTTTTGTATTCGTTGTGTCTGATAACAAAGATGCAGAAGATTGGTTTTGAGAGCATGAATTTTCCACTTCTCCGATTGCCATTTGCAATTATATTTACTCCCACTGCAATTAAATTACAACAAACTGTCATCATTTACAGTATATTTTAAAGCTATAATGCAATTCTTGTGCAAAGCCAATGCATCTGACTAATTGTTTTAGTCATGTTAGAGCAATGCAGAAGTTTCTATCCATTATTCACAATCCAGCAACAGGTTTGATTTCTAAAGAAAACGTTATATTCCTTTAAGATGCAAGTCTACGTGAAAAAAGCGCCCATAATGTTTCCCATGCTATTTCTGTAATTATTAATTACAGAAATTATAATTAAGAAATACAGAAATTGTAATTATTAATTACAGAAATGTTTACAGAAAATGCTTACATTACAGATGTTTATCCCAATAATATCAACATACGTATTCAACAAGACCCAGTGCTTTTTTCTAGGAAAAAAGGTCTCAGAACCCATTTCACATCTGTTTTCTCATAAGAAATTATAATTGAATTTGCTAATTGAACACTATAGATAGGCCCTACATGAAAGAAAGAAACGTCTTTTAGAAGAAAATAAAAGAGACTCAAATAGTTAATTTAGCATTAAAACTGTCCAGAGTAAAAGCTGTGTAGAATACTGGCAGACTCTATTAGGCATCAACTTCCACAGTTTCCCCCCTTTTTCATCTCAAAAATTGTCTCGATTTCTTATCTTGCTTTATGAGTCTAATCTGAATATCAGACTCAAACCAGCCGAAAGTTCAACGTGCTTTGTACGATAAAAATATTTAAGAGGTAGACCCACTAATCTGCTGAATAAAACTGACAAGTCTTTTTTGTCATAAGCGACGTTTTTGTTGGGGTGATAACTGATAAGGGATTCACGGCATGACGAATGATTTCTCTTTCGTTAAGCTATATTGCCTGTTGCACAAATTCTTTATTTCCATTTCTCAAAATGTCAACTTATCGTTAACGTTATCGGTCCAATGTCTCCGATCTAGTATGCGAACCAATTGAGTCAGTTCAAGATACTCATTAGAATGTAATAGTTCTACAACTGACTCGCCAAGTTTCTTGTAAAAGACATTGGGATAAAACGCGCATTATTATTGCTATCGATAAAAACTAATCTGGCAATAAAGGTGTGGGAACGCCGTTTCCGTGCGTTACCACTGAAAAAAGCACTGACAATACCCACCAGTTACTAGTACCGTAGTCAAGACGCAGCCTTTTGATGATGTGGGCGCTTTCTTCTAACTTACAGTATATTAGCACGGCTTTTACATACCCATGCGTTCTTATACCCACAGAAGAGGCAAGTTTGGCTATGGCTGTGTTTAGATAGTACAGATAATACGCCCGCGACGTGACCTAGAATTGCGGCACATCAGCCAATCATGATCATCCTTATGCGGCCGTCACCGCGGATCACACGACGCACGTGTCGTGTGGTCGGGGCTTCCGTCTACCGCGTTTCAGTGGCGCTTTCACTTTCGTGCTAGACCAGCGGTTGTCAAACTTTTTTTAAAGGATTTCTTGCGTGGCGGTCCATTAGAATTTTTTTCGATGACTCGCGGACCTTATAAAATTTAAATTTTAAATTAACCGTAATTAATTAACACATAGGCTACTTGTTTTGCAAATCAATTATTTAATAAGAAAATTGCAAATCTTGACAGGCAGTGGCGTAGCGAGGCAAAGTGCCGCCCGAGGCGAAAAGAAATTGCCGCCTTTTCGTTAAATTCTTGACAGGCAAAAAAATCTTATCGCTACTTCCTAAAAATTTTCACATGCAAAAAAGGGTGTTCTCGAAAATGCCGCCCCTAGAGCAAGTGCCGCCTGGGGCGGTTCGCCCCCCACCGCCCCCTCGCTACGCCTCTGTTAGCAGGCCCGTAGGAAGTGCGGGTGAAGAGGATGCGGCCGCACCCCTTGGAAAAAGTTATGGGTGCGCTGCGCCCCCTGGAAGATGAGGCTGTTTTTGCTTGTCATGATTTTTAAGACGATACAGGAAGGACGATGATCTTATTTGCTTGTCAGAAGCTCTAAAAGAAGATAAAGCTAGATGGGTGATGACCTTTGTTTGCTTGATTATTTTTTTGGCTACGTCCCTAAAAACCTGCACCTCTTCTAAAAATTCGTTCCGACGTGCCTGAATCTTAGTCATCAAATTTAAATTGAACAGGAATCAGCATTCTTAGAGCCGTCAGTGCAGGGATATTTTTACACCCCTAACAACCCCTAACACCCCCAATTTGAGGTAGACACCCTAAATTTGGTAAGGTGACAATGGTATGCATACAAAATGCATACTAATTTGCTCAGACCCCAATTTGAGGTCGATACCCCGCCCAAATTCACAATCCTATAAATATCCCTGCATCAGTGTGCTGTGTGTTGGTGAGATATCTTGAGAAAGTAATCCCCTTACGATCCGCCTGAAACCGCTTGGCGGTCCCCTAAGGAACCGCGGACCCGAGTTTGAGAACCACTGAGCTAGACGCAGGCCATACATTTTTTGGGGATTTTGCGATATACGAAATCGTGTTAGGCCTACACCCAACGACATCGAACGGCGTCTGTGTCAATTTGAGTTGACTTTGAATTTTTTTTAAAATCATGATTTGATAGTCAAATTTCAATCACTAAGAAGTGTATGCTTTCAAACATTGTCTTTATGTCTGTCTATGCGTACTTTCTTTCTCTTTCTCTCCCTTTATCTCTCGGCCAGGAGCTTTGACAGACTCAGTGGACAGACGTGCCTAACAGATGATCAAACTGCAGTCATTGGCAGCTGAACTGACCTAGAATTGCATCAGCCAATCATGATCTTCTTTATCTTTTTTACGACATCACTTGTGGCGTATTTATGCCACCGCCGACTTCACCCGCATCGTACTCACGAGTCGGTCGGTTTGATTCTGTGCTTATTCGTGAAGCCAAACAGAGGTAAGAAGAATTGCGTTTCGATCATTTATATTAAAATATAAACGTTTCGTTGCATTTAGTCTATCCGAAATTGTTACAGCTTAGGCCTACTAACGCAGGCCATGGCATTCGGCGAACGATGTCTTTAGTTCTATTATGTAATTTACTACAAGCTAAACGTTTGCAATTATCCGATTATCGAACTTGATAATCGCTTATTAGTAAGACAACGCTGCAAGAATTTTAAGATTTCAGTCAATAAGGGGCTGCCCATTAATTACATCAACAATTTAGGGGGGGGGTTGAAAAAGTTTGACAGTTTTTGACAGAGGGACACGGGGTCAAGAGAAGTTGACGCTAACAATTTCACTTTTTAAAAATAATAAAAGATATGAAATTTCATGGAATACTACTTATTACAATAGAAAAAAGCATGGCAAAATAGGTCATAACAAAATAGGTCATTTTGACACTCGATGAGCAAAAAAGGGAAAAGTTGTAAAAATGATCATCACCGCAAAAAATAATAACCTTGTTATTGGGACATGTCATTGATCTTGAGGGGGGTGGAGAAAATTTTTGACACAATTATAGGGGGTAACTGAAAGTTGACAGTTGTTGACAAGGGGGGTCAAACATTGCCCAAAAATTGTTGACATAATTAATGGACAGCCCCTAAGAAGGACATCAAACTTTTAGAAGCCAGTTTAGGGGTATTTTTAGCGTGATTCAAGAAAAGTATCATCGTTTGGCTTTATTTATTGAGCCGGCAGAAAGCAGCTATGATCATGTATCAAAGTACTATGACCGTCTATTGTGCGACTGTGCGGCCTATTACGCGATTTCTTTTAACCACTCCTTAGCGCTAGCCCGCGTAACGCTCGGGCACGGTAAACCATGCAGTAGCGTCATTTCACAGTTTTCTTGGGGGGGGGGGGCGACATAACTTTCTGGCAAATTTTTGGAAATTTTTGGCAATTTTGGCAAATGTTGGGCAATTTTTTTGTAAATTTTTGGGCCAATTTGGACAAATTTGCAATTATTTATATTTTTGACAAATGTTTGGCCATTTTTGCAACCAGAGGCGTCATTTGGGGGGGGCTGGGGGGCCGTGGCCCCCCCAAGGAAATGAAAATATTAATTTATAATGTACTAATGTGCAAAAAAACAAAAACAGGGACGTCATTTGTGGGTTTGGGGGGGGGGGCAAAAAAGTCAGCAGCCTCTAAGGGCTGACAACCCAAAAAAAGGTCGTCAAGTATTTTTTGGTAATCGTAATCCTAAAAGAACTGACGAGCAAAAAAAAAGGTCGTCAACTTTTTTTCGAAACTCAAACTTAGTCGAAAAAATCTCCAAAAATTAAAAAAATTTTAAAGCAAGATTTTACAAAATTTCTCGCCCCCCCCAAAAAAAAGTGTGAAATGACGCCACTGTTTGCAACTGTTTGCACATTTCACATTTAGTTATTTGTTTAATACATCATACATTATTTCTTCATTTCCTTGGGAGCCACGCCCCCGGCGCCTACCCTCCCCCCGCGAATGACGCCTCTGAACTTCTGAACTCCACTTAGCATACAGGCATTTCCTACAATGACTGGTATAATGAAGCAATAAGCTATTGCGTCATTCAGTGGCGGCTCCACAAGGGAGACCAGTGCCCCCTATTGAATGTCTAGGTCTCTCAGTAGTCACCTTTGCTGGGACCCTATACTTACTACTACATACCTATAAAAATATGAACAAATGGTTGGACCCATGCCTAGAAGGTGCCACACCAACTACCTGCCTCCCCCCACTTGCCAAATCCTGGAGCTGCCAATGGCGTCATTTGAGTGTTTACGCGGTTCATCATTCGGAGTTCTACTGTTCGACGTTATCGGTTTTTATATTAGCATAATTTCTGAATATTTGAAATCGAAAAAATCTGCTCGCTGTCATCACAGCGTCACCTAGCGAATGCTGAGGAAACTGTTTAACGCAAATGTAATGCATATTCCAGTCATGTTAATTATTAATTCATACTTTTACAATGTCATAGCACATATTCCATGACACTAGTAGTTCTGGAAAATTGACCGAATATGCACATTTTTGTTGCCGTTGTTATATAGTAGCAAGTGGTACAAAGAGTCTGAACACTGTTAACAGTTTTCTGCTGGTCGAAACAACGTCGACAAGAAAGAACGAAATCTGAAATTAAAGTAAGATTCAATTTAAAATTTGTTATACTTTAACATACGACATTAACGCTGTGGGAAGAAATGTATTGCCTATCGTTGTTAGAATGTCCATTTATGATTCCTCTCAAAACTAATTGTATTTTAAGCAGAACGCAAACGACAATACTCATTGCCCAAGTAGCACAGAACTTTGGTGCTATTCATGGCAGGCCTTATAGGCAGAGAGGCAAGGCAAGCAGTTGTCTAATTGGCGCCAAGATTCAAGGAACGCCAATCCGCGCCATTTTTACCAAAAAATTTAATTCCAACGCCTATTTTCATTTAATAAATTACATTCAAAACATTTGCTTATGGAGCAGATTAAATAATTGGCTTATGGCCTAATTATTGTTTGATTTCATTACACCTTATAAAACAACTCTGTTTTAGCGCAATGTCATTGTCTTCACTGATTCGTCATTGTGGGGGGGATGTCAAAGGGAGTCCTAGTTGGGAGGAGCAGAGCAGGGACGTCATTTGGGAGGGGCAGGGGGGGCATTTGCCCCCTTCTGATTTTGAGAGAAAAAAATTTTTTCTTGTGTTATTTAGTATTTAGTGTTTTTTACATGTCCTAAAGGAGCGCCTGATATGATGTATATGATATGATGTGGAGTAGTCTGAAAAGTAACTAACCGTTATAAACGGCTGACGAGCAAAAAAAAAAGGTCGTCAACTTTTTCGCAAACTTGTAACTTGTCAGGTCAAAAGTGTTTTGCCCCCCCCTGAAAAACAGTGAAATGACGTCTCTGGAGCAGAGGACTCCAAAATGTATGCTTTGCCTGGGGCGCCATTTTGGCTAGGGCCGGCCCTGGTGCTATTGTGACGTACCGTCACGGTTTGCGCATATACTTACTTATTTGCTTGCATCACTTATTGCCCTCAGCCTGGCTGAGGAAACTAATTGCAGCTGTAGAGGCTGGTAAGAGGCTGGCCATGCTCAGGTTGAGGCGCTGACCCAGCTTGATTTGGACGTGGCCAGAACTGCAGGCGGGAAGCTTGCAGGGAGAGAGAGAGATAAGACGGAAACTTCGGAAAGAGGTTTTTCTGGGCAAATTCTGGCTTTGGACTTCGGACCGGTTGGACGCGTCTTCCGTTCTGAGAATGGAGACGCGGTAGAGAAAGACCGGAGGAACACCGAAGAGGAAGGCCGGAAGCGTGGGCAAGGAACAGGCGGAACGACCGCGGAGCCCGGTAGACCAAAGGAAGAGGAGAAATAAGGAAACTTTGGTGCAGAATCACTGATGTGAGCGATTCGGACTCCTGTGAAACAGGGAGGTAATCTTTTATGAATTGCATTGTCAGCTTTATTAGTTTTGTGCCATAATGTTTATAGAGTAATAGTTGATGATTTATGCTCTCATGCTGAGTTTATATTAGTTTATGTTGTGTAGCTTTAAAGTATGATAGGTATGTCGGATAGGTCTATTGTTGAAAGCTCAAATCTAGATCAGAAAGTAGCTTTACTATTGTATTGTTTGCATAGTGTAAACGCGTCCATGCTTTGAACATTATTACTTTGCCCTAATGCTGTTATAACTGCGTGCATTATGATGAGCACCCAAGTAGATATCGCTAGAAGCTCAGATATTGTAATGCACGGATCCACTTTGTCTTTATTGAATATGCCATTGCTTTGTATGATATACATAATATACACTCTTTTATCATTTTACATTGTGTTATTCATGTCTTTTCACTGCCATGCAACCTATAATCCCTACCCTCGCAGAAGTCCCCTGGTCCCACCTAAGTCGTCACACTATTTCCTCAGAATTTGAGATTCTTGCAAATTATTGTGAATGAGAAGAATACTTTTCAACACTAAGCAACACTATACCCGCTAGTTTAGGCCTACTAGTCTAGCCTATATGTACTGTATATACTAATTTTACTTATTCACAGGTATACTGCATGGTACGTAACCACTGGTTTGGCAGGAAAGCACAATCATGGCAGCTGCTCCACCTCCAACTCCACCTCCAATACAAGTATCTGACGGTGATAGACAAGATGATCTTGTGCTTGTGGAGGAATATGTAGGAGGACAGAACATCCTGCGTGTAGTTAACGTACAGCAACTGAGAGATGTAGAAATTAGACCACCTGTGAATGCAATGAATGCTCCACAGCCGCCCCCGGCTCCAACTGGACCACCGGCGCCAAATGGGCCACCCGTGCCACATGGGCCACCGGCGCTACAGGGGCCACCGGCGTCACATGGGCCACCGGCGTAAAACGGGCCACTACATCCCTTCCTCGAAGTGGTGTTGGCTATCATCAAAACAGAATGGTGTTAAAACTATTCATTTTATAATTCTAAAATGTCATCCTTTTTCAGTTTGACTCATGTAGTCATGGTCAGCGTCATCCTACTGCATATGGTAGTTTTAGTATCCATCATTCATTGTCGTGATTATGTTTGGAAGTTTTAGAATTTCGATGATTCGGCCTAGTGCACTGTCTCTCATTCTTATCTATATTCTATGGCATCTCTGTTTGGTATTTCACGGGAATTCTATGTTTGATGTTGTTTACGGTAACTGATCTTTCAGCATTCTGCCACTTCAACTTTTTTACTTGTATTTTCTTTTTTCCGGGGACCAAGCATCGAACCCGCCACCTCCCTCGCCCAATTCTATTCCTCTGGGTCCAATGAGTCTATATGTATTCAGTGGACCAGTGGAGGAAAGTCAGTAATCTGGGACGGGAATTTCCCCTCCCCCCCCCCATAAAAACACCACACCTCACAATTATTGCATCGGTATTTGATTCACGGTTCACTTCTGTGCTTTTCGTGTTAATCTGAAATCAGCTTAACATTAGTTATTGTTGAAAACTGAATGACTTTATGGTGGCATTTGCTTCAAGAAAATAATTTAAATTCAGTATTTTAATAATACATTTGTTGGATTAAAATCGAAAGTAAACAATTATGCAATCGATTCAAGCATCTTAAGTTCAGTATTGCAATATAGCACTGATGTCTTTACAACCGGGATTATTTCTAGGATTGTGATTTGGGCGGGAGGGTGGTTGGGGAGGGTGGTCGGAAAATCTGGTGTGTCGGAATTTCGGAATTTGGAAGTCTCTGCGAAAAAGGCTGACAAGCAAAAAACCTTATCAAGTCTCAAAAAAGCCTGACAAGCCAAAAAAGTCAAACGAGAATTAAAGTGGGAGGGGGAAGCGGTACTTCTCCATGGGGGTGGTGGTGTTTTTGGCTAATTGGTATGCATTTATGTATGCATACTATCGTCACATTACCTAATTTGGAGAGTGTCGACCTCAAATTGGGGGTGGGTGGGTGTTAGAGGTATAAAAATATCACTGTTTACAACACTGTGGATATCAATAAACGAAACTACAAAACCACAGGAATTAGAATAGCGACACGCCCTGGCTTTCACAAAGCACTCAAAAACTAATCAGCCATCTCCTAAGACCTACAGTAGGCTAACCCCCTCCCCATCGGAGGCGGAAGGTGGCAGAGTGGGTTTATACGCGCTGGAGCGGCAGGTTGACGGAGCGCGTTCAAATCCCGTCAGCACCTCTAGTGGCTTCACACAGGCAGTAGCGAAGGGGGCAGCTGGGGCATAGGCTGTGCCCCCGGGCGATGAGGTGAAGGGGCGCCAAAATCGGGATTTTGTGGTCAGTTAATTACATAATAAATAAGAAGAAACTAGTAGTGCGGCGACCTTTTTTTTGCTCGTCAGGAGTATAGGGAAAGGGGCGCTGTAGAGAGTTGAGGGGCGCTGAGAGAATGATGTGACGACCCTTTTTTGCTCGTCAGCAATGTTGGGGGCGCCAACGATACACTTTACCCCCGGGCGCCGGATACCCTCGCTGCGTCTAGGCCCGCCCCTAAGCCACTCAAAATCATGCTAAGTGTTAGGCCTAAGATGCCATATGCACTGCACGTTTGAAATAGGTAGTCATGCAATGAAGTAAAGGCGAGAGATAATTATCCTTTGAAGTTTTGCCCTTTTTGGCGGCCTGCAATTGTCAGATATTCATTCTAACGACCAGGGCCTGTTTAAAGAAACATTTGTCACTGCACTTAACTCAGAAAATATTTGTAGACATCCGCGCAAAAAACAAGCATAAAAGGTCGTCCGGAAAAATTTTAACTGCACAAAGCACAGAAAAATTGCATTTTACCACAGCACATTTTCATTTTATCACTGCACATTTTGTGTATTACTGCACGTTAAAACAGACCCTGCTAACGACCATGCAGTACCTCGACAGTGGTAGCTAGTTTCAGCACCAGGTGGAGCACTGGAGTGGCAACTTACATCGATTGATCGGGTAAATAGGTCTACAGGCCTAATCTTGATAAGCAGAAAAAATAATAGGTCTTCGCATTGTCGCACACCGACTCACCGAGGTCAAATTACAAAGTAATTTAATTTCCTTTTCTAAAACTAGGCCTACATGAAAGATATTTTCTGCAGGTGAGATAAGAATTCCTCTTGCAGAGTCAATCGGTTTTCCTTCTTTGTCCGTTGAGCGTCGATGATAGCGCCATGGAGGTAATAATACCTCCATGGATAGCGCGCAATTGACAATATCATTCTATCTCGGGTCTGTCACCACCACAGTGTTTTATTCGGCCCAGTGTTTAATCTAGACTCTGGACTCCGGGGGGGGGGAACTGACAAAGCCCGGGGAAGCCAACTATGGGGCTGCTGTTAGTTGATGTAGTATGCCAACATTTCCGGGAATTTAAAATTTCCGAAGAAAAGGCAATTTTCTCCCGGAAACGTCCTAGATTAAACCCTGATTCGGCCGCCCAATACTCAGAGGAACCGAAAGCAGTCAGTGTTCAACGTATCTGCTCCTCTGATTTTCTCTGTCGTTGGAACGACCGAGTGACTCATGGACAAGCATCACCGGTTTCGAATCCATTCAAGCGACGAGTGTTCACCTACAGAGCATTGAATGATTGAATCCTTTCTTTATTTAAAGAGTGTGGGAAGCAGTGACTCAAACTAGGAACATTCGCATTTTGATACTTGGATTTGAAATATGAAATATTAGTCTCTCATTAATGTTTTTATTTTTAGCTTTATAACAAAAAACTATTTTCCTATTCAAAAATTTTGCTAGCCAGTTGTATGCTAACCTACAGCTGTCAAAAATAGCGTGACGCAGTTTATGGACGGCTCTAAGCGACTTATCAATAACTGTAATTGATAAAAGTTGTTTTGTTTGTATTCCCCAGATGGCACGCATAGTGCACAGTCAAGTGTTAATAAATATCTAGTCACCGATGGCCCTGGACGTGAAAAGGGTCCAGATGGTCGGGTCTATTTTTGTATAAAACGACCTAAGTAGTACGTGAGAGGAAATTTCTTTTATTTTAATTATAGCAGTGTAATTCATAATAAATGTAAATAATATGGCTTTATAGATCAAATTTTTACAGGTTTGATTCATGGCAGAGCAGTACGTTAGAACTCAAAAATCTCAACCGACCATCTGGATCCATTTCATGTCCGGCTATAGCGACTTCACCGATTTGTTATGAAGGCAATGATCCAGCCGAATGCGTAACAGACATTCTATTTATAGAAATCCGTGCCTAAGACTCCTCTTTTCTATCGTCTGGAGCGATGGATCACGTGACTTCATTCATAAAAGAGACGCTCACGGCTCGACTTTCTGGCTATTTATAGATGTCAATGATAGCGTCTGATAACGATTTGACACTAGAACGCAGAGGTTAATGGGATTCTCCAACCGGAGTTATTAATAGATCGGAATTCCAGATATTTGCAGCGATGTATTGCGAACTTCGCGATCAAATACCCCGATCCAGTTAACATTATTATGAATCTAAATTGTAAAAATCAAAACGCATTCTAGTAAAAATTCAACATACGGCCCCGGTGAAAGGTTTTACTAGAAATTCGTGCAAATAGTTTTTTCTTCAAATCTAAAGATATGCCAATTTACGGCGCAACAGTTCAGTAGATTTCGACCGTTTAAAGTAATTAATACGAGAGTGGCGTCGCAAGCCTGTCTGCCGCCCTGCGGTAGCTTATCAATTACCGCCCCCAATGGCGCCCTCAACTTTCGACAAAAAATCTGACAGCAAAAAGGCTGTTGACTATTTTTGCCCAGTTGTCAGTTGCGTTACGTGGGCGCGCGCCGACGGTGCGGTTTAACTAAGCTAAATAGATGGCCTTTTTACTTTTCAGCATTTTTCAGAGGTTATCTAAGTCAGTTTACCCAGTATAGGCCTAAATGAAAATATATCCAAGTGAGTAAACACTACCCTCCGAAATGCCGCCCCTTGAACCATGCCGCCCTGGGGCAAATGCTTCACTTTCCTCGTGGTAGCGACGCCTCTGAAGACGATTACTGTAGTGTTTTATTCACAACCCAGCCTTGGAGGGAATTGACTTGGTCGGAGGCGAAGAGACACAGTCCAATGCAAAAATTTGTGTCAGGGCAGGGATTTTTTGCGGAGGAACAGATTTTGTGGTTGGGGGAGGAATTCCCCCTATCAGGCCTGTATAAAACAGTGATTGTATTATTGTATGCGCAGTACCGACGCACAGGGCACGTAGGCCTAATGCCTGCGGCCACAAGGGGGCCCCCGGCCTCAGATATTTAACCCATTAACCGTGCATTTAACTGTAACTCAATGTAAAATGGACGGATATATTCGGGGTCCCCAGTAAAGGGGTTAAGGGTTCCTTTTTATTCCAAGCAAGTTTACTTTACTTTAATCCAACTCAAAACATAGAACATAAATCATAGAACATAATCATAGAACGTCATAGAACATAAATCATAAGCACATCGTAGAAAAATAAATTGAATAAGTTTATTATATAAATTCTTAGTTAGGCCTACACTATATTGCTACAGGTTAACATAGCAAAAAGGAGATATATATTTATCATTTTAAAGCATGTTATTTTGAAGCAAAGCTTAATATATGATTGCTGTGTCACAAACAATGTGTTTTATGGTTGGGGGAGATGTACAGTGTAATGTACATCTTCAAAAGACCGGCTTTAACTTCTTAAGATATACTGTACATTGACTATTGAAGCAATATTTTAATTTTGAATATAGGATTTTAGAGATAATAGGGGCAACAATGTCGAAAGGTTGCAGGGGGCCCCTACAGTCACTCACGGGCTATGCGCATGCATGGCTATGTGACAAGCACGAAGGTTGCTGTGCTTTAAGTCATATTAACACAACAGATTTGTATAAAAATACAGTGTAATATCAAACGGCATAGGCTTTCGTTAACTGTATAAATTCACTAAGAATTTAACTTTGCAATGGATAACTATTTGATGTGAATAGTTACTTTTTTTAAAATCATGAGTCAAATAGCCTTTCAAGCTAAGAAGACTTTGACTGATCCTTTGACGGCGTGACTACAGATCGTGCAGTTTACAATTAAGCTGCTGCAATCGGAACAGCAGATCAAGTGGCCACAGGGGAGAAACACCACGCACACTTTCTTTTCTCGACAGATTTTGCAAAGTTTCAAGGATTTCATTTTCTTACTGTTTTCTTCTTTCAACTCAAGATGGGCTAGAAAC
Organism: Metaphire vulgaris; assembly: GCA_018105865.1. Taxonomy (NCBI): domain Eukaryota; kingdom Metazoa; phylum Annelida; class Clitellata; order Crassiclitellata; family Megascolecidae; genus Metaphire; species Metaphire vulgaris. Next base: position 3,188,002 of record CM030859.1, on the reverse strand, counting down.
ATGACAAAACAATTAAACGCAGAAAATTAATAATGATAATAACAACAGCAATAACAATAACAAAGGCGAAAACATTAATATAATTGTAATCAGCCTATGCATTTATATCATATACATGTATTTCAACACGTGATAATATATCAATCAATGGAACCAAAATCCATTCATATGGAATCAAGATCATATTATAATTGCTGTTTAGACTTTCATAAAAATATATTTCAAAATAGTATTTTGTGTCTAAAATATAGTTTTTTTCATAGAAATATGGCAAATTATTAGACTGAATGAAATTTAAGCCTAAGTACCTGAAAACAAGACACATGTGTACTGTAAAATGTTTTATTTTAGTAGGAAAAAGAAACGAAACACCATAAATTACATGTCGCCTCGGTAGATCATATATGTAATATTTCCATGATGTGTGCAACTTTTGCTATTCTCTGGCATAATAGGCTACTTTTTGCTTAAAATAATTCTGAAGATCATCATCATTGTCATCGTCGCTGCTGCCGTCAACCACCATCATCACCACCACCAGGTATATTTCTAGGATTGTGAATTTGGAGAGGGTTGTCGACCTCAAATTGGGGTGTCCAGAGCTAATTACGGTAGTATACATTTTGTATGCATACCATTGTCACATTTAAGTATGGGGGTGTCGACCTCAAATTGTGGGGGGGGTTGTTGTTGGGGGGTTTTAAGGGGGTGTAAAAATATCCCTGATCACCACAACCACCACCACAATCGATCAATGACCCTAGTCATTGAGGCCATCATCCAGATAAAAAAAATTTGACATTGCTTTGTCCATGATCCTTTTCTTTCTTGGGCTACATGCATCACACACTGAGGGTTGGTATCCAAAAATAATAAGTCAGACATTTCTGCTGTGAGGTGACACTACTGTGATGATTCTTACCTGCATCGTTAACTACACATGTTAGAAGATGATTTGACGTAGATGAAGCAGCTTCAGATTTCGCTGACATTGGTCCGCCATGAGACGCAAAGCCATTCAGGTTAAAAGCCACTGTTGGAAGTGGTGATGTTGATGAAGATGGTTGAGGCAACGAAAGAAATCCCTGAAAGCATTTAATTAACCAACAGTTGTACAATTTGACAAACATATTTACGTGGCTTAGTTGCTTAGTACATATTTAGCATGAGGCATCAAATAAGTTGAAATAACTGTTCATTGGTAAGAAAAATTTTGCAGTCGTCTCAAGCTATAAATTGATAATAATATAAATTTAATATTATGCAATGTACTAAGGGACTTATATAGCGCCTCTTTAATATATTTCTACTCAGAAATGTTAATAATAGCCTATATCATGCCAATTGTATATTTAGACCCGACAAAATTAATATAACTACACAAAGATGATTTTGCCTTACAATAGATTAAGTCAATTTGACAATGAGAAATTTAAAGCCACATTGGAGTTGAAGCATTTCATCTTAGCAATAATGACTATAAAATGTCTATTAAAAGAGATATTGGTGTATTAATGTAGCAATTTCGATATCTACCTTTTTCTGTTTTGTATTCGTTGTGTCTGATAACGAAGATGCAGAAGATTGGTTTTGAGAGCATGAATTTTCCACTTCTCCGATTGCCATTTGCAATTATATTTACTCCCACTACAATGAAATTACAACAAACTGTCATCATTTACAGTATATTTTAGACCTATAATACAATTCTTGTGCAAAGCCAATGCATCTGACTAACTATTTTAGTCATGTTAGACAGTTAGACTTTTAGAGCAATGCACAAGTTTCTATCCATATTTACAATCTAACAACAGGTTTGATTTCTAAAGAAAACGTTATATTCCTTTAATATGCAAGTCTACGTGAAAATTCGAGTCCTTAATTTTTCTATGCTATATCTGTAATTATTAATTATCGTAATTGCGAAATCCCAGTAATATCAATAATCAATATACATATTGAATAAGACCCAGTGTTTTTTCTAAGATAAACGTTTCGGGAACCCATTTCACGTCGGTTTCTCATAAGAAATTATAATTGAATTTGCTAATTGAAAACTATAGATACATGAAAGAAAGAAACTTCTTTTATAAGAAAATAAAGAGACTCAAATAGTTAATTTAGCATTAAAACTGCCCAGAGTAAAAGCTGTGTAGAATACTGGCAGACATTATTAGGCATCAACTTTAACAGTTTTCTCAAATTGTCTCGATTTCTTCTCTTGCTTTATGAGTCTAATCTGAATATCAGACTCAATCCAGCCGAAAGTTCAACGTGCTTTGTACGATAAAAATATTTAAGAGGTAGACCCACTAATCTGCTGAATAAAACTGACAAGTCTTTTTTGTCATAAGCGACGTTTTTGTTGGGGTGATAAGTTGATAACTGATAAGGGATTCACGGCATGACGAATGATTTCTCTTTCGTTAAGCTATGCCTGTTGCACAAATTCTTGATTTCCATTTCTCAAAATGTCAACTTATCGTTAACGTTATCGGTCCAATGTCTCCGATCTAGTATGCGAACCAATTGAGTCAGTTCAAGATACTCATTAGAGTGTAATAGTTCTACAACTGACTCGCCAAATTTCTTGTAAAAGACATTGAGATAAAACGCGCATTATTGCTATCGATATAAACTAATCTGGCAATAAAGGTGTGGGAACGCCGTTTCCGTGCGTTACCACTGAAAAAGCACTGACAATACCCACCAGTTACTAGTACCGTAGTCAAGACGCAGCCTTTTGATGATGTGGGCGTTTTCTTCTAACTTAGGTGCCTATATACCGCCTATATATTAGCACGGCTTTTACATACCCATGGGTTCTTATACCCACAGGAAGAAGCCAGTTTTGCTATGACTGTGTTTAGAACTTTAGATAGTACAGCCTGAAATACGCCCACGACGTGACCTAGAATTACGGCACATCAGCCAATCATGATCTTCCTTATATGCGGCAGTCACCGAGGCATGTGTCGTGTGGTCGGGAACTCGGGATTCCGTCTATCGCGTTTCAGTCGCGCTTTCACTTTCGTGCTAGACCAGCGGTTGTCAAACTTTTTTAAAAGGATTTCTTGCGTGGCGGTCCATTAGAAATTTTTTTCAACGACTCACGGATCTTTTAAAATTTGAATTTTAAATTAACCGTAATTAACACATAGGCTACTTGTTTTGCAAATCAATTATTTAATAAGAAAATCGTAAATCTGGGCAGGCAGTAGGGTTAGGGTTAACCATTGCGTTAGGGTTAGGGATAACCCTAAAATAACCCCAAATTGATAATCTTATAAATAGCCCTGCTTCCTCCAATTCCCACGCGTTAGACACTTCCCTCCCTGGCCGCGTCTAGCGCGGCCTCCCTTGGAACGGGGGTCTGGGGTTTCTCCCCCGGAAAGTTTTTGAAATCGTAGATGCTCCTAAGTGTGTTTTAGAGCATGTTGGACACAAAATCACAGGTCTGGCATCAATAGGTTCCATGTCAGTAATTTCTTATGCTCAAGTCAATTTCAAATTATTCTGCTTCGATTATGTGCGCGCTAAGTAAAAAATTATTTGTCTTTGGCCCATATTAGTGTCAGTGTTACTAAAAGTAAGAGTCAGGTGGCAGATGCTACTGCTCAATAAAAAATTTTTTTAACCGTTGTAAATCTATTCAATGTCACAACTCACAAGTGGCAAAAGGCGACAAGAAGTAGACAGCAGGCAACTAAATTGCTGATGAAAACTTCAAATCAAACTTGCTAGTTTAAAAAACCAGTAGGTTAATAGCTAAGCCATAGCAATTAACAGACATCCAATATTATCAATCATTGTTCAGTTATAGGTCTTGTACAATTGATTCAATTGATTCTGGTCTCAAGTATATAACTCTACATTCAATAGAACTTTGCTCGCCTATCCAGTCGTTCAGCAAAGGTGTTTATGAGCTTTTCAATATCCAATGTACGATTCTTGTTAACAAACAAACGTTTAAGACCGCAACGCCATCCTGTAGATATAATTATACAGCTGAGAACGCTTGATACTTGGACTAGTAGAACCGATCCTCAATCATCCCCCTACCCCCGAAAAAAATTTTCTCTGCAATTTTGCACGAATCTCACGGGTGGCCCTGCAGTGGTAAGTGGGGGGGGAGGTCAAACCCCAAACTCCCCGTGGCCCCGCCCTGCCTACCCCCAATTTTTTTGCACGGATGGTTCGAAAGACCAATAAAAATGCTAAACAATATATATATATATATATATATATATATATATATATATATATATATATATATATATGGGCCCTACAGGTCCATTTTACGAGGAAATTGAGGTCGCACAGACGTCGCAACTACGTCTGAGACAGACGTCATATCACGACGTCGTCAGGCCGTCTTCTGGAGTTCACGTTTCTACGTCTGCACGACGTCCGCGCGAGACGTCGGCGGGCCGAGTTCACGACGTCGTGAGGCGGTCGTCAAGGCGTCATTTTCTTTGCAGGGAGGTGTTCTATACAGCGTCAGACATACCTGTCAAGATGATCAAAACTAGAGATATCTCTCGGTCAGGTGCTCTAGACAGCGTCAGACAGACCTGTCAAGAGGATCAAAACTAGAGATATCTCTTGGTCAGGAGCTGTAGACAACGTCAATATCAAGATCTGAGGATCAAAACTAAACTGACAGCTGAAACTGACCTAGAATTGCATCAGCCAATCATGATCTTCTTTATGAGGTCTCGGTCTCGGATCAAACTGCAGTGGTTGCAGCTGAAGTGACCTAGAATTGCACATCAACCAATCATGATCTTCTTTATGAGGTCGCAAACAAAAGTAGCAGCTGTGACGTAAGTAAGTAAGTAAGTAAAATCTCGTAAACTTATATTTGTTGTACCGCCGCCTTCACGGTCTTCGCCGTCCTCACAAGCCGGTTGTTGATGTTGAAAGTGAACATCTTCGCACGGATTTGCTTTCTATTCGTTAGTTTGTTGGCCGTGACACTTTTAGTTCTTGCCATAGTTTTAGACTATAAAAGCCAAACAGAGGTAGGCCTAAGAAGAATTGCGTTTCGATCATGTTGAACCCAGTGCGTTTAGCTAGGTTATCTGAAATATTTACTGCAGGCCATCGCATTCGGCGAACGATTGTCTTTAGTTCTATAATCTAATTTACTACAATCTAAACGTTTGGTTATTATCCGAATAGATTCGAATGCATTCTATCCCCAATCTCTCTTCCTAGTAGGCTTAATCCTAGAAGTAATCTTTAAAATAGCAACTGAGAATCTAAACATTAGAGTGAATTGTAGTAGATAAAACATATCGAACCTAAAATTTGTAGATGTAAGCTTACACGCGGATAATGCACGAGCTAGGGTTACGAAGACTCGCAAATCAAGTAGGCCTAGGCCCTAAATACGACAGGCAGAAGGTTTGGACCAAGGGTGAATGCAGCAAAAAACTAAAGTCATGGCAGTCAACAAAGAAAGAGAGAGCGAGAGAAAATTATACACATATCATTAGAAGGAACTAGCATACAACAAGTAAAGAATTTTACATACTTTGAAGGAGAAATTACAAGTGATGGAAGCCTCGAACAAGATATTTTAAAAAAGAGCGAATATTCAGCACTATCATTGCGCCACAAATACTATGCGAGTCAGAAACATGGATCTTAAAACGAACAGACGGAAACAGTTTCGTGTTTAGCTATTGCCGCTAATGAGCCGACAGAAAGCAGCTATGATGATGTATCAAAGTACTATATATGACCGTCTAGAATGCGACTGTGCGGCCTTTTGCGCGATTCGTTTAAACTCCTTAGCGCTAGCCCGAGTAACGCTCGGGCGCGGTAAACCATGCAGTAGCATCATTTCACACTTTTCTTGCAGGGACGTCATTTGGGGGCAGGGGGCATTTGCCCCCAGATTTTGAGGAAAATTTTTTTCTTGTGTTATTTAATATTTAGTTTTTTACATGTCCTAAAGGAGCGCCTGATGATGTATGATGTGGAGTAGTTTGAAAAGTAACTAACCGTTATAAACGGCTGACAAGCAAAAAAGGTCGTCAACTTTTTCGCAAACTTGTAACTTGTCAGGTCGAAAGTGTTTTGCCCCCCCCCCTGAAAAACACTGAAATGACGTCTCTGTTTTCTTGGAAAGGGCGAGATAACTTTCTGGCAAATTTTGGCAAATTTTTGGCAATTTTGGCAATTTTTGTAAATTTTTGGGCGAATTTCGACAAATTTGCAAACTTTTTTATATTTTTGACAAATTTTGGCAATTTTGCAATTGTTTGCACATTTCACATGTATTTATTTGTTTAATACATCAGACGTTATTTCTTCATTTCCTTTGGGGCCACACCTTCGGCGGCCCTCCTCCAAAATGACGCCTCTGAAGCCATGCTAAAAGCGTAGGCCTGAACTCCACTTAGCATACAGGCATTTCATACAATAACACTGGTAGGCCTATATTGAAGCACTAAGCTATTGCGTCATTCAGTGGCGGCTCCAAAATGGGAGACCAGTGCCCCCTATTGAATGTCTAGGCCTCCCAGTAGTCACCTCTGTTGGGACCCTATACTTACTACTACATACCTATAAAAATATCAACAAATGGTTGGACCCAGTATTTAATCTAGGCCGTTTCCGGGAGGGGGAAATTGCCCTTTCCTCTCCCCGGAAATTTAAAACCCCCCGAAAATTTTGGCATACTCCATGGACTAACAGCAGTCCCTAGCAGAATTCCTCTCCGGAAATTTCAAATTCTCCTCCCCCCGGCTTTGTCAGTTCCCCCCCCCCCCCGGAGCCCAGGAGTCTAGATTAAACACTGGTTGGACCCATGCCTAGAAGGTGCCACACCAACGGCCTTCCCCCACTTGCCAAATCCTGGAGTTGCCAATGGCGTGATTTGAGTGTTTACGCGGTTCATCATTCGGAGTTCTACTGTTCGACGTTATCGGTTTTTATATTAGCCTACTTTCTGAATATTTGAAATAGAGAAAAAATCTCCTCGCTGTCTTCACAGCGTCACCCAGCGAATGCTGAGGAAACTGTTTAAAGCAAACGTAATGCATATTCCAGTCATATTAATTATTAATTCATACTTTTACAATGTCATAGCACATATTCCATGACATTGGTAGTTCTGGCAAATTGACCGTATATGCAATTACAGACCATTGAGCCTAACTTCTGTAATCGGTAAAGTTAGGCGTATATGAAAAAAATACTGAGAGAGCATTTTGGAACATTTGACTAGGCATAACATTGTTAAAGATAGTCAGCGCGGATTTACAAAGGGGCGCTCAGCCTCATGCCTGACCAACCTGTTGGACTTCCAGGAGAAGGTTTTTGATGAGCTAGATGATGGCAAGGCAGTAGACATAATATATTTAGCTTTTGCCAAATCTTTTGATAAAGTGCCCCACATAAGGCTGGCTGACAAACTGAAGTCCTGTGAAATAATGGGGAACATTCTCAGATGGATTCAAAATTGGTTGAAGGGAAGAAGACAGAAGGTTGGCATTAGGGAAGGGCCATTCGGAATGGGCAAGAGATATTAGTGGAGTGCCTCAGGGCTCAGTGCTTAGTGCCAGGGCCATTGCTCTTTCTAATATATATATATATATATATATATATATATATATATATATATATATATATGATATCGATGAAGGATTACTGCCCAAAATTTCAAAGTTTGCCGATGATACAAAGATATGCAGAAATATAGACTCGGAGGATGATGCTCAAATTTACAGGAAGATCTAAGGAAATTGTTTCAGTGGTCTGTGGACTGGCAGATGCTTTTCAGTATTGATAAATGTTCTGTAATGCATGTTGAGAAATCTAAATAATGGTAATGAATATTCTTTAGGAGGGAAGGTTCTAACCACAACAGAAAACGAAAGAGACTTGGAGGGTAATCATCCATAGAAGTATGACTTCATCTCACCAATGCATGGAGGCAGCAAAAAAGGGAAACCAAATGTTGGGAATGGTGAAAAGGACAATAGTGAGTTGAGACAAAGATATAACATAAAACTTTATAAGTCATTAGTAAGGCCTCATCTAGAACACTGTGTTCCAATGGGTGCCATAATTATTTAAGCTACGAAAAAAGACTTCAATATTGTGGACTGACAACATTTGAAAGGAGAAGAGAGAGAGAGAGAGAGAGAGAGAGAGAGAGAGAGAGAGAGAGAGAGGGGGGAGGGGATTTGATAGAAACATACAAAATAATGACTGGGAAAGTAGATGTGCCATACGATCGATTCTTTACATTGGCACACTATAGCAGCACAAGAGGCCACAAATGCAAAAATTGTTTAATTAAGCAGAGGTTGGGTCTAAGTGCAAGGGTTGTGAACATATGGAACAGTCTGGACGAGGTGGGAGTGACAGTTGAAACAATAAACGGATTCGAAGGCTATCTGAATAAACTATAGTTTATCCAGATAGCCTTCGAATCCGTTTAGGTAATTGAATGCAGACGGTTATAGCGGTGGTTTCCTGCACATAAATCACTTAGAATCACATTATTATGCAAATCTTTGTTGCATTTGATAGAGTAGCATGTTGTACAAAGAGGCTGAACACAGTTAACAGTTTTCTCTTGTCATGGTTGAAACAACGTCGCCAAGAAAGAACAAAATCTGAAATTAAAGTAAGATTCAATTTAAAATTTTATATTGTAACATACGACATTAACGTTATGGAAAGAAATACACTGCCTATCGTTATTAGAATGTCCATTTATTATGATTCCTCTCCATTAGCGTCGCCACGGGGGAGGGGCAAATGGGGCAACTGCCCCCCCCCCCCCCAACCTGCCCCAGACCACCTACCAGATTCGCGCAAATCCGGTGAGAAAGTTTTTTGTGTAGGGGTGTAGGTATGGAATCTGACATGCCAGACCTTTTTTGCCGCCCCCCAACCAAAAATTCCTGGCGACACCACTGTTCCTCTCAAAACTAATAGCATTTTAAAGCAGAACGCAAATGACAGTGCTCATTGCTCAAGTAGCACATAACTTTGGTGCTATTCATGTCAGGCCTTAGGCAGAGAGGCAAAACAAACAGTTGCCTAGGGCGCCAAGAGTCAGTGAACGCCAACCCGTGCCATTTTTACCAAGAAATTTAATTCCAGCGCCTATTTTCATTTAATAAATTTAATTCAAAACATTTGCTTGTGGAACAGATTAAATAATAGGGCCTAATTATTGTTTGATTTCATTAACCCGTACAGACCTTTTTTGGAGACTTGATAAGGTTTCTTTTTTCCGACACTCCCCCCACCCAATTCACAGTCCTAGAAATAACCCTGTTGTTGACACGCTAGACAGGCACGCTGACGGGACGGGTTCAACCCCGCAGGAGCTCCTAAGGTCGACTCAGCCTTCATTCGCTAGAGGACGGTGGTAACTGAGTAGAAGCTGTGGCTGCGAAGGTAAAACGCGGATCTAGAGAAAGCAATGGCAAACTACTCTAGATTAATGGCTTTATCCACCTGAGTCGCTGCTTGCCTGCCTGACCGGTGATCAGCGCCGGACCCAACGCTCGAAATCGAGTATGGGCGAACCTTTACCTTTTTAGTAGTAAGTAAGTAGGCTAAGTTAATATTACATTTAGCTATAGATTCTCTAATATTGGGAACTATATCTATGTTTCATGTAGGCCTATAAGCCAATTTCAGTTGTTATCTAACCAGACGTGATAGTTAAGCCTTGCTTGCTAATTGTAGTTTAAAACACAGGCCCGCCCGAAGTGGGGTTGAAGGGGGTGCACCTGCACCCCCTGGAAAAATGATGGCCTGAACCCCCTCTGCACCCTCTGTATACTGAAAGGCTGCGGGCCGCTGGATACCGTCGGGCGTCGGCTAATGTTGCACCCAGACAGAACGATTCTAAAAATATCAAAATGCCACCTGCAACGTGGCCAGGAATTGCGAGAATCAGCCAATCATGATCTTTCTTTATGACGTCGCGGAACACAGTATAGTGGTTGCGAGACTTTTTAACTGAGCGTGACCTAGAATTGTGGCCCATCAGCCAATCGTGATCTTTCTTTATGACGTCGCGAAAACAGAATAGTGGTTGCGAGACTTTTTAACTGAGCGTGACCTAGAATTGTGGCCCATCAGCCAATCGTGATCTTTCTTTATGACGTCGCGAAAACAGAATAGTGGTTGCGAGACTTTTTAACTGAGCGTGACCTAGAATTGTGGCCCATCAGCCAATCGTGATCTTTCTTTATGACGTCGCGAAAACAGAATAGTGGTTGCGAGACTTTTTAACTGAGCGTGACCTAGAATTGTGGCCCATCAGCCAATCGTGATCTTTCTTTATGACGTCGCGGAACACAGTATAGTGGTTGCGAGACTTTTAACTGAGCGTGACCTAGAATTGTGGCCCATCAGCCAATCGTGATCTTTCTTTATGACGTCGCGAAAACAGAATAGTGGTTGCGAGACTTTTTAACTGAGCGTGACCTAGAATTGTGGCCCATCAGCCAATCGTGATCTTTCTTTATGACGTCGCGAAAACAGAATAGTGGTTGCGAGACTTTTTAACTGAGCGTGACCTAGAATTGTGGCCCATCAGCCAATCATGATCTTTCTTTATGACGTCGCGAAAACAGAATAGTGGTTGTGAGACTTTTTCACTGAGCGTGACCTAGAATTGTGGCCCATCAGCCAATCATGATCTTTCTTTATGACGTCGCGAAAACAGAATAGTGGTTGTGAGACTTTTTCACTGAGCGTGACCTAGAATTGTGGCCCATCAGCCAATCATGATCTTTCTTTATGATGTCGCGAAAACAGAATAGTGGTTGTGAGACTTTTTCACTGAGCGTGACCTAGAATTGTGGCCCATCAGCCAATCATGATCTTTCTTTATGACGTCGCGAAAACAGAATAGTGGTTGTGAGACTTTTTAACTGAGCGTGACCTAGAATTGTGGCCCATCAGCCAATCATGATCTTTCTTTATGACGTCGCGAAAACAGAATAGTGGTTGTGAGACTTTTTAACTGAGCGTGACCTAGAATTGTGGCCCATCAGCCAATCAGTGGTTAATTTTGAGACTTCAGTAAACGTTGCCACCTCGAATTTTGGCGCACCAGCCAATCATGATCTTCCTTATGCAGTCGCGGAGCACACGTGATGAAGCTAAACAGTCACTGATAGGCCTATTTGCTTCGTATATTTGCGAACTGCTACAAGCGACATACGACAGAGAGGAGTGGAAGACCATGGTCGCCAACGTTGTAAAACAAGGCACCTAAAGAAGAAGAAGAAGATATTTGCGACCGACGACCTCAGGAGACTGCTCGCAGCTGAACGTGAAAATCTTCGGCCCTTGATTTGATTTTTATTCGTTAGTTTGTTGGCCGTAACACTGTCATCTCTTGCCATAGTTTTAGACTATAAAAGCCAAACAGAGGTAAGAAGAAGGAAATTTGTACGGCAGGCCATCGCATTCGGAGAACGATTTCTTTAATCTATTATCTAATTTACTACAATTTAAACGTTTGGTTATTATCCGATTATCAAACTTGATAATCGCTTAGACTTAGCAAGACAACGCTGCAAGAATTTTAAGATTTCAGTCAATAAGAAGATACCTCAGACATTCGGAAGGCAATGGGTATTTTTAGCGTGATATGATTCAGAAAAGTCCCGTCGTTTGGTTTTATTTATAGCTCAAGTATAGTGGAGTTAAAGTTGATAAAGACTTATCAGAATGGTTTATTGGTTTAAGTCTTTAAAATAGAATTTGGGAATGGACTGGAGTGCATGCTATCCCCATCTCTCTATATTGCAATCCTAGAAGTATTCTTGTAAAATAGCAACTGAGATTCTAAACATCGGTGTTAATTATAGCGGAGAAAATATAATATTAGACCTAAAATGTGCAGATGACGTAGCTTACTCGCGGATAATGCACGACGATTGCAGTAGAAAGGCTCACAGACAGTGTTGGAGTTGTCGGAGGGGGTTGTGTGTGTGTGGGGGAGGGTTACCCCTCAGCTAACTTTTCAACCCTCTCAAAAATCGCATATCTGGTACATGCAGTTTTCGTCATGCATTGAATCTCAGTCCTCAAGCCCCCGCTCAAATTTCACAACTCCAACACTGCTCATAGATCAAGTAAATCAAACAAGCATTAGATTTGTGTTCAGGGATAATGCAGCAGAAACGAAAGTCATGGCAGTCAACAAAAAGAGAAAATTATATACATATCAATAGAAGGAACAAGTAAAGAATTTTACATACGTTGGAGGAGAAATTACAAGCGATGAAAGACTCGGACAAGATATTACAAAGAGAGCAGCAAAGAGACTGCAGACAACGGGAAGACTTAGACATATTTTGAATGCAAAAGAAATAAAGATCAGCACCAAAATTAAATTATTCAACACTATCATTGCACCGCAAATACTAAAATACTACGTGGATCAGAAACACGGATCTTAAAACGAACAGAAGAAAACAGACTGCTAGCGGCAGAAATACGCTGCTGGCTTGCAAAAGATCTTAATGGGAGTAGGCAGACTACAAAGATTCAGAAATGAAGTCATATCAGAAAATGACCGAGAATGCAAGACAATAATAGGCCCCTAGATAACATCAGAAGAAGATTTAGATGGTAGGGACATGTAAGCGGAATGAAAGACAACAGATTCCCAAATAAAGCACTCTACACAAACACACACAGAAAGAGAGAGAGAGAGAGAGAGAGAGAGAGAGAGAGAGAGAGAACGCTGAAGAAACCGCTTAACGCAAATGTAAAGCATAGTCAATTAAAGTCCTCCTATTAATGGTGAATTCATACTTTTACAATGTCATAGGGCTCGTCCACAAATGACGTAACGCGATTGGGGGAGGGGTCCGGACATTTGTTGCGAAGTGTAACGAGGGGGTGACGTACTGTAAATGTGACGTAACGCAACATAAAATTTTTAAGTGACGACATTTTTTGCTTGTCAGGGTAGGCTATTAAATTTGGAGAGGAAAAATACAAGTATGACCTTTTTGCTTGTCAGTATGTTTAGAGAGGGACAAATAGAAGGACGAGTGACCTTTTTGCTTGTCAAGACTTTTCGGAAGACGAAAAGAGCCATTGTTACGTAATACTTTAGGGGGGGTCTGACTTTTTGTTACTTCGCGTTGCGTAGGGAGTGGAGGTCAAAAAGTGCCAAAATCGCGTTACGTCATTTATGGACGACCCCATATCACATATTCCATGCCACTAGTAGTTCTGGAAAATTGACCAAAGACTCGTATATGCACATTTGTGTTGCATATGATATAGGCCTAGCAGCAAGTGGTACAAAGAGGCTGAACACAGTTAACAGTTTTCTGCTGGTCGAAACAACGTCGACAAGAACGAACAAAATCTGAAATTAAAGTAAGATTCAATTTAAAATTTTTATACTTTAACATACGACCTTAACGTTATGGGAAGAAATGTATTGCCTATCGTTATTAGAATGTCCATTTATTATGATTCCTCTCAAAACTAATTGTATTTTAAGCAGAACGCAAATGACAGTGCATAAGTAGCACATAACTTTGGTGCAATATAATCTAGGGTCAGCCTTAGCAGAGAGGCAAGGCAAGCAGTTGCCTAATAGGCGCCAAGAGTCAAGGAACGCCAATCCGCGCCATTTTTACCAAGAAATTTAATTGCAGCGTCTATTTTCATTTAAATTCAAACCATTTGCTTATGGAACAGATTAAATAGGCCTAATAGGGCCTAATAATTATTGTTTGATTTCATTACACCCTTTCAAGTTATTCCGATTCAATTTTTATTTAGAACTCTGTAGTAGTTAGTGGGGGCGGGAAGATGGCAGATTGGTAACCAGGGATATTTTTACACCCCCTAACACCCACCAACACCCCCAATCTGAGACCGACACCCCCCAATCCAGGGATAGTTTGACACCCCAACACCCCCTGAATTTGAGACCGACACAATCTGAGCCAGGGATTACCTTTTTTGCTTGTCAGGCCTTTTTTGAGACTTAATAAGGTTTCTTTTTTTCCGACCCCCCTCATTCACAGTCTTCAAAATAACCCTGTTGTTAACACGCTAGACAGGCACGCTGACGGGACGGATTCAACCCCGCAGGAGCCCCTAAGGTCGACTTAGCATTCATTCGCTAGAGGGCGGTGGTAACTGAGTAGCAGCTGTGGCTGTGAAGGTAAAACGCAGGTCTAGAGAAAGCAATGGCAAAGTACTCTAAATTGATGGCTTTATCCACCGGCCAGAAGCTCGAAATCGAGTATGGGCGAACCTTTACTTTTTTAGTAGTAAGTAAGTAGGCTAAGTTAATATTACAATTAGCTATAGATTCTCTAACATTGGGAACTACATCTACGTTCTATGCAGGCCTATGAGCCAATTTAAGTTGTTATCTAACCAGACGTGATAGTTGAGCCTTGCTTGCTAATTGTAATTTAAAACATGATAAAATTAATATAACACCGGAAAGACTTAGGCCTACTTCTCTAGCCATGTTGTCTATTAATTGAGAAAGATGTAGCGCAAACTTTAGATTTCGGTGACATTATAAGCAAATTTGCAGGCATTAGAGCAAAAAAGTATTCTTAAGTAAAAGCGGACTTCTACTAGCCTACAATTCGACATGAATGAATGAAACGGTCGGTAGGCCTACTAATCCATTTATTTCAGGCAGCATCTGTTTTTTTGGTTTACCGTGTATTTTGTTTTGATAATTTGAAGCTAGGCGTAGCTAGGGGGCAGGGGGGCATATGCCCTCGGGCGCCGAGGTGGAGGGGGCGTCAAAATTGGGTATATGGGTAAGTGAAATGCATAAAAAAGAAGAAGAAACATGTGCGACGACCTTTTTTGCTCGTCAGCACTACTATGAACAGGGACGTCCGTAAAACTTGAGGCGCGCCGAGCGCCGAGAACAATGTAACGACTTTTTTGGCTCGTCAGCACTGTTGGGGGCGCCAACGGTACACTTTGCCCCCGGGAGCCAGATACCCGCGCTACGCCTCTGAATCTGGGGTAGGTTGCCATTACTGTCTTTCCACAGACCCACGTTTTACTTCGCAGCTTAACGCTGCTCCGCAGTTTACCACCGCCCTCCAGCGAGTAAGGCTGAGTCGATCTTAGGGCTCCTGCGGGAATTGAACCCGCGACCTTCTGCTCCACCGTCCAGCGTTGTTTCCACTCTACTAACTTCCCATCCCCTAATATTAGTAATAAATAGAAAAAGCAAAACTTATGAAACAACTCTGTTTTAGCGCAATGTCTTTGTCTTGACTGAGACATCATTGGGGGGGGCGTGATGTCACAGGAATTCCGAGTTGGGAGGAGCAGAGGACTCCAAAATGTATGCTTTGCCTGGGGCGCCATTTTGGCTACAGGGCCGGCCCTGGTGCTATTTCCTCAGAATTTGAGATTCTTGCAAATTATTGTGAATGAGAAGAATACTTTTCAACACTAAGCAACACTATGCCCGCTAGTTTGGGCCTACTAGTCTAGCCTATATGTACTGTATATACTAATTTTACTTATTCACAGGTATACTGCATGGTACGTAACCACTGGTTTGGCAGGAAAGCACATGGCAGGGGCTCCATCTCCAACCCCGCCTCCAATAGAAGTATCTGACGGCGATAAACAGGATCATCTTGTGCTTGTGGAGGAAAATGTAGGAGGACAAAAGATCTTGCGTGTAGATAACTTACATCAACTGAGAAATGTAGAAATTAGACCATCTGTTAATATAACACAGGCTCCACAGCCGCCACCGGCTCCAAATGGACCACCGGCGCCAAATGGGCCACCGGCTCCAAATGGACCACCGGCGCCAAATGGGCCACCCGCACCACATGGGCCACCGGCTCCAAATGGGCCACCGGCTCCAAACGGACCACCGGCGCCAAATGGGCCACCCGCACCACATGGGCCACCGGTTCCAAATGGGCCAGCGGCTCCAAATGGACCACCGGCGCCAAATGGGCCACCGGCGCCACATGGGCCACCGGCGTAAAATGGACCACTGGCGCCACATGAGCCACCGGCGCCGTGAGGGCCACCGGCGCTACATGGACCACATGGTCCATAGGATCAAATTAAATAACGACCAAATAGCATTCTATTTCGAAATAATCTGGACGACCTGGCTTTTTGACTTGTAGTTTTTTTTTTCCGGGAGCCAAGCATCGAACCCGCCACCTCCCTCGCCAATTCTATTCCTCTGGGTCCAATGAGTCTATGTATTCAGTGGACCAGTGGTGGAAAGTCAGTAATCAGGGACGGGAATTTCCCCTCCCCCCCCCATTAAAACACCACACCTCACAATTCATGCATCGGTATTTGATTCACGGTTCACTTCTGTGCTTTTCGTGTTAATCTGAAATCAGCTTAACATTAGTTATTGTTGAAAACTGAATGACTTTATGGTGGCATTTGCTTCAAGAAAATAATTTGAATTCAATATTTTAATAATACATTTGTTGGATTAAAATCGAAAGTAAACAATTATGCAATCGATTCAAGCATCTTAAATTCAGTATTGCAATATAGCACTGATGTCTTTATAACCGGGATTATTTCTAGGATTGTGATTTGGGCGGGGGTGGTTGGGGGAGTGGTCGGGAAAATCTGGGGTGTCGGAATTTCGGAATTTGGAAGTCTCTGCGAAAAAGGCTGACAAGCAAAAAAAGTCATCCGAGAATTAAAGTGGGGGGAGCTGTACTTCTCCATGGGGGGGCTGTTCAGGGCTAATTAGTATGCATTTATGTATGCATACCATCGTCACATTACCTAATTTGGAGGTGTCGACCTCAAATTGGGGGTGGGTGGGTGTTAGGGGTGTAAAAATATCACTGTTTACAACTTTACAACACTGTGGATATCAATAGCCGAAACTACAAAACCACAAGAATTAGAATAGCGTACACCCTGGCTTTCACAAAGCACTCAAAAACTAATCAGCCATCACCTAAGACCTACAGTAAACCCCCCTTCCCATTGGGGGCGGAAGGTGCCAGAGTGGGTTTATAAGCGCTGGAGCGGCAGGTTGACGGAGCGGGTTCAAATCCCGTCAGCACCTCTAGTGGCTTCACACAGGCAGTAGCGAAGAGGGCAGGTGGGGGCATAGGCTATGCCCCCGGGCGCCGAGGTGAGGGAGAGCCAAAATCGGGATTTTGTGGTCAGTTAATTACATAATAAATAAGAAGAAACTAGTAGTGCGGCGACCTTTTTTGCTCGTCAGGAATATAGGGAGAGGGGCGCTGTAGAGAGTTGAGGGGCGCTGAAAGAACGATGTGACGACCCTTTTTTGCTCGTCAGCAGTGTTGGGGGCGCCAACGATACACTTTTCCCCCGGGCGCCGGATACCCTCGCTGCGTCTAGGCCCGCCCCTAAGCCACTCAAAATCATGCTTTGTGTTAGGCCTAAGATGCCATATGCACTGCACGTTTGAAATAGGTATTCATGCAATGAAGTAAAGGCGAGAGATAATTATCATTTGAAGTTTTGCCCGTTTTGGCGGCCTGCAATTGTCAGATATTCATTTTAACGACCAGGGCCTGTTTAAAGAAACATTTGTCACTGAGCTTTACTCAGAAAATATTTGTAGACATCCGCGCAAAAAACAAGCATAAAAGGTCGTCCGGAAAATTTATAACTGCACAGAGCACAGAAAAATTGCATTTTACCACAGCACATTTTCATTTTATCACTGCACATTTTGTGTATTACTGCACGTTAAAACAGACCCTGCTAACGACCATGCAGTCCCTCGACAGCGGTAGCTAGTTTCAGCACCAGGTGGAGCACTGGAGCGGTAACTTACATCGATTGATCGGGTAAATAGGCCTACAGGCCTAATGTTGATAAGCAGAAAAAATAATAGGTCTTCGCACTGTCGCACACCGACTCACCGAGGTCAAATTACAAAGTAATTTAATTTCCTTTTCTAAAACTAGGCCTACATGCAAGATATTTTCTGCAGGTGAGAAGAATTCCTCTTGCAGAGTCAATCGGTTTTCCTTCTTTGTCCGTTGAGCGTCGATGATAGCGCCATGGAGGTAATAATACCTCCATGGAATTGACTCGCAATTGACAATATCATTCTATCTCGGGTCTATCACCACAACAGTGCCTTATTCGGCCCAGTGTTTAATCTAGACTCTGGACTCCGGGGGGGGGGGGAACTGACAAAGCCCGGGGAAGCCAACTATGGGGCTGCTGTTAGTTGATGTAGTATGCCAACATTTCCGGGAATTTAAAATTTCCGGGAGAAAAGGCAATTTTCTCCCGGAAACGGCCTAGATTAAATCCTGATTCGGCCTCCCAATACTCAGCGGAACCGAAAGCAGTCAGCGTTGAATGTGTCTGCTCCTCTGATTTTCTCTGTCGTGGGAAAGACCGAGTGACTCTCGTGGACAAGCTTCATTGGCTTAGAATCCATTCAAGCGACGAGTGTTTACCTACAGAGCATTGAATGATTGAATCCTTTCTTTATTTAAAGAGTGTGTGAAGCAGTGACTCAAACTAGGAACATTCACATTTTGATACTTGGATTTGAAATATGAAACATTAGTCTCTCATTACTGTTGTTAATTTTAGCTTTATAACAAAAAACTATTTTCCTATTCAAAAATTTTGCTAGCCAGTTGTATGCTAACCTACAGCTGTCAAAAATAGCGTGACGCAGTTTATGGACGGCTCTAAGCGACTTATCAATAACTATAATTGACAAAAGTTGTTTTGCTTGTATTCCCCAGATGGCACGCATAGTGCACAGTCAAGTGTAAATAAATATCTAGTCACCGATGGCCCTGGACGTGAATAGGGTCCAGATGGTCGGGTCTATTTTTGTATAAAACGACCTATTAAGTAGTACGTGAGGGGGAATTTATTTTATTTTAATTATAGCAGTGTAATTCACAATAAATGTAAATAATATGGCTTTATATATCAAATTTTTACAGTGTTGATACATGGCAGAGCAGTACGTTAGAACTCAACTATCTCAACCGACCATCTGGATCCATTTCATGTCCGGCTATAGCGATTTCACCGATTTGTTATGACGGCAATTATCCAGCCAATTGTCTTGGGACTCCAATAGAATAGACTCCGCCCTATGTTACATCAAAAGTAGGTCATCCCTGGATCGATGAATCACGTGACTTCATTCATAAAGAGACGCTCACGCTCGACTTTCTACGCATAGCGTCTACTAACGATTTGACTACAACGCAGCGTTTATTGGGATTCTCCAACCGGAGTTATTAATAGATGGGAATTCCATTTATTTGCAGCGATGTATTGCGAACTTCGCGATCAAATACCCCGATCCAGTTAACATTATTATGAATCTAAATTTTAAAAATCAAAACGCATTCTAGTAAAAATTCAACATACGGCCCCGGTGAAAGGTTTTGCTAGAAATTCGTGCAACTAGTTTTTTTCTTCAAATCTAAAGATATGCCAATTTACGGCGCAACAGTTCAGTAGATTTCGACCGTTTAATGTAATTAATAGGACAGTGGCGTCGCAAGTCTGTCTGCCGCCCTGCGCCCTGCGGTAGCTTATCCAGTGCCGCCCCCAATGGCGCCCTCAACTTTCGACAAAAATTCTGACAGCAAAAAAGGCTGTTGACTATTTTTGCCCAGTTGTCAGTTGCGCAGTGTTTATTCTAGCCCCTTGACATTGGGGATTTTGAAATGTTTGGGGGACAAGGTTTGAGTTTCCACACGTTAGGGAATTTCCATTCCCCAGCCAGCATCTAAAAATATTGGGGGATTTTCAAACTTTAGGGTGGAAATCCCCCCCCCCCTAAGAAGGCCTAGAATAAACACTGTCAGTTGCGTTACGTGGGCGCGCTGACGGGCTGGTTTAACTAAGCTAAATAGATGGCCATTTTTACTTTTTAGGATTTTTCAGAGGCTATCTAAGTCAGTTTACCCAGTATAGGCCTAAATGAAAATATATCCAAGTGAGTAAACACTACCCTCAGAAATGCCGCCCCTTGGACCATGCCGCCTTGGGGCAAATGCTTCACTTTCCTCGTGGTAGCGACGCCTCTGAAGACGATTACTGTAGTGTTTTATTCACAACCCAGCCTTGGGGGGAATTGACTTGGCCGGAGGCGAAGAGACAAAGTCCAATGCAAAAATTTGTGTCAGGGCAGGGATTTTTTTGCGGAGGAACAGATTTTGTGGTTGGGGGAGGAATTCCCCCTATCGGGCCTGTATAAAACAGTGATTGTATGCGCAGTACCGACGCACATGGCATGTAGGCCTATAATGCCTGCGGCCACAAGGGGGCCTCCGCGGTCGCGGATATTTAAAGGTTCCTTTTTATTCCAAGCAAGTTTACTTTACTTTAATCCAGCGGTTCTCAACCTCTTTAGTGCCGCGACCCCTTTAATTCAATTCCCCGTGATGCGGCGACCCCCAGCCGTAAAATTATTTTCGTTCATAATGTACTGTACTGTAACTTACAGTACAGTACATTATGGACGAAAATAATTCTGTAAGCTGTTAAAACTAATAATGCCATGACAATTAATTAAAATGTTTGAAATCGTTCTGATTCCATTCTGCAATGCCTATCCTCGAATGACAATTATATTTTAAAAACTATTTGACAATGGGCAAATATTGTAGCCTACAGTAACAAGTTTTATGCATCAGAAAAAGACAACCCCATATTTCCGATGGTCTCAGACGACCCATGGCAAATCGTCATTCGACCCCCGTCGGGGTCGCGACCCACAGGTTGAGAACCGCTGCTTTAATCCAACTCAAAACATAGAACATAAATCATAGAACATAATCATAGAACGTCATAGAACATAAATCATAAGCACAGCATAGAAAAATAAATTGAATAAGTTTATTATATAAATTCTTAGTTAGGCCTACACTATATTGCTACAGGTTAACATAGCAAAAAGGAGTATATTTATCATTTTAAAGCAAGTTATTTTGAAGCAAAGCTTAATATATGATTGCTGTGTCACAAACAATGTACATCTTCAAAAGACCGGCTTTAACTTCTTAAGATATACTGTACATTGACTATTGAAGCAATATTTTAATTTTGAATATAGGATTTTAGAGATAATAGGGGCAACAATGTCGAAAGGTTGCAGGGGGCCCCTACAGTCACTCACGGGCTATGTGCATGCATGGCTAAGTGACAAGCACAACAGATTTGTATAAAAATACAGTGTAATATCAAACGGCATAGGCTTTCGTTAACTGTATAAATTCACTAAGAATTTAACTTTGCAATGGATAACTACTTGATTGAATAGTTACTTTTTTTTAAATCAGGAGTCAAATAGCCTTTCAAGCTAAGAAGACTTTGACGGATCCTTTGACGGCGTGACTACAGATCGTGCAGTTTGCAATTAAACTGCTGCAATCGGAACAGCAGATCAAGTGGCCACAGGGGAGAAACACCACGCACACTTTCTTTTCTCGACAGATTTTGCAAAGTTTCAAGGATTTCACTTTATTACTGTTTTCTTCTTTTAACTCGAGAGAAGCTAGAAACATGACAAAACAATTAAACGCAGAGCATTAATAATGATAATAACAACAGCAGCAATAACAATAACAAAGGCGAAAACACTAATATAACTGTAAACAGCCCATCATATACATGTATTTTAACATGTGATAATATATCAATCAATGGAACCAAAATCCATTCATATGGAATCAAGATCATATTATAATTGCTGTTTAGACTTTCATAAAAATATATTTCAAAGTAGTATTTTGTGTCTAAAATTTAGTTTGTTTAATAGAAATATGGCAAATTATTAGACTGAATGAAATTTAAGCCTAAGTACCTGAAAACAAGAAACATGTATACTGTACAATGCTTTATTTTAGTAGGAAAAAGAAATGAAACACCATAAATTACATGTCGCCTCGGTAGATCATATGTAATATTTCCATGATGTGTGCAACTTTTGCTAGTCTCTGGCATAATACTTTTTGCTTAATATAATTCTGAAGATCATCATCATTGTCATCGTCGCCGCTGCCGTCAACCACCATCATCACCACCACCAGGGATATTTCTAGGATTGTGAACTTGGGGAGGGGTGTCGACCTCAAATTGGGGGTGTCCAGAGCTAATTACGGTAGTATGCATTTTTTATGCATACCATTGTCACATTTAAGTATGGGGGTGTCGACCTCAAATTGGAAGGGGCGGGTTTGTTGGGGGGTGTTAATGGGTGTAAAATTATCCCTGATCACCACAACCACCACCACAATCGATCAACGACCATAGTCATTGAGGTCATCATCCAGATAAAAAAATTTGACATTGCTTTGTCCATGATCCTTTCTTTCTTGGGCTACATGCATCGCACACTGAAGGTTGATATCCAAAAATAATAAGTCAGACATTTCTGCTGTGAGGTGACACTACTGTGATGATTCTTACCTGCATCGTTAACTTCACCTGTTAGAAGATGATTTGACGTAGACGAAGAAGCTTCACATTTCAATGACGTTGGTCCACCATGAGACGCAAAGCCATTCAGGTTAAAAGCCACTGTTGGAAGTGGTGATGCTGATGAAGATGGTTGAGGCAACGAAAGAAATCCCTGAAAGCATTTAACCAACATTTGAACAATTTAACAAACATATTTACGTGGCTTAGTTGCTTAGTACATATTTAGCATGAAGCATCAAATAAAGTTGAAATAACTGTCCATTGGTAAGATAAATTTCACAGTCATCTCAAGCTATAAATTGATAATAACATAACTTTAATATTATGCAATGTATTAAGGGACTTATATAGCGCCTATTTGATATATTTCTACTCAGAAATGTTAATAATAGCCTATATCATGCCAATTGTATATTTAGACCCGAAAAAATTAATATAACTACACAAAGATGATTTTGCCTTACAATAAATTAAGTCTGTTTGACAACGAGAAATTTAAACCCACATTGGAGTTGAAGCATTTCATCTTAGCAATAATGACTATAAAATGGCTATTAAAAGAGATATTGGTGTATTAATGTAGCAATTTCGATATCTACGTTTTTCTGTTTTGTATTCGTTGTGTCTGATAACGCAGATGCAGAAGATTGGTTTTGAGAGCATGAATTTTCCACTTCTCCGATTGCCATTTGCAATTATATTTACTCCCACTGCAATGAAATTACAACAAACTGTCATCATTTATAATATATTTTAGACCTATAATACAATTCTTGTGCAAAGCCAATGCATCTGACTAATTGTTTTAGTCATGTTAGAGCAATGCAGAAGTTTCTATCCATTATTCACAATCCAACAACAGGTTTGATTTCTAAGGAAAACGTTATATTCCTTTAAGATGCAAGTCTACGTGAAAATAAGTGCCCATAATGTTTGCCATGCTATTTCTGTATTTATTAATTTAAGTATCGTAATTGCGAAATCCCAATAATATCAACATACGTATTCAACAAGACCCAGTGCATTTTTCTAGGAAAAAAGGTCTGAGAACCCATTTCACATCTGTTTTCTCATAAGAAATTATAATTGAATTTGCTAATTGAACACTATAGATAGGCCCTACATGAAAGAAAGAAACGTCTTTTATAAGAAAAAAGAGGCTGAAATAGTTAATTTAGCATTAAAACTGTCCAGAGTAAAAGCTGTGTAGAATATACTGGCAGACCCTATTAGGCATCAACTTCCACAGTTTTCTCAAATTGTCTCGATTTCTTCTCTTGCTTTATGAGTCTAGAGCTGAATATCAGACTCAAATCAGCCGAAAGTTCAACGTGCTTTGTACGATAAAAATATTTAAGAGGTAGACCCACTAATCTGCTGAATAAAACTGACAAGTCTTTTTTGTCATAAGCGACGTTTTTGTTGGGGTGATAACTGATAAGGGATTCACGGCATGACGAATGATTTCTCTTTCGTTAAGCTATTTTTTGCCTGCTACACAAATTCTTTCATTTCATTTCATTTCTCAAAATGTCAACTTATCGTTAACGTTATCGATCCAATGTCTCCGATCTAGTATGCGACCCAATATTGAGTCAGTTCAAGATACTCATTAGAGCGCAATAGTTCTACAATTGACTCGCCAAGTTTCTTGTAAAAGACATTGGGATCAAACGCGCATTATTGCTATCGATATAAACTAATCTGGCAATAAAGGTGTGGGAACGCCGTTTCCGTGCGTTACCACTGAAAAAAGCACTGACAAGTGACAAGACCTACCAGTTACTAGTACCGTAGTCAAGACGCAGCCTTTTGAAGTTTTCGTGATGTGAGCGTTTTCTTCTAACTTATATAAGCACGGCTTTTGTGTTGTGTTTGTTTATAGACGCGTCCGTATCAAAGACGATGGGCGTCTATTTGTGTTTGTATGTGTGTTTGGCTCCTCCTTTCTCAACCAGGGCTTGCCACCGGCTATGGCGGAGTTAGCACGGCTTTTAAATACCCATGGGTTCTAACTTCTTATACCCACAGAAGAGGCAAGATTGGGTATGGCTATGTTTAGATAGCAGCCTACAGCATGAAATACGCCGTCGCGAAATTTCATCTGCGACGTGACCTAGAATTTGCGGCACATCAGCCAATCATGATCTTCCTTATGCGGCCGTCACCCAGAGCCGAACTATATAGTGTAGACCAGCCTTGCTTCCGCTCTCCCGTGCGACATTTTATCCTACTACAATATTCATAACATTTAGTGAAGCTCATGAATATTAATGAACAGTTATTAATATCATTATTCGCTTTAGAGCGCAAGATTGAAATGGCGGCGTATTTGCGCTACCGCCGACTTTACGTCGTCACGAGCCGGTTGTTTCTGTTCTTATTCGTGAACATCTTCGCAAGGATTTGCTTGTTATTCGTTAGTTTGTTGGCTGTGACACTGTCACCTCTTGCCATAGTTTTAGACTATAAACGCCAAACAGAGGTAAGAAGAATTGCATTTCGATCATTTATATTAAAACCTCCTTGAGGTTACATTCTCTGGCACTTTTCCATGCAGAAAGCGTTCCGTGCATTCCTTACAATGCTTCCGAAGGAACGTCCCATCTGTCACACTATTCAACGGCAAACAATGGTTCGCTCCTTTGGGCGAATTGCATTGGATATTGGAATGCCAATAATTGGCTCAGAGTGTCCACTAAGAATACCTCGTGTGCCAAAGACCGCGGCTCCATTTGGTTGGGCGTGTCACCAAAGCAATTAAGTGGGTGGTCACCTCCTGCTCCTGCAGCTGCACCTGCTCCACTGGAGACGTAGACAATAGACGACCGTGAGTCGTCCTTAACGCTTTTAGTTTCAGAATCCTGCCACGACCGCAAGCCGTGGTTAACGCTAGGAAGGTTTTAAAACATAAACGTTTCGTTGCATTTAGTCTATCTGAAATTGTTATAGCTTAGGCCTACCAGCGCAGGCCATCGCATTCGGCGAACGATTGTCTTTAGTTCTATAATCTAATTTACTACAATCTAAACGTTTGCCATTATCCGATTATCGAAATTGATAATCGCTTAGACTTAGCAAGACAACGCTGCAAGAATTTTAAGATTTTGTATGACCATGTAGCCACAGATAGCATTATTATTATTATTATTATTATTATTATTATTATTATTATTATTATTATTATTATTATTATTATTATTATTATTATTATTATTATTATTATTATTATTATTATTATTATTATTATTATTATTGCTTAACTGCATAAACTTGTTAGTTAATAATTTAATCTAATTAATTAGCGTTTATAATCATGTATTTTTGTACTAATTTTAATTAATTAATAAAGTTTTAATTCATGTAAAACGGACAGAATACGCGCTAGGCTAGAAGACGCTAAGGTTCGGTAAAATGATCGAGAGATAGGTTATAGAAACCGGCAACGATTATAGGTTCCCGGGAGAGAGAGAAAGAGAGAGAGAGAGAGAGAGAGAGAGAGAGAGAGAGAGAGAGAGAGAGAGAGAGAGAGAATACGCGCTAGGCTAGAAGACGCTAAGGTTCGATAAAATGAGACCGAGAGATAGGTTATAGAAACCGGCAACGATTATAGGTTCCCGGGAGAGAGAGAGAGAGAGAGAGAGAGAGAGAGAGAGAGAGAGAGAGAGAGAGAGAGAGAGAGAGAGAGAGAGAAAGAGAGACAGAGACAGAGACAGAGACAGAGACAGAGACAGAGACAGAGACAGTTTGGGTGATTCGACGGCCAAGGAAAAGAGTGAATCGCCGTCCATTCAGGCACGGATAACCTCGGGTTTTGTGAAAGCGCTGAGGAAGCAAATAGACGCCGCTGCCCGTCTAGAAGCGAGAGCAGAAATTACAAAGCGTGCTAATAAGCCGCAACAGGTCAGAGACAACGCCGCCTGTCTTTAAGAGAGCGGAAGACGGTTAGATTGCCGAGAATGAAGAGACGTGGGACCAAGTCGAAGCCAGTGACCAGGAATGCATATCGAAATCGCTTAAGGCGCCGAGACCAAGCGGTGGCCAGCGATGAGATGAATGAGTTAAAGGGTCTCTCGGCAGTGTTGTAAAGTATTTAAATACTTTCAGTATTTAAATACTATTTAAATACTTTGTCCAGTATTTAAGAAAGTATTTAAATACTCATCCAAAATTAAGTATTTAAATAGTATTTAAATACCACAGAGTATTTAGATGTATTTAAGAAATGTAAATAATTTGGATTTATTGAAATTTTCACTTAATTATAACGTTTCTTATACACTGTTCATTTTTACACTTTCTTTACTGATGGTTTTAGACAGTTGAACAGTTAAGTAGGTCTACATTGACATTGTTATAAATAATTTTAACTAACATTTCTTTACACAAAAATACGGTTGTGGTGAATCGTGTCAAGTACATTATCAAGTATTTAAAAAGTATTTAAACCTTATTTACCAGTATTTAAACACTTACCCTGGTATTTGGGTATTTAAATACTATTTAAATACTACCTGAGAACCAAGTATTTATGAAAGTATTTAAATACTTTCAGCGAAGTATTTGTTACAACACTGTCTCTCGGACGAGGACGAGGCAGATATGTCATTTCACTGTTTTTCAGGGGGGGGGCAAAACACTTTTAGCCTGACAAGTTACAAGTTTGCGAAAAAGTTGACGACCTTTTTTTGCTTGTCAGTCATTTTTACGATTAGTTGCATATCAGATTACTCGATATCATCAGGCACTCCTTTAGGGCATGTAAAAACTAAATAACACAAACGCTGGCGAAAATTTTTTTTCCTAAAAATCAGAGGGGGGCAAATGACCCCCTAACACCTCCTCCAAATGACGTCCTTGGGACGAGGACGGAACGGATAGAGAATCAGAGGAGGGAAATGAGAACCCTACGTTGAGGAGCGGCCGTCCTCAGTGTGCGGCCTGCCCGGCAGCCGCGGACGAGGTGTCCGCGGCTCTGATGTCGGAGAACCGGAAAGGGAGGAAACAGACGCCGCCAATCAGGCAGAGTCGGCGGCTGATGGCGATCGGGAGACCGAGCGGGCGTTGGGGGCAGCCCGACCGCCGGCCGCGCTACGAGACCGCGAGCCAGAGTCGCCACAATTTCAGTCAATAAGGGGCTGTCCATTAATTACATCAACAATTTAGGGGGTTGAAAAAGTATGACAGTTTTTGACAGGGGGGTCAAGAGAAGTTGACGCCAACTATTTCACTTTTTACAAATAATCAAACAATAGGAAATTTCATGGAATACTACTTATTACAATGGAAAAAAGCATGGAAAAAGGTAATCACCACCACATTTTGACACTCGATGAGCAAAAAAGGGAAAATTGTAAAAATGATCATCACCGCAAAAAATAATAACCTTGTTATTGGGACATGTCATTGTTTTTTTTTGGGGGGGGGGTCAAAAGTTTTTGACATAATTATAGGAGGTAACTGAAAGTTGACAGTTGTTGACAAGGGGGGGTCAAACATTACCCAAAAATTGTTGACATAATAATTATTAATGGACAGCCTCTAAGAAGAAACATCAAACTTTTAGAAGCCGGTTTAGGGGTATTTTTAGCGTGATTCAAGAAAAGTCCCGTAGTTTTTCTTTATTTAATGAGCCGGGCAGAAAGCAGCTACGATGATGCATCAAAGTACTATGACCGTCTATTGTGCGACTGTGCGGCCTATTGTGCGATTCCTTTAAACTCCTTAGCGCTAGCCCGCGTAACGCTCGGGCGCGGTAAACCATGCAGTAGCGTCATTTCACGCTTTTTTGGTAGGGGCGACATACTTTCTGGCAAATTTTTGGCAATTTTGGCAAATGTTGGGCAGTTTTTGTAAATTTTTGGGCCAATTTGGACAAATTGGCAATTTTGTATATTTTTGACAAATTTTTGGCCATTTTTGCAATTGTTTGCACATTTCACATTTATTTATTTGTTTAATACATGATTATACATCATACATTATTTCTTCATTTCCTTGGGAGCCACGCCCCCGGCGCCTACCCCCCTCCCCCCCGAATGACGCTTCTGAACTTCTGAAGCCATGCTAAACTGAACTCAACTTAGCATACAGGCAATGACTGGTATAATGAAGCACTAAGCTATTGCGTCATTCAGTGGCGGCTCCACATGGGAGACCAGTGCCCCCTATTGAATGTCTAGGCCTCTCAGTAGTCACCTTTGCTGGGACCCTATACTTACTAATACATACCTATAAAAATATCAACAAATGGTTGGACCCAGTATTTAATCTAGGTTGTTTCCGGGAGGGGAAATTGCCCTTCCCCGGAAATTTCAACCCCCTCCCCGGAACTTTTGGCATACTACATGGACTAACAGCAGTCCCTAGCAGAATTCCTCTCCGGAAATTTCAAATTCCCCCCGGCATTGTCAGTTCCCCTCCCCGGAGCCCAGGAGTCTAGATTAAGCACTGGTTGGACCCATGCCTAGAAGGTGCCACACCAATGGCCTCCCCCCCCCCCCCACTTGCCAAATCTTGGAGCTGCCAATGGCGTGATTTGAGTGTTTACGCGGTTCATCATTCGGAGTTCTACTGTTCGACGTTATCGGTTTTTATATTAGCCTACTTTCTGAATATTTGAAATCGGAAAAAATCTGCTCGCTGTCATCACAGCGTCACCTAGCGAATGCTGAGGAAACTGTTTAACGCAAATGTAATGCATATTCCAGTCCTCCTATTAATTACTAATTCATACTTTTACAGTGTCATAGCACATATTCCATGACACTAGTAGTTCTGGCAAATTGACCGTATATGCAATTTTTTGTTGCAGTTGTTATATAGTAGCAAGTGGTACAAAGAGACTGAACACAGTTAACAGTTTTCTGCTGGTTGAAACAACGTCGACAAAGAAGAACAAAATCTGAAATTAAAGTAAGATTCAATTTAAAATTTTTTATACTTTAACATACGACATTAACGTTGTGGGAAGAAATGTATTGCCTATCGTTGTTAGAATGTCCATTTATGATTCCTCTCAAAACTAATTGTAGCCTATTTTAAGCAGAACGCAAACGACAATGCTCATTGCCCAAGTAGCACAGAATTTTGGTGCTATTCATGGCAGGCCTTATAGGCAGAGAGGCAAGGCAAGCAGTTGCCTAATAGGCGCCAAGATTCAAGGAACGCCAATCCGCGCCATTTTTACCAAGAAATTTAATTCTAACGCCTATTTTCATTTAATAAATTACATTCAAAACATTTCCTTATGGAACAGATTAAATAATTGGCCTATGGCCTAATTATTGTTTGATTTCATTACACCTTATAAAACAACTCTGTTTTAGCGCAATGTCTTTGTCTTCACTGATTCGTCATTGTGGGGGGATGTCAAAGGGAGTCCGAGTTGGGAGGAGCAGAGGACTCCAAAATGTATGCTTTGCCTGGGGCGCCATTTTGGCTAGGGCCGGCCCTGGTGCTATTTCCTCAGAATTTGAGATTCTTGCAAATTATTGAGAATGAGAAGAATACTTGTGAACACTAAACAATACTATGCTCGCTAGTTTACTAGTCTATATGTACTGTATATACTAATTTTACTTATTCACAGGTATACTGCATGGTACGTAACCACTGGTTTGGCAGGAAAGCACATGGCAGCTGCACCACCACCAACCCCGCCTCCAATACAAGTATCTGACGGCGATAAACAGGATCATCTTGTGCTTGTGGAGGAAACTGTTGGAGGACAGAACATCCTGCGTGTAGTTAACGTACAGCAACTGAGAAATGTGGAAATTAGACCACCCGTTAATGCAATAAATGCTCCACAGCCGCTCCCGGCTCCAACTGGACCACCGGCGCCAAATGGGCCACCCGTGCCACACGGGCCACCGGCGCTACAGAGGCCACCGGCGTAAAACGGGCCACTACATCCCTTCCTCGAGGTGGTGTTGACTATCATCAAAACCGAATGATGTTAAAACTATTCATTTTATAATTCTAAAATGTCATCCTTTTCTCATGGTCAACGTCATCCTACTGCATGGGGTAGTTTTGGTATTCCTCATTCATTGTCGTGATTACTGTATCTTTAGAAGTTTTAGAATTTCGATGATTCGGCCTAGTGCACTGTCTCTCATTCTTATCTATATTCTATGGCATCCAGTGGCGTAGCCACGGGTGAGGGGGGTGGGGGGATGGGGGTTAACTCCCTTTGGACGGCGAAAAACAATTTTTTATGTATTTCCATGCAATTTTTATTTTTTAGGCGATTTTTAGGGTGAAAATCCCTTTTGGCGGTTATCGACGAAAATTTTTTCAAAACCCCCTTCCGGAAATCCTGGCTACGCTACTGATGGCATTTCTGTTTGGTATTTCATGGGAATTCTATGTTTGATGTTGTTTACGGTAACTGATCTTTCAGCATTCTGCCACTTCAACTTTTTCACTTGTATTTTCCTTTTTTCCGGGGGCCAAGCATCGAACCCGTCACCGCCCTCGCCCAATTCTATTCCTCTGGGTCCAGTGAGTCTATGTATTCAGTGGACCAGTGGGGGTAAGTCAGTAAGCAGTGACCAGGAATTTCCCCCTCTCATAAAAACACCACACCTCACAATTATTGCATCGGTATTTGATTCACGGTTAACTTCTGTGCATTTCATGTTACTCAGAAATCAGCTTAATAGTAGGTATTGTTGAAAACTGAATGACTTCATGGTGGCATTTGCTTTTTTAAAAAACTATTTGAATTCGATATTTTAATAATAGCCTACATTTGTTGGATTAAAATCGGAAGTAAACAAGTATGCAATCGATTCAAGCATCTTAAATTCAGTATTGCAATATAGCATTGATGTCTTTACAACCAGGGTTATTTCTAAGATTGTGAATTGGGGGGAGGTCGGGAAAATCTGGGGTGTCGGAATTTCGGAATTTGGAAGTCTCTGCGAAAAAGGCTGACAAGCAAAAAACCTTATCAAGTCTCAAACAAGCTTGACAAGCAAAAAAGTCATCCGAAAATTAAAGTGGGGGCTGTACTTCTCAGGGGTCAGGGCTAATTAGTATGCATTTATGTATGCATACCATCGTCACATTACCTAATTTGGGGGTGTCGACCTCAAATTGGGGTGGGTGGGTGTTAGGGGTGACTAGATGTATTTTCTGCAGGTGAGAAGAATTATTCCTCTTGCAGAGTCAATCGGTTTTCCTTCTTTGTCCGATGAGCGTCGATGATAGCGCGCAATTGTCAATTATATGGCAGAATAGACCGAAATTCAAGTCAGTAGATGATGAGAACAAAAGTCGGGCATTTTCTCGTTAATTCTCAGGCCAACGTATGCCGGAGGAGGACACGAGGCCCTAAAGGAGGAAATGTCCTTCTTTTGCCGGACGGACGTCTGACAACCCTATCATCCCTATGCGTTCGCTAGATGACAGCGCAATGCAAATTAACAGTAAAACGCATGCAGAAATCCAGAACGAAATACACGTATATAACAGCGAGAACGGTATAGTTAATTAATGAAATGATTAATTGATTGAAATATATGTGGCTCATTCAACTAAAAATACTGGTAGTCTGGTAACTCTGGTTTACTCTGGTACTTCAAATTTTATCGTAAAAGTAAGAGATCTTATTTGCCATAGAGATCTTTTACGCTTATGATCTCTGTGCTATGTTGCTTTATATGAAATCTATTGTCTTGTAATATGATTTTGTGACTAAACAAATCAAATTAAATAGCGATTCGTTATTATGGAATATATATTTCACGAAAAGGTTTGAAATTTGTCGATATTTTACAGTTAAAACAGCTATAGCGACCCACCATTGGCCATCACTCCACAAACTTTCCGAAAACAACTTAAAACTATTCTTTTCAAGAAATCCTATGAGGAAATCCTTACTACATGCCTGCATTCTACCGCCACAAATCTTGTTATCATCCTCCATAAAATACTTTGCTGCGACTGCCTACCTAGGTCTACAACCTTGACCACTACGGATTACAGACTATGATGTATTTCACCCAGATTGAGCGCTCGTGAATATGCTGGTGCACTGCGCCAAGCTTTCGGACTGATACTAGATACGAAGTGTTTGCTAAGGCACACTGTGGGAAATAGCCTTTTAAGTTCGCAGTGTCTAGAATGCGGGCTGCCCGCATTCTTCTCACGTTTCGGTAAATACGGGCTGCCCGCATTTTAATTTGAACAATTAGAATGCGGGCTGCCCGCATTCTTTCCACGTTTCGGTAAATACGGACTGCCCGCATTTTAATTTGAACAATTAGAATGCGGGCTGCCCGCATTCTTCCCACGTTTCGGTAAATACGGGCTGCCCGCATTTTAATTTGAACAATTAAAATGCGGGCTGCCCGCATTCTAGACACTGCCTTTTAAGTTTTACCTGTTAGATATGTTATAGAGCAGCGGTTCTCAACCTTTATAGTTCCGCGACCCCTTCAATTCAATTCCCCATGATGTGGCGACCCCCAACCTTATAATTGCTTTCGTTCATAATGTTAACTTTTAAAAAATAACAATAATTCTACAACAATTTAAATGTTTGAAACCATTCTAATTCAATTGTCTGCAATGTCTATCCTCAAATGCAATTCCAGTTTTTTTAAACCTAGTAACTACCAATGGGAAAATTTTATGCAATTATAAGTTTTGCGCATAAAAAAAGAGACAACCCCATATTTTCGAAGGTTTCAGGCGACCCCTGGCAAATCGTCATTCGACCCCCATTGGGGTTGCGACCCACAGGTTGAGAACTGCTGTTATAAAGGCTTCATGAGATGAATTGACTGAAAATAGAACCAATTATGAATATGTTTTTTGTTCGTTTTTGACTTCTGTAGCAGGTCGGTATGTTGTGCGCTCAGCACTGCTTGAATGCACTGCTGCAGGGTCCACTGTTCAATCCGGTTGATTTAGCAGAGATTGCAAGGGGACTGGACGAGTCGGAGAAACAGCAGATGGCCGATGGCGGGGTTCTTAGCCGAGCCTTTCAGCACTGTTTTCCGGTATATTCGCTATCTTGGACATATTTATGAATAATTTGGCTGGTTCTCGGAACATTCTGTACCGGAACATTCGGTACCGGAGAATTTGGCACCAAAATTTTACTTGTGGAAGATTTGGTACCGGATAATTCGGTACCAGATAAATCGGTACATGTTCGTCATACAAATCAGTAGCCATAACCCTAATTCTAACCCTAACTCTAATCCTAAAACTGTATAAATTAGTAAAATGAATATAATTTTCAATAGTATACCTACCTAAATTCTACTTAAATATTCTACCTAAATATATAGGGGCATATACATAAGTATAGACACCACCCAAAGCCAGAGGGACCCTGGGATTGGGGAGGGAAGGTCGGGTGGGAGAGGTAGAGCCAGTGCCTAACACATGTAACCGAATTTGCCATCCTGAATATACCGTTCCCAATGTTCCGGTACCGAATCTTCCATGACCGGTACCGAATTTTCCATCCCGAATCTTCCAGTACCAAATCTTCCGGTCACCAATTTGGCTTGCCATGATTTTCATGGTCAGAAGCAGGACCAGTTTCCTGCCACTTTGTGAATTTTCTGTTGGTTTGAATTGGTGATTGTTTAAAAGTGGATTCGATGCCACTTTGTTGTTGAAAATTGATTGCAATGCACTCTTCTCTATGTTATCCTTTTTTTGGTCAATCTCGCTGTGGCTTCCAATGTCACTCCAGTCCATGAATGGATGTTTTCTGTCCATGTAATGCACTGCCTGTTTCCTGTTTCCAGACATTGTTCCTTGTATTATTTGTTTCTTGTAGATATATTTCGTACCTTATATTATTTGTGTTATTGGTATAAGCCGTACTTCCCTCTGATCTTGCTGACCTTCTGGCTTGACCCGGCTCTAATTCGGATTGTATTTAGCGCACCATCAACTGATGTTCTAGGCATTTTGATAGTGGCTCCATAGAAGTTGATTGATTGATTGATTGGTTTGTTGGGTAATACTCGTTCCTTTGCTGATGGTGTGCTCAATATGCTTCTTTTTTTAGGAACCATCTTCGAATTATGATGACAGTGGATATTTTTCTATTCAAGTTTTGCAGAAAGCTCTTGAGATCTGGAATTTAGAATTGGTGCCTTTCAACAGCTCTGATGCAATCAGTCGACAAGCAAGGAGCGACCCTAGGTCAGAATATAGGCAAAGTCTTACTTAATGATTGCCAATTGTTAATTGATTTATCAATATCATGTATGTTATCATGCGTACAGCACTATATAAATTGTCCTGGAATAATAATAATAATAATAATAATAATAATAATAATAACAATAATAATAATAATAATAATAGCACGTGAGTAGTCAGTAGATCTGTCTGCAATTTGATGTATTGATGTGCTCAATTAGATGAAAAGTATAATTATTCCATCATTAGAGTGAGTAATCAATTAATTATCTAAACAAATGCAACAATCATTTGGTCACTGGAATTCTGGACGGGATAGAAAGGGGTTGAGAATGAAAAAAGTTCTGGTGTAAAGTGGATTGGTAAGAAATTCAGCTTTTAGAAGTGCTGAAGAAATTCGTAAGAATTTACAATACATTACATACATGTGGTGTCGCTAGGGTTTCTTCTCTGTATGCATGTGTTTAACCCCTTTACTGGGAACCCCGAATATATCCGTCCATTTTACATTGAGTTACAGTTAAATGCACGGTAAAGGGGTTAAAAGTTCGTTCCCTGTATGGCACCTTTGACATTAATTAGTCACCTAGCTATGTTTTGGGGCGGGAAGATAGATGAGTGGTAATATCATTGGGCAGGCACGCCGACGACACGGGTTCAATCCCGTAGGAGCCCCTAAGGTCGACTCAGCCTTAATCGCTAGAGGGCGGTAGTAACATCAAAAAATGAGTAGCAATGGCAACATTGCAATAGTAACCATAGGTTCGGCGGAAGAGACTGGCCACCGTCCGCCGATGTATGGCTTAGCCACCTATGGGCTGTTGGCTACTAAATACGGGGATCAGCACCGGACCCTACGGGCGTGAGCCTACGGGTGAAACCTTTACTTTTTTTTTTACTAGCTATGTTACTGTGATTCAGGAATTGTCAAGTTTAATAATAATAATAATAATAATAATAATAATAATAACAATGCTTTATTTATTTACTGTATTTTCTTTGCACAAGAATTACTTTTGGTACTTTCCCATTATCCGGACCCCAGTGAAGAGATATTAGGGTTAGGGTTAGGGTGAGCGTTAGGGTTAGTGTGAGAGATTTAGCCTAACCATAACCCTAACCCTCACCCTAACACTAACCCTAACCCTAACCGCCACCCTAACCCTAAGCATTTCTTAGTATCTCTTCACTGGGGTGCGGATAATGGGAAAGTACCTTACTTTTCTACTTTCTAGTATGTTTTACACGAAAGATGTTCTTTTTTTCAATTGCAGTTCTGTGAAAGCCTTTATTTGTAACTTCAAGCTACACTGGTTTACAATCCGCAAATTGGGTCATAGTTGGTTCGACCTCAATTCAATGAAGTCAGGACCTGAGCTCATCAGTGACACTTACCTGTCGTTGTTCCTGACTACACTTCAACACGAAGGTGCTACAGAAAGTGCAGTCTTTCTTCTGTTCTCGTGTTGTGAAGTTGATTCTTCTGTAAACTGACATTAGATTCAACTGTGCTTAATATCGCATAATACAAACATTGTAGCAATTAATCGATATATATATATTTATCTGTGTTGTTAAACGAATTCTCCATGGCTGTAATTACTTCTGATAGTAGTAGTAGTAGTAGTAGTAGTAGTAGTAGTAGTAGACTTCTTTAGCGCCATTGTAGTAGTACATCTGCACCAGTCAATGGTCGCTTCAGTGAATAATGGTAGTTGTGAATCATTGTCCGTGGTGAATCGAGGTTGTAATCCAAAGGTCAGTCTGTACTAGTGTCAGTAGCATGAAGAGGGGGGGTCCTGGTGGGGTGGTGGCCCTGGACGCCGACCAGAAGGGGGCACCAAAATTGACTTGGCAACCGTTTTTGCTTGTCAAACATATTTTCATAGACTTGACCCCGGGCGCCCACCACTCTGCACGCCACTGGATAGTTTCTAATATCAAGTAGGCCCTACTATACATGATTTTAGCATTTTGAAATCAACATAGTTAATTTGCCAGAATGTAAATGATATCTTGGTAACCTTAAGCAAAAGGTATCTATTTCTCCTGGATAGGGAATGGTAAGCTATGTCTTTCTTCCTTCCTTCCTTCTTTCCTTCCTTCCTTCGTTCTTTCGTTCGTTCCTTCCTTCCTTCCTTCCTTCCTTCCTTCCTTTCTTCCTTCCTTCCTTCCTTTTTTTATTTGGGATAGTTCCACCCTCACCTTTTTTGAAAACTTAAATGCTTTTGGTAAGTGGGATATCCATTTAGGTAGTTAGTGATTGACTGATTGTTCATTACTGAAATTCAGTGAATGTGTATTTTTAGGCTATTCTGTATTCGTCGTCAGTGGGAATCTTCCGGTGTGTGAAGCGGACCGGAAGCTTCAGTTGATTCCACGAGAGAATCTAATTCAGAAAAAATGGCGTCCAAATGCAAGTTCTAGTCAAGGTCCTATTGATAAGGATTTACAAATGGCTCTTGAAGAAAGTAAAAGATTACATGAATTGGAAGGTAAATTATTCCGTTACTGAAAGAGGCATTTCTTGCACATTCATATTTTGACTGCATAAAAATGAAGAGAATGTTTTCATTTGGATATGAACATCGAGAGTTTTAAGAAAGAAATTTTTAAAAATTTAGTGTTTAGAATTTTCTGATTTTTAGAAATTTAGATTTTTGCAAATTTTTATTTTTTTATTGGTACAGAGTTTGTTTGCTGCCTTCTCAATAATCTTTGGAATTATATTTTGATAGAGAATGCATCAAATAAATAATTTTATTTATGCTTTGATAAATTTATTATTTCAAAATCATCATCATCATCATCATCATCATCATCTTGTGCCTTCTTGAGCTGAAGTTGGGGTGACAGCATGAATTCCTTTCTCTGCAATATCTATCTTCTGTCTTCCTGATTGCTGCTGACATTCGCAGTCTCATGGGCGTCCGGAGGGGGGTGCAATTGCACCCTCCTGGAAAAATTGTGGAGTCATGAAAAAAGTAAAATTGCTTGTTTCTTTCGTCACAAAACCTTGTTTTGCACCCCCCTGGAAATTTTTTTCATTTCTTTCGCCACAAGACCTTGTTTTGCACCCCCGTGGAAAAATTTCTGCAGATGCCCATGCGCAGTCCTGTCCACTCCTCCATCATCATCCGCCCATCGTCTTTTTGGTCGCCCTCTCTGTCTTGTTCCCAGCATCATTCCTTACTGGATTGTCCTTTCCAGTGTTTGCCTGGCATTGCTCTTCCTCTGTACATGCCCAAAATATTGTAGCTTTTTTGTTTTGCTTACGTTAATGAACCGCCTTTCATGTGTCACATGTTGAATATGTTGAAATATTACTGGATGATGTACTGTGGAACTGTGACCTGACTTAATGGTATACAATAGGGGTAAGTAAGTATGTACGCAGAGGAGGTACACAGGAAATTAAGATATTGCTTCAACGTAAAATCAAATGATTCCACAAATCTATGAATATGATAATGGTTTAAATGTTTTATCTTGTGGCGTTTTTTTTTAAACTTCCTATCATTGGAGTTCGTTTTATGTATGGATATTTTGTGCTCAGCGCATTAGTTTTTTCTAATTTTCAGAATCTAATTCCGCCTCATCTCGGGCTGCTGCGCCTGTTGCCACGCCAGACGCTGACGAGATAAGAAGATTGCGTCTGAAATTTCTTGAAAAGCCCGGTCCATCGTCGTCCTAACGACGATTCCGTTATGACTTCCTAACGCTGCTGTTTCGTCACTTGTTTTTGTCATTATTTAGTGATGGATGGTTTAATTTTCACTTTATTTAGAGCATTTGAACTGGTTATACTGGCATCTACTTGCATACAGGGTGGCCCTATAAAACGGTACTAGCCTTTTTCATTGTAAAAATTGTGACAGGCACTGGTTCAAAATGAACAAAATTTGGTTTGGTATTTTCATGTTAATGCAGTCATTTAAGTTTTTTTACAATTTTAACCCACAGTGGCGCCACCTAGCGAAACCACGACTCAATTTTTACAAAGAATCAGGGTGGTACCGTTTTTATTGGGCCACTCCTTTGAACATGAATTGGATAGTCATTCAATTACTGTATGTTATGGTTGACAACAAATTTAATGCACATGTTCTTTTAAATTTCCAATTTGCACTTATCTTTGATTTGGGTGAATATAATTAGTTTTGATAAATCTCTCCATGGTTAAATATTAATCAAATCTTATGTATAAGGGGCTGTCCATTAATTATGTCAACAAATTTTGGGCAATTTTTTACCCCCTTGTCAACAACTGTTAAACTTTTTCAAACCCCCCCTAAATTGTTGATGTAATTAATGGACAGCCCCTAATATATTTATTAGATTGAATCAAATCTTGCTATAATACAAATACAGACATTGCATAGGTGAGAATTGAGAATTAACTTTGCAAAGAAGAATATAGGAAAGCGTCATCAACTGATCTGAAGAATTCAGAGCCATGAGGACAAATCTGAATGTTAGTAGTCTGATTAAAACTCTTGGCAAGTCAGCTAAAAATTGTTAAATGATATTGTAAAAATGTTGTGTAAAGTTAAAAACGGGGATGTTACATTACCATTACACAAATCGTACTTGGCAGTGCTGCCAACTTGGTGATTTTGCCACCAGATCTGGTGGTGTTTTGGGCTGTCCGGTGACAAATTCGACAACCGTCAAACAAATCTGAAATTTGGTGACTTTCTGGTAATTTTTGATCGGGCGGATCTTTCAAAGACTTGAAAATGTTATTGCCTTTATAATATTATAAATTTATTAAAGTGTGGTAGGTCAGTGTGGAAAAACCCTGAACATTTGATGTATATTTGGAAGTTTGGAATCTTTTTTCTCAAATGGTTGAGCCAAAATGTGTTGACAAGCAAAAAACCATCGCCTTTCTCCCTTATATCTTTAACATTTTCTGTACATATAAAGCTGGTCACTTTTCGTCGTTTTTTGTGACAAATCTTGTGAGTTTTTAATATGACCGGTTGGCAACAATGGTACTTACTTATTTAATGGTGAGGATAGAGAACTGGAAGCAAGAATTGTGTGTGTGTGATTTGTGAAAAAAACATTTTCCTACGAAAATTTAATTTGATTCGCTCCGTTTTAAGGTTAGAATTTCATATTTGATGTCCAGTGTGACGCTGAGACGCGAATATAAATCAGTGAGTCCTAATTTTTATAGCGCTGTCATCACATCTGATGCGATTTGGGAACTTTGCGTGATTTAAAGTGGCTTAGGAAAGTGTCGACGCCAGACGTTTAGGAGGGAGGAGGTTATGGCGAGCACGTTGAGGGGGTCCGGGGCAGAACCCCCAGTGGGGTCCAGGGACCTAGCCCCTGGTCAGGGGCTTCGCACCCCTGAAGCTGAACAACTTTTAGTAATTGCTTGACTAGTAGAGCCGATCCTCAACCATCCCCTTCCCCAAAAAAATTCTGTGCAATTTTGCACGAATCTCACGGGTGGCCCTGATGGCTAGTCGGGTGTTCAAACCCTCCAAATCTTCCCCCACCCGTGGCCGCGTCACTGCATGGTGGGTCCGAGTCCGTCTGACGCACGACTGCTTGTTATATAGATATATAGAAAAGGCTTGATAGTTAGACTAGTATAGCCGATCTTCAACCATCCCCTCCCCAAAATATTCTTTTGCAATTTTGCACGAATCTCACGGGTGGCTCTGATGACAAGTGGGGGTGTTCAAACTCCCCCAAACCCCCCATGGCCTTGCCACTGGCTTAGGAGGCATTACTGCATGTGTGAAAGCCACTAGGGTCGCTAACGGAGCTTGAACCCGCTCCGTCAGCCTATTGCTCTAGCGCGTAACCCACTCTGCCATATTCCGCCGACGTGTTTTGTTATATTACTTTCATTTATATAGCTCTACAATGGTACATTCATTTTATTTATATGGCTACAAGATAATTTGTTTCATTGCTTTCATTTATATAGCTCTACAATGGTACATTCGTTTCATTTATATGGCTACAAGATAATTTGTTTCATTGCTTTCATTTATATAGCTCTACCTTGTTGCATTACTTTCATATGTGAATTTATGATACTCTAGAAATTTCTGTATAACATTTACACTTTATTATCATTTTGATTCGTTAATTTTTACCTGCTATTCATTCAAGCACTTAAATAATGAATTATACAATAGTAAATGTAATTATATCTGTAAAACTTTTGGTAAATTTGCCTGTTTCTAATTAGCTAAGTAGCTTGTTATTGTGCTTATTGGTAATACTGTGGCCAATATCTATCTATCTGTCTGTTTACTGTATTATGGGTTTTGTGTTTATTGATGTGGTTGTCTGTCTCATGTAATTGTATATGTGTTATGTTATGTATACCATGAATTGAGTTGGGAATAAATAAATAAAAATTTATATGGCTACTTTGCTTGGATACTTTGTTTCATTGCTTTTAATTATATGACTCTACAATGCTGCATCGCTTTCATTTATGTTGCTAAACTATACTTTGTTTCAAAACTTTAATTTGTTTAGCACCACGATATTAATATTCCCGACGCTATTGTAAGGTTGCTTAACGACGTAGTTGAGGTTAGGGATCGTTCTTAATTAATATCAGGGTTAAGATTAAAACCTGTTTGTGGCTGTCACCTCCTTGGTTAACAATATGCCACTGCAGATTTTTGTGCCATAATTGTTGCAGTTATCAGAAGTGAAAGTGATTAATTTAACCTCGCCAACCAAGATCCGCTTAGAAATTTATTCATGTCCTGGTGGTGTAATTATCTAGAAGGCTTAATATGTGGGAAAGTTTCAAGACAACAGTTTGCATGTGGACATCTTGGTGTTCATTTAGGAAGCTTGAAATGCATTTGAATTGAGCTGGCAAATGACCGAGATCACAAAATTGGCACGAAAGTTTGTCAAATCTAATGGACATTTGTAGACTTATAAGCTGCATTGTCACATATTTTTTTCCCGCCAAAGTTCCAAAGTTTCATGCATTTTGAACACATTTACTCATCAGGTAAGACGTTTCAATCAGTTTTTGGTCTGCACTGAGTTTGTTTTGCTGTGAGTAATGAGCATTAAAATTTTACTGATAGCTTAGTTTATGGACAAATTAAGCAAATAAAGCTAATTAGTTGATCCTTGCTCTGCTGGAGTTTCAGTAGTAACTCTTTTATCGGCTGTAACATCATATCGACTTTGTGTGTTTTATTCGAATTAACCAATAGTGCTCTATAATTTAGACTTTGTAAATTTGGATTAATTGCATCAAATTGCAATGCTTTTCATATTTGATATGACGAAATTTCTAAATATATTTAATTTATTTTCATAACAATAATAATAACCTGTTTTCTGACTAGAATATTATTAATTCAGATGATAGCCACTTCAGTAGCAATACACTGTCGCGCTTCTATTTTAGAAATCCTTCACTTAGTAGCTCAAAATTGGCCTAAATCTGGCCCATGATCTCCTGGAGTGAGTCTGAACCCGCAGATGTGCTGTGGTATAACTAAGTATTTGGTTTTTAGAGCCAACCTCTTATTTCATCCAGTTGGGTTTCATTACCTTCTTGCACTTGAGTGCCATTATGACCAGGGTATAATAAATTAATTTATAATAATTTCATAGTTGGGAAGATTTTGCTAGTTATTTGAGAAACTGAGGTTGTTTCCTGGACACACCACTCCAGCATGCTGTAAACAGTTTACTATAAGATTTAGTATAATTTATTCAGTTTTGCATTTTATTATTATTAATTTTAGTATAATTTTTACAGTATTATTAGGATTTGTTGCTCAAATTATGTTATAAAATGCATTCTATAAGGAATTTTATTTGGACTTTTGATTTCTCTACTAGCCAGTTGCTGTAGTTTTAAGGTCTCTGATATAAAGCTGCTGAATGT
Organism: Metaphire vulgaris; assembly: GCA_018105865.1. Lineage (NCBI taxonomy): Eukaryota > Metazoa > Annelida > Clitellata > Crassiclitellata > Megascolecidae > Metaphire > Metaphire vulgaris. The sequence goes on along the minus strand of CM030859.1, from coordinate 3,145,461 downwards.
TTGCAAGATGATGCATTATTTACTGCATTACTGCATAATCTAAGTGCCTGGTTGTCACTGAGACTGTTATGGCTGCAGTGGCGTATAGAGAGTGGCCGACGCCCAGGGCCAAGTTGTCCAAAATCAGCCCCAAAAAGGTCTGACAAGCAAAACAAAGGTCATCAGGTCAATTTTTAAGCCCCCCCCCTAGTCTGTGCCCGGGGCCACCGCCCCACCCGCCCCCCTCTACAAGCTACTGTGCGGCTGAAGTCTGTCCACGAGCTTATCTGGTTAGCCCCACATGTTGCACCTGTTGCAATTTAACACTATTTCCAGAACACAATTTTATTTATTGCATAGCATTTGTGCTGTGTGTTTCATTGTGAAGAAAAGGGTCACCTTAGCAACATTATAGGTTACAGACAGTGGAACTCTATAGGACAACTGCCATTGTTACTTAACCCCTTAACTGTGTATTTAACTGTACCGGTAACTCCATGTAAAATGGACGGATATATCCGGGATCCCCAGTTAAGGGGTTAACAGGAGCCCTGCACCAAGTCATTAACATGGAAGTTGAAAAGTTGAGCCTTTTTTCCAACCTGTTCCATTTCTGCTGCATATTGAAGACAATATAAATCATCAAGGAGAGGTGTTCATATGAAATACATTGCAGAGATTGGTCGATTTGGATGTGTCAGCCTCCAAACTTGATTCAGGCCTCTTGTTAAAGTGGGCAGTGGTAGGACACATCCTTAGGCAGGACTCTATGCTTAACCCCTTAACTGGGGATCCCGGATATATCCGTCCATTTTACATTAAGTTACAGTTAAATACACGGTTAAGGGGTTAAAAGATAACAGAATGGAAGGAAAGAAACCAAGAAGGGCAACACTAAGGTGGTTAAGGAGGATGTAGAAGAGGAAAATGAAAGACGAGTGGTGATCTCTATAGGACAGGCCTATTGGGAGACAAAGTACTAATGATGACTTTCAATTTCAGTTCAGATCTTCGTGCACCAGCTTTGTCCCGCTATCGACTTCTCCATAACATATTCTCCAAAGTTCTCTGTCCTTTGCTATTTCTTCCAAGTCATTCGGTGTCTTCCGTCAGTTTTTCCATTGAGGTTCAGCCCTGCCATGTGCATTGTGCAGATCCTCTTCCAATCCGTCCATCCATCGTCCTTTCGGTCTTCCTTTAGATCTTCTCCCCTCTGGTTTGTAGTTTAAAATTCGTTTTGGGTTTCTTATTTCTTCCATTCTGAGTATATGTCCAGTCCATTTCATTCTTCTCTTTCTGATGACTTCCATGATACTCGGTTGTAGTGTTCTCTCTCTAACTTCTTCATTTGTTATATGTTCTTTGTATCCAATCCTTAGTATTCTTCTAAGCCATTTCTTTTCTTTTGCTATTAGTTTTTCTCCGGTTCTTTTTCTATGGTCCAAGATTCACATCCATGACCATATGTTATTATTGGTATTACACAAGTATTGAAAATTCTTATTTCAATTTACTCTCCAATTACCTTAACTTACCGTAATTATTTGTAAGGATCAAAATTATCATTTGGAGATGGAGAAACACTTTTTTATGCTTAGGAGGAATTTTGTGACTAAAAATGGTTTTAGAAATCATTTTAAAAACGCTTAGCTTATTTTCTGCAGTTTTGAAGTGTATTTTACATGACTTGCAAGAGCTGTGTTTGAATACTTTTAGTTTGAATACTTTTACCATTAGAATGTTCACATTCGGGCAAAATGGTTACCGAGTAAATCAGTGCTTCCACTATCTTGGTAAAAAGCCAATCTATTAATTATATTATTCATGTTTCCGAATTGGCTTATAATATAAGATTTTAATTATTTTTGAGTCATTTTTTACTGGCAATAGTTTTAAACACAGTTAATTGATAATGTAATCTAATGTAATATTAAACTTCTATAGTTTAAACTCACATGCACACACACACATGCGCACTCACGCACACAGACACATATAATATGACCTGTTGATGTATGCAGGAATTATAAAATTGACCCCTTTTATAAATATATTATTTTAAAAGTCTTCAGAATTTGTTGTTTGACATATTAGGGGCCATCCACAAATGACGTAATGTGCTTAGGGGAGGGGGGTCTGGACATTTGTTATGAAGTGTGACGAAGGGGGGAGGGGTTCCGAAAATGTGACGTAACACAGTACTAAATTTTTAAGATGCCTTTTTACCTTTTTTTCTTGTCAGGGTATTTGGAGAGGGAAAATATAAAGATTACCTTTTTGGCTTGTCAGGGTATTTGGAGAGGGGAAAATAAAAGGATTACCTTTTTTGCTTGTCAAGACTTTTGGAAGGTGAAAAGGGTGGGTCGGCCCATTGTTACGTCATATTTTAAGGGGTCTGACTTTTTGTTGCGTCGCTTTACGAAGGGGAGGGGGTAAAAAAGTGCCAAAATCGCTTTACGTCATTTATGGACGACCTCTTAGACCATCTGGACTTCTTCATATTGTGAGCTCATCTCTTAGTCAATCATTTAGTTATTAGACCAGGGCCGGCCTTACGTTTTGCGGGGCCCTGGGCGAGATAGGCATGACAAGCAAAAAAAGGTCCAATAATCGCGGGGCCCTTCAGTGTACGCAAAAATCGTGACAAGCAAAAAAATAAAAGGTCATCGACAATCGCGGGGACCTTCGAAGACTTTGCGCGGGGCCTCTAGAGGAGCGGGGCACTGGGCAAAGACCCGGTTTGCCCGGGCTTAAGGCCGGCCCTGTATTAGACAATATTTAGTGCCCATCATCAGGCTAAACAGAAACTGAGTTTCTGTTTTGCCGATGGGCACTATAATGTCAGAAGGCATGCTAACGGATGTAAGTTCATTGCAAACAAATTGTCAGCCAGCTAGCAATTACTTTATTTTCTTAAAATCAACAGATACAGTCTTTATTATAATAGTTTATGATTTTGTTTGGGGCGCATTACACTGGTCAACAAGGTTTTTGTTTCCTGTGCAATTTCTGGTGTTCCATGTAGATTTTGTCATGCTGATTACAGGAATAATTTTGAAACTTTCCTATCACGTAAGTTTTTTTTTGAGAAAAAGCTGATTTTAAATTTTAAAATTATAAGAATTTTAAAATCGTGGTTTTTAGAGTTATCTGAGTTATGGGTATTCAGGTTAGGCAAGAATCTTATGTGACCGCCATAACAGATGTAATATGCACTGCTGGCTCACTTAACTACATGGATTTTGAAAATTAGTATAATTAGGCATGTCCAGACATGCCCAGACGCAACCCAAACCTGTCTTCAAGACTACATGCCTAGCATGTATTGTTGCTGTGGTTACGCAGTCCTATATAAATACCAAGCAGCACTAGGAAGCAGCTGCAGTCTTTCTATTTGATGAGATATAACTGTTTAGTTAAAGGCTGTGAATTGAATATATTAACTAATTTAATTAAAGTTTCTGAAATGTCGCGTCGATATCGCAATAGCAGTGACACGTTCTGCTACGTCTGTGGAGAGTTTACGTTGAAATCACAGAAGCGGAGTATGACAGCAATCATAAAGAAAGGATATGAGTTATACAAAATATGAAGTCTATTGAGTATCCTAACCTTGCCTCGGCAATGAGACCAGTTCCACACGACGAGAGTCTTCCTGTTCCAAACACCCCCCCGAGTTTTGGACACTGGAGGACGACCATGCAGAGACAGATGAAATGCTGCAGATAGTTGATGATTCAGCTACGGAAGACCCAGAGTTTGAGCCATCTACATCCAGCAATCCTCATTTGATTTCTCAGGCAGAGCTCAATGATCTGGTCAGAGACTTAGATTTGTCAAAAAACCAAGCAGAATTGCTTGGATCTAGGTTGCAAGGATGGAATCTCTGCTCTCTCCATGTACAAAAATTTCAGTATTTAAAAACGGCATGAAGACTTGACTCGATTCTTCAAAAAATCGATAGTCTTACTTTTTGCATTGACATTGATGGATTGCTTTCTACTTTCGGCTGTAAGCTCAATCCATCCGAACGGCGACTTTTTGTTGACTTCGCTGTTAAGTTTAAAGGCTGTTTTGCTGCACAATGGCAATTCATACCCTTCAGTACCCATTGGACATGCTGCTTACATGAAGGAAACATATGAGAACACGCAGCTGCTATTGAAACACATAGAATACTCGAGATACAACTGGAATATATGTGGAGATCTGAAAGTTGTTGCAATTCTACTCGGTCTGCAGCTAGGCTACACCAAGTACTGCTGCTTTCTTTGCAGTGGGACAGCCGAGCTAGAGATTCACATTATGTGAGAAAGGTCTGGCCACCTCGCAGGGACTTGGTTCCAGGACAGAAGAACGTTAAACATGATCCTCTCGTTGATCCGAAGAACACCTTTCCACCTTCCACCTTTGCACATCAAACTTGGGTTAATGAAAAACTTTGTCAAAGCAATGAACAAAGAAAGTGAAGCCTTTACATACTTACGACAGAGGTTTCCACGCACCAGTTATGCTAAAATAAAAGAAGGCGTTTTTGTTGGCCCACAGATTCGAGAGATGCTCAAGGACAGTCACTTTGAGGGCCTTCTGCAGGGTGCCGAGCATGCTGCCTGGACAGCCTTCAGGGATGTTGTTGCTAACTTTCTGGGCAACTACAAGGCGCCAAACTATGTTGAACAAGTTGGAAATCTGCTAAAAGCTTACAAGGCAATGAAATGCAACATGTCACTGAAGATACTCTTCCTTCATTCTCACTTGGACTTCTTCCCGGACAATCTCGGCGCCGTCAGTGATGAGCATGGTGAAAGATTTCACAAAGACATTGCCAGCATCGAGAAACGCTACCAGCGAAAGTGGAGTCCGTCTATGCTCGGAGACTACTGTTGGTCACTGATACGTGAAGCACAGGACAGTGACTACAAACGAAAATCTACAGCAAAACATTTCTAATTGTCTCATGTCTTGTCATTATTGCCTAGATCCTTCTGTAGGATTATATTGCAGAAGACGTTACATTACTAAATGCTAAAATGTCGATTTCTTAAAAACCTTACGTGATACATAAATTCTAATTACATATTTGTGTTCAGCAAGTCAAAATCTATTAGTTTCACCAAAATTTGTAGAGGAAACAAAAACTTGCATAAAATTTGTTGACCAGTGTTATTTGCAGTAAACAGTGAGTGACATCTAGTTTCAGGTTCTTATGAGAAATGCCCGGAAATAGGAATTAGATTTTTAAACATTGAAGCAATTTGAATAACATATTTTACAGGGTGGCACAAAAAAACTGGACTAGTCACATTAGGTTTGGCATTTAATATAGTCCAGTTTTTTGCGCCGAATTATTTATGACCGGTACTTAGCGCTATAATTTAATCTGGTTTATTTTAATCTTTTGTGAAATGAGCTTTGATGGTTTTAAAAAATATGGACAGATTGGATTTTATCCCAAGATTTGTACTTGTATTTCTTTGTCAATTTATAAGCGTAAGGGATTCTGTCTATATATTTGGCCAACACAATGTGTCAGGAAAATAGATCACCACTTTATTGCAATTGCAGTGAAAATTTGATGATTTTAGAAGTGTTTCTGTTTAAAATTGTTATATAAATTTTTTATTAATAAAAAATAAAAAAATAATAAAAATAAAATAAAAAAATAAAAAATTGTATAAATTTTTTATTGTAATTTTATGCTTTGAAAATTTCATCTTAGGACTGATAGACTTTTCTATAAATATGCTATATGCTATATTCAATAATCAGAATATGTACAGTATTGTGATGCTTAGTGGTAATTTGCCTGTTATTGCATGCCAAGATAATAAAAAAACATAAGATTGAGATAAAGACCAAGACATTGAAAAAACTATCTTAAGACAGTCTTGAGAGTTAGTTATCCACGTCACCAGGTAGCTATGTCGGGATGAAATTTGAATTTTAGAATGTTGCGTGCTGTCGTGTGTCTTGCAGGAAAATGTTGCCTTGATGGTGACTGCTAATAGTTCTAAAAGTTTCCGAGATGGGAGCCAACTCTTCGCAGGACCGAGCCTCGGGCAGTAGTAACTCGTCGACGCTGAATTCCGTGCGAGCGTCGCAACTCTGCAGCGACTATGACACACCGTCGCGATGCGCGAAAAGAAGAAGAAGGCCTCTAAGTTCGCGACCCTGCGCCGAAACTCGGCGCGGCAAGCGTCACAGCCGTAACCACGACTCTGACGCAAGGCGCTCCGCGAGCTGGCGTCATCGTGGGCGACGCGAGAACTTCATTCCTCTCTGCGCGAATACGACGCCATGACGGGCGCTGAAAGACCTGGCGTTCTGGCAACGTCGCGACGGCGAGGCGCCAGCACCATACTGGAGGACCTGGCGCTGTTGTACGAAAAACAAGTACTGCACCGGCGTCGATCTTGTCTCGACGGTGCGGTCTTTTCCGCCCCACAGAGTGATACTGTGCATACGGTGCGCTCTTCGCGAACTGCTCGCAAAGTATCCCGAGCACGGCGCGAAAGTGCGGTCGTGATCCAGACCCCGGCGTGGACGTCGGCCTGTTTTCGGCGCTCCTTCGGTTCCTGTACACCGGCGACTTTGGGCTCGACCCGGGTCACCTGCATTGCCTTAGGAAGCTGCTCGGCAACCTCGCGTCCGAGTTCGGCGCGCCGAACAGCATCGACCACGACCTCAGGGCGCTGCTCGACACGGGAGCGTACTCCGACGCGTTTCTCATGTTCACTTCCGACCAGATGACGTTCGCGGGCACGTTGTGTCGCGACGGCAGCTTGTCGCGGGGCGGCGTGCCGTCCGACGGTGCTCCTTTCAGCGAAATCCGCTGTCATTGGGCGATTCTTGCGGCGCGTTCGCCGTTCTTCCGGAGCCTGTTCTTTCGGAGGTCGCAGTCGCGCCGAGGTCAACGGCGGCGTTGAGACTGCATGACGCGAGATAGTTCTCGGCGACAGGATTATTCGAGACGATTTGCCCGCGTTCTCCTGAACGCGATCTACTTGGACATCGTCGACATGACGTTTATTCTGCCGGGCGGTCCATGTCCGCCGAATTCTGCCGACTATCAAACGTTTTCGCCGCAGCGAAGTTGCCCGATGCCGGTCAAAGACGCCATGGATCTCTACCATATCGGACAGTTTCTAGATTTCTCTGCTCTGTCTCAGGGTCAGTTTCATGCTTTAATGAATTTCAAAACCTAGATCAATGTTTGCGAGTTCAGTGGGTCCAGTTTTAAAATTCAGTAAAATTCAGCAGTGCAGTAGCTTTTGTTGGGCTACTTTTGGGATGAATGTCAAAGCAACTAGTTTGGCTTGTCACTATTAAGCCCTAACTCTGACACGGTCAGACATTTCCTGTAATTGTTTGCCTTTTTACTTTCAAGCCAAAATAGTGACATTGTCCTTGATTATAAAGTGAATTATTTGACTTTGAGTTATCAAATCATATTCTAGAGAGGTTCTAATATTCCTTTACAATGTTTAAAAGTAATGTAACGTAGCATTTATATAGCGCCTCAGACGCCTCTTTATTTCTACATAGAGGCACTCCTGTCATTCAAGGAAGCAGACAAGAACAAGGAGTAACGTGAAAGGGCGATGTTAGATCCGTACTTTTCGTACTTTGGAGAACTCATTGAAGTAATGTACCGTAATGTAATGTGGCATTTGTATAGCGCGTCTTCTATTTTTACTCAGAGGCGCTCCTGGCATTGGAGTCGCAGGGTAAAGTAGTGAGACTTTAGCTTTGGCATTGAACAGAGTGAGGGAGTAAGATATGAGGCCCGAATGGATGGGTTCATGACATTCCAGAGTGAGGGGGTCCAGTCACTGCAAAAGCTCAATGCTGAGTAAGAGAAGTGCATGACCTGGGAACATAAACATTCTTCTGATCGGTGTTAAGAGTTCAGTTCCTGTTCAAAATTCATACAAATCACTTGTGGATGTCTGTCCTTCGAAGAATTTGTTACTACAGTGAAACCCGCTTAATTGCATAGGTGCCGTGCAAGCCTTGCTTATGCGATTAACAGGGCTATGCGAATAACCGGGACGTCTGATACACAAAACACTGGTTCAGGTTTTTATGTGGTTATGCGGATTATGCAATTAAGCGGTATGCAATTAAGTGGGATCCACTGTATTTATTTAATGTTGATTTAAGGAATTAATTTTGAAAATGTTATATCGATATTTTTTGATTTTTTTTCATCAGAAGTTTATGTTAAATGAAAAGTCAGTGTACTAAGAAGAAGCCTTGATGAAAGGGAGTTGTTGTTTTGGCTTCGTAGGTTGCGAAGACATCGTTGCCGAGTCGATTTCCGTGGAAAACTTTCTTCCCATTCTCACGTGGAGCTCCATGTCTCACGGATCCAACTGGGTTCATCGGCAGGCGGTCCATTTCCTTCGGGAGGAGTTCCTCCAGATTGCTCACTCGCCCGTTTTACTCGAAATGGACAAGAACTGTTTGATCGAAGCCATTAGTTCCGACTTTCTCCAAGTAAATCTTTTTTCGCTATAATCATCATTTTTGCATCATCATCTCCCATGGTTAGTCATGCTGGATTAATGTGGGATTTTTCGGGGAAAATGTGGGACTCAGTGGTCATAAAAATGTGGGAGAAAGTGCAGAAAATTCCCTTTCATGCTCTTATTTCATATCGCATATATGCGGAAATTTCAATTTAGTGCGGCCATATGTGAAATTGCAGTGTTTTTCAGTTTTTAAAAGGCTGACAAGCAATAAAACGTAATCCAAACAGGCATTGATTCCCTGTAAATCTATGTCTATTTTAGGAAAATAGCAAAATGTGCTACAGTACGTATACATGTGACGAAAATAGCATTAAATGCGCGCATAAAATTGCTGCACATATATGCAGAAGTCACCTACAGGTGTGGAAAACAACGGGAAAAAATGCAAAATGTGGCGCGTTAAAAAAGTTTTCAGACATGCAATCTCATAATTGCACTAAACCGGCATGACTATCAGGTAGAACATATAATTACAGTGGTCATGTCTGTTTGTCACTCTTTCAGAATAGTCACTTCTGGGCTTGTTTCACGATCATGCGTATTGACTACTGGTAACGGTATTTTGTACAGTGCAATGTCTCAGCTGCTGTAATTTGCGTAACCCTTTTTGCTACGTGAACCTTTGGTCCAAAGGGTTCGAAAACACAGCCTCGGCTTGTAATTCATTGGGCTTAAGGGTCATATTTATCAATATATAGTACATGGCAGCCTAGAATGTGGCAATGGCCTTTACTTGTACTGATGTAAGCCGTTTTGATGTCATGTGTGTGTCATGTTTGTAGGCTTGCATTGATGCTTTTGTTGCTGTAGTAGTTGAAAATTGAATGGCTGGGTGGAATGAGGAGGTAACTGTATCCGACCCCCCCCCCCCAATGGTTTAAGTATCAATAACAATAAGAGGGGTAATTGCATTTACTTCCATATTTCACCAGACCCTTCAACTGATATTTTCACCACTAAGGGGGTAATTGCATTTACTTCCTTATTCCTCTGGGTCCTTCAATTGACAATGTCACCATTAAGGTGGTAACTGCATTTAACTCCTTATTCCACCCAACCATTCAATTGGAATTTATAAAACTGATGTAAGGATTACCGTTGATTGTTGCTGTAAATTTTCTGTTGAGTTTTACGTTTCAAAATGAATTTTTCAGGCGAGTGAGGTCGACATTCTCACGGCCGTCATTAAATGGGGAGAACATCAACTCGTAAGGCGCGTTGAGGAGCGAGGTGAGCGTATTGTCTTGTTTCCAGTTCTTGTTTCTGGTTTCCTCGTTGATTGCCTTTTTATGCTGATAGAGACGTCAAAGTCAGATCTGCATGTTAAACCTCTTTGGTGGGATTGGTTCCAAAAGAGGTCCTCTTTCACTTTCTGACTCATTCTGTGTGTGTGTGTGTGTGTGTGTAGGTGAGTGAGTGTGCAGTGGCGGAGCCAGGATTTCCAGAAGGGGGTGTTTTGGTTTTTGGTTTTGACCGTGACCAACTTTGGAAAAATCTTGACAAGCAAAAAAACGTTATCACCTCTAGTTTTTTTCCTGACAAGCAAGAAAAAAGGTCCTCACCTCTTAAAACCATTACATTCCATAGCCAAGCGGGAGTTTTGACCCCCAAAGTCACGTCAAAAATTTTAAAATGCATAGAAACTCATTAAAAATATTTTGTTTTTGGCAGCCTAGGGGGGTTTTAACTCCCAAAACCCCCCTTGGCTATGCCACTGGGTGAGTGTGTTTGTGTGTGTTTGTGTATGTTAGGGAATGACCGGATGTGTATTTTCCACTGGATCCGGATACTTTGGGTCGACATTTGCTGGATCCGGATCCAAAGCGGATATTACCGCACAGGATTAGAATGACCCTGCATTCACAGCGCCTGTAGCCCAGTGGTTCTTAAACTTTTTCAGGCCATGGACCGGCAATAATATTTTCTTGAAGCCGGCAGACCACCAACTTAAATGGCGCATACAATGTAAATAAATAAATATATAGTTTATATGTATATACAGTATGTGTGTATATATATAAATATATATATACAGTATATATACAGGCTACAGCATATATATATACAGTATATATATATATATATGAATATAAAAACTCAAATCCTAATTGTGCAATATTAATGTTTTCTCACAAAAGTAGGTAATGATAATAATGAATTAATGATTAAGAATTTGCATTAAGAATTCTAGAATTTTAATTGAAACACCAGGTAAAAATAAAACAAAAAAACACACAAAAAGCCACAAAAATTCAAAAGTACCGTAGACTTATCAAGCCAATGTGACAAATGTGCTTGTTTACTCTTAACAAGTAGGCCTAGATCAACATGAGGCTTGGTGTAGCTCAGAGCGATATATAAAGTAAACTATTGACTTTCAAACGATTCCCATTTTTGTTTCGTTTTTATTATTGTCTTTAAAGAGAATCCTGTTTCACACAAGTAACATGTAGAAGCAAATATTGGACTAGATGATCTCTCTATCACTTAGCTCGGGGTAGTCCTGTCCTATGCCAATAGGACCCCCGACCCACACTTTTGACTTGAAAGCCCCCGTTTTTTAAAGAAGCAATAAGTCGGCAGGTGCACTTGAGTGGTATTGCACACTAGTAGTTTGCGCACCAGAGTTAAGGGTTAGGGTTAGGATTAAGGGTTAGAGTTACGGGTACCCTAACCCTAACCCAAAAAGCAGTGTGCAATGTACTGGTGCGCAAACTACTAGTGCGCAAATTCCCAGGTGCACAAACTACTAGTGCGCATTCTGATGTAAACCACTTGTAAAGCCATTCGAAGGTACATTCCATTCTCAGCCTGGCAAAGGTAAGCAGCGAGTGGATCAAGGTCAAAGTCACGGCTAATTTCATCCAATCATGGCATTGGATGCACGACGATCATTTGTTCTGGTCTACATGACAAAATACAGGGTGGCGCAAAAAAACGGACTAGTCACATTTAGGTTTGCCATTTAATATAACATCGAATGAACTGTAAAATTTCAGGATTTTCTTAAAGCATAAGAAATTTCCGTCAAAGTGATGTTCAATATGTCATCCGTTTGCTGCGATAACCAATGGTAATTGCTTGCGAAATTGTCCCAATAGCCCGGTTGATAGTGTCCTGGCTGATTTCGTCCCAGCGTGCTGTCAGAACTTCTTGATGTAGTAGCGTATGGTTTTCTTCTTAAAATTTTGACTTCCAGATCCAAATCTGCTGAGTCAAAACACGCTCAACATCAGCAGAAAAGGAGCGAAAAAGCGTGACCTGAGCGAAGTGGAGCTGCGCGAAATACTCGCCGATCTGCTCATGCTCGTCCGAGTGGATCACGCCATTCCCACCAACAGCGAAGTGCTCGTGAATTCGATCAAGCGGGGCCTGATCAGCAGTCCGCCGTCGCACATGATCGGTCCCGACACCGGGCACTCGGCTGCCAGTGCGTGGGTTCGAACCCGCAATCCCGGTCTTTACGTCAAGCCGCGCCTATTTGCGCCGTACTGCGAAGAGGCAAAGGTAACGTTGGCGCGCTGGTGCTGATGTTTGCGCGAATTTTACACCGGCTGTTATGGTGTTTTTGTGGTGTTCTTTTTTAAAATTGCAGGCTTTGGTGTGGCTGCGCATTATGCCCAGGATGCGATTTGTAGCGGCCCAACTGCCCAACTGCATCCCCCTACTGCTACATCCTTCACCACTACATCCCCCCACTGCTACACTTCCCCAACAACTACATCCCCAAGCTCGACATATCCCCCCCCCACTGCTCCAGGTCACAAATCGCACCCTGGTTATGCCAAAGATTTTTGCCTATTCACCCTTACAGTGTTGGTCTTTGTTGATATTGGAAATTGCATCCTTCTATGTTTTATTGTTGTTATTTTATGTATATATTGTTCCAGGGTGTACTGGGTGTACTTTTTATGTTAGACTTTTTATGATCATGTTTTTATTGCAGGGTGCTAGTTTGTTTACATTGTTAACATTATGATTTTGTGTTTATCTTTGCTAGTTTAAAATAATCTTTGATGTATTGTCTCCCTTTGTGATCATCATCATCACCACCACCACCACCACCACTGTTATTGCCCATTGCTGGAAAACCAACTGGTACTTTATTTTTGCATTTTAGCAAGAATGCAACAGAATTAGGATATCGGTTGGCACAGTTTTTTAAATAATTAAAATGCTGACTGACTGACTGACTGACTGACTGACTGACTGACTGACTGACTGACTGACTGATGTAATTGTGATACTGTTGTTACTTGGCAGTTGATAATTAAAGAGATGAACAACCATGTACCGGACCAAAGCAGCAATGTTCCTATTCAATACATGAACAACTGTTCCATTCCTGATGCCTTGTACATGCTGGACGAGCAGTCGTACTTGCCACAGCTCAACCATCAATGGTCATTCTCATCTTCAACTATTGATGTTGTAGCCGGCACAATACCAGGTAAATATTGTTTGATAATGCCGTCATGTCTTTTCACAGATGCTGAATAGTGTACCTCCAACCGTGTCTATAACAACCCACCCCGCCGTCCCATGGATACACTGGCCTTTGCCCGACTGACAATACACCTTGACTATGGTTATGTCAAGAAAGATTAAGTGCATAAGAATGAACTGTTACTACTGTACTACTTTCAAAAGTGCTATGTAAATTTACGAGATTTTACTTACTTACGTTTAACTGAATTTATATCATGGTGAGTGGAGATGGCAATATGTCACTCGAGGACCCATGTGACCCTTTTAACCTTTGACCCGTGACTGATGACCTATGGGTCATTGACAATTAAATATCTCTTCTCTTTCTTTTTCTCTTTCTCCTCATCCTTGTCCTGCTCCTCTTTCTTCTTCTTCTTCTTCTTCTCCTTCTTCTTCTTCTTCTTCTTCTTCTTCTTCTTCTTGTTCTTCTTCTTCTTCTTCTTCGTCTTCTTCTTCTTTCTTCTTCTTCTTCTTTCTTCTTCTTCTTCTTCCATCATCTATGATGACGATGAGTTCTGATACGAGATGACTCCAGGTCTTCCTGTCTCTTGCCATGTGTGTTGCTTCTTCTAAGTTCAGATTTTGTTTTCCAACATCTTCTTCTTTTATGTTATCTATCCATCTCTTAGCTTGTCTTCCCCTACTTCTATTTTTCTATTTCCTACAATATTGCAGTTCAGAGCTCTCAAAGGCAGTCTTTCTTCCCCCATTCTTGTCATGTGTCCAAACCACTGTAGTCTTCTTCTTTGGATTTTGTCGATTGCTGTGTCCATCATATTCCTTCTTTCTCTGGTTACATCGTTCATATTACTATCTCTTCTTCTAATTCCTAACAGTTAAATATCTATAACTTTTCAAAGCCGTTAAACCTTGTCAAAACTAATGTGGAGCATCGCTCGAAGAGAAAAGCGCATAGCTACCCGACAATAAAACAACACATAACAAACCAATTAAAAACTTTACAGACATTACGAGTAATTAATTAATCAACATGTGCAAAAGAAGGAAGCTGCAATACTTCGGACACGTACAGCGGAACAGCGACACTAGGTCAACATTGGAGAGGACAATCCAACAAGGAATGATGTTGGGAACTAGACGAAGAGGGCGACCAGGGAGACGATGGGCGGATGACGTGGAAGAGTGGACTGGAATGAAAATGTCAGCAGCAGTCAAGAAGACAGAAGATCGACATGGTTGGAGGAAAGAAATTCATGCTGTCACCTTAACTTCAGATCATGAAGGAACAAGGAGAAGATGATGATGATGATGATGATGATGATGATGATGATGATGATGATGATGATGATGCTGTTACCATGGAGTAGCTTAAAAAACTTGCATTGCTAATTATTATTAGTCAATGAACGTGAGCTTGAAGCTTCATGCACTGCACGACTGCACCCAGTCTTATTGAACCAGTGTTTTATCCAGGCCTGTTAGGGGAAGATTCGCCCCACCCCAACCCTCAAAATTTATCCCCAACAAAAAAATTTTGGCCCTAACAAATTTTTGCATTGAACTGTGTCTCTTCCCCTCCAGCCATGTCAATTCCCCCCACCCAAAGGCCTGGAGTCTGGATAAAACACTGCATTGAACTTAAGCGGCATTGAGCGTGGCACTGGTTCAATATTGTAATGCGAACTGGTCACACAACACTAAGTGCTACTCCTCAGAAATTTTAATGGGAATTTTAGTTCTCATCAGAGATGGCAATCGGTCAATGGGTTATATTGGTCATGGGTCAAATGGGTCACCAATACTTGATGGGTCACATGGGTTGACCAATGGGTCAAGACCAGGCAATGACCCATGATCCATCAGAAGACTGATGCCCTGGGGCATTATGATAGTGGCGTCATAGAAGTTTTTTGATTGACTGATATTTTATCCAGATCTTTATCATCTATGAAATTAACTTTGTGTAAAGACCACTAGTTATTTTTAGAGACAGTTTAATTTAAAATTCAAAGGTCTTTCCATGTCTGTTGTGTCTTGAAGAGAAAGTGCTATTAGCTGAAAAGAAAGTGCTATTAGCAGTGATTAGCTTATGATAGAAAGTTTTAGCAATTATTTTAGCCTGCATTTATTTAATATTGGATACGAACTGTACTGTGTTAAGCGCTCTTGTTGTAGGCCTTAGCCTTGTCTACTGCGCTATATAAGTTGTCAATAAATAAATAAGTATCTTGTCTAACTATTTGTATTAATGGTTTTTGTACTAATCGGTCTTTAGTTCCCGATAAGGAAGTCCTGCATGAGATGCGATGCCGCGAGTCAGACCTTACTCGCAACAAACTTGCTCAGAGAGCTTACTCTCTCCTCAGCTCCGACCGACTCGCTGTGACTCGCGAGATCCAGCTCCGAGTCGTTCGCGAGTTCGGCTTCCCCGACTCGGCCATCGAAGTTCTCCAGGGGTCGTTGGATCACGCCCCCCACCGGCAGGACGCGTGTCTGCCCTCGTCGGGAGCGTGCTGCGGTTTGCCCCATCAGGGTCACCTCCTGTTTCAGTTTCGCCCGAGGGTCGTTGGTCGCAGGGGAGCATACGAAAGGCACAGTCCTTCGATGTCTCCAAGCGTAGCACAATCTTATGTTCAGCCAGAGGTGAGAAGAGGAAAATAATCTTGAACAAGTTTATGCTGAAATCTGATAATTTCATAATTACATACAGGGTGTCACAAAAAATACCAGACTATATTAAATGCAAACGTAAAGTTGGCTAGTCTGGTTTTTTTGCACCACCCTGTATTTTGGCATTTTATTTTTAAGACAGTCAAGTCAAAGTCCATCTCAAACTTCTACCCAAAGGCCACGCTGATAGGGTGGCACTGATCTTCGTGTCTAAGACCCTCAGCCAGGCATTCCATACCATGGATATGGGACCAGTAGACCAGTGTATCATGTAGCATGCCTTTTTTACTGTGCAGCTTATAATATAGGGCAGTGTGATGACAGGACTTGTTGAAGGAAACAGAAGACGAGGGCGACCAATGATGTGCTGGATTGACAATGTCATTACGACGTGGACTGGCCTTTATGGAGACTGTCTACTATGCACAGCACAGTGTTTAATCTAGGCCGTTTCCGGGGGGAAATTGTCATTTTCCCCCTGGAAATTTCAAATTCCCCTCTCCCCGGAAATTTTGGAATACTACATGGACTAACAGCGACCCATAGCAGAATTCCCCCCGGCTTTGTCAGTTTCCTCCCGGCTTTTTCAGTTTCCCCCCGGAGTCTAGATTAAACACTGGCACAGCATAAGACAGATCGCGATGGAGAACACTGACCCATTCCTGTAGCGACGGCGGCGCAATGACTTGGCTTGACTTATAATATAATAATATTGTTTTAACAATATTTTTTAGAAGAAAAAAACAAAATCGGTACTTTCATGATTTGTCATTGTCATCACTCATCACCTTCGTTGTCATCATCATCACCATCAACTGCATCGTCGTCATCATCATCATCATATTAACATTGTCATCGTCTTTAACCCCTTCAAGACGTATTTATTGTTTTCTCGAAAACTCTCCACAGACACAAAATTTTTTTGGGTTACTGTACAAAGAAGACTTCTGTCTCAATGACGCCAAAGCCCCTTTGTTTATCTCGTGCTATTTTAATGTGAGGGTTCATCCATATATTACGTATGCAAAAAAGTCATATTTTCACCCCCTCTCCCTCATTGCACATAGTGTACATAGGAAAAATCTCCAAAATCCGAGTCCCCCCTCAGTACGTACATACTATATGGATGGACATTACTGGCCTACTTTCACTGTGTTGCTTAGTCATCGACTATGAGCCTGGCATATTTCGTGATCTGCAATACATGATTGGAAACTGAAAATAATTTATTGAAAATAGATAGGGGCTTTCCCAAGGTATCCCGGGGTCACGCAGTAAAGGGGTTAAACTGATGGATGTGATGTTGTTTCGACTGCTTTTCAGTCTTCCCGAGAATCGCAGACGGAACCAACTCCAGCGCTACTAGCAATGCCGGACGTAGCAATGCCGGACGTAGCAATTGCTACCGCTTCGGTCGGTCACCTGTCGGTGCAAGAGGAGGACGCCGCCAGTGCTTCTTCGCAGCCGCTTGCAGACCTCGACCTCGACCTTGGCGACGGTACCTGTCACGCGCCTTCTGCCAACCAATGACGGCCTCCTATTTTTGACGGACTTGACACGTTCGTTTCTGTCGCAGGCATCTTGCCACCCGAATTCGGCTTATCTTGTTATTGCTGTCTTTGTTAAGCGTGACCAAAATCCGACGTGCGGATATCGGATTTTCAATCCGTATTTTATACTCGGCTGTGAATTTATCCGAACTCGCGTCTCCTTGCCCGTGGACTCCGACGACGTGCAATAGTGTTTTACCTTGAATGTGATGTTCAAATTGTTTTCCGTTGTTTTTGGTTTTTCATTTTTCGGCGCTCCATTTTGTCTCTCTATGCACTGCGCTAAGCGTATTTCACTGCAAAGCATTATTTGTAAAATATATTTTTTATCGATATCATCCGCTTGAGTAGCTGCAAAGTCACATTTGCTCCGATGTTGCTTGTAATGTTTACGTTTTAGTAATTTAACGAATATGTTTACGTTGCTAATGTCGATCGGTGGCGGTGAGCGGTCGGGTCTAGTCGTCGTAAAGTAATTTGTTGAAACGTGAACTGTCGGCCAAATGTCTTACTTATTTAAACGCCGTCGATGCAGAAATTGTTAGGATTCGAGTTATCGGAGATGCGCGCTTTCTCGCACAATTGTAAATCTACTGACTCGTGATTGTGATCTTTGGATTCTCGAATTTCTCTTGCCTTGTATTCTTGCTTTGCAAGGCACAGATGAATATTTTGGTAGAATACAGCATAATTTGTTGACTTTTGTTGGCTTTGGAACTCCCTACCCTGTCATCTTTCACTTCTGTTGCTGATTTGTTGTTTCCTTTAAGGGGTCGTACATAAATTACGTAACACGATGTTTGCACTTTTTTGCCTCCCCCCCCCCCGAAAAAATAGTCAGGCTCCCCTAAAATATGACATAGCAACGGGCCGACCCCTACCTCTCGCTTTCGGTCTCCCGAATCCCAAAAAGTCTTGACAAGCAAAAAGTCCATCCTTATATTATTTTCCCTCTCCAAATAGCCTGCCAAGCAAAAAGAAAAAGAAAAAAAGCTCATCATTTTGAAAATTTTGCATTGCGTTACGTCACACCCATGGAACCCCCCCTCGTCACACTTCGTAACAGATGTCCGGACCCCCTAGGCATGTTACGTCATTTGTGGATGGCCCCTAAGCTTAATTTATTAAGTTTGCGTGTTTGATTTGCGTTGGTGTTTCCTCTAATTGTGTTTACTCTATGCTTTTGTTTTATTGCAATTTCTTCTAAGCTTTTGGGGGATAACACAGTTGTACAAGTTGTTTGCTATTTTGGTGTAATTGCGTTGTTATGGCGTTGAGCTTCTCGTCGGTTTTATGTTTTTTTAAGTTCGGTTGTGACGACAAATAATCTCATGTTCATAGATTCTGATGTGTAGATTGTGTTTTTTTAAAAGGATTTGTGGTAAAACTGTTTGGGCTTCAGTGACTAGTCATATCAGGTTAACTCGGTTAACGTAACATTTTGCACTCGGCTCATGTCCAATGGTATATGAAGTTGTTCTACATGATGGTTCAACCAGGCCAAACTGGGGCTTGTCCTGAGTCATGGTTAACCCTTCAAACCCAGTTTCTGGAACGATTATGTCTGAACAGTAGGAACCCTGCCTCAAAGCGTTAAGTCAAGGCACCAAATGAGAAGCTCTTGATTTCAAGTAATTTTCTATTGGTTTGAATTGAAACAGGGTTTGTGATTTGCATATTAATTGCCGATTCTTGCAAGTGGAGTGAGTGTCCTGAACTTCTACTAGGCCTTTATGCTCGACCCCCCCACTTTTTTGAGAAGTTATCACTGGGAAGGAGGAAGGTATAGGGTTGGGCCTCCCCTACTTTTTCATTCAAGTTTGTATCAATGGTCTTGAACAAATCCATATTTTTCTTTTAAACCAGAGTTGTGCAGTGTAAAGGAAATTAAATTTCCATTATGCAATGCTAGATTTAATTCCTACTGCTTCTATGCAATTCAATTCTTATATATAATCTCATTATCTTGTATAAACTGCTTGCTAAGTTAATTAGGGCTGCGAATAGCAACGATTAATTAATCTTTAAAAGTTTTAATCGATTAATTTTTCGATTAATTTTTAAAAGTGTTTTGGTTGCTTGTTTATTTGAATATTACTCATAACTTAACTAGGTTTCCATTTCTGTTCAGACAACAGTGGCAATAATGAAAACAATATCACAGTTAGACATTTAGGGGGAGAGTTGAGCAATCATTTTCAGTTTGTTTTTAAGCCAACTGCAGATGGCAAAGTAGACATATACAGAGCTGCATTGCAAGCAAGTTCGCTAAAAACCTTATGTGATTATTAATAAAAATTAATTGATTAAAATCTTTTCCGATTAATCGGACAGAAACATTTTAATCAGTTCCAGCCATAAAATAAATATATCTGTTTACAGGAAATAGAATTTTTGCGTTCAGTTGAACGAAATTTCACTTTCGTGTTTCTGAGCATACAGGCATTGATTGATGTAGTCATCACGTATCAAGTTTATGCTGCTTATTGGTCTACGGTAAATCTGGCTTCTGTGAATAGAAATTCTGTGCTCGTTCTTAACTCCTAAGCCAGGCAGTGGCGGTTCCAGGGTTTCTTGGTGGTGGGGGAGGGATGAATGAATTCATAGAAAATTGGTGGGGGGTGAAAATATAACAAAAAAAATCGATAAAGTTTGCCGAAAACGGCTGAAATAAGGGGAATTTTATCCCTAATTTTACTACGCTTTTACCGAAAAATAGGTTGACAAGCAAAAAAGGTCATCCCCAGTTAGGTTTACTAGACTTTTACCCCAAAATAAGGTTTCACAAGCAAAAAAAGTAACTCCGAAAGTCCAGTGGGGGGGGGATGCATCCCCACTCATCCCCAACGTGGAACCGCCACTGAAGACAGGGATGGTAGCATTCATCTTCTGAGTAAAAGAAGGTAGAAGTTACCTTTGTATGGATTGTATGGATACATTATCCTGTAGAATTAAAAAGTTATATTGATCGCAATTACCAATATTTTTAAGCATAGTCATCAGTGTGAAATGTCCTGAGACACATTTTATAGTATTTTATATAATAGTTTTTGGCCACTTGTGACAAGTAGAAAGATTTGATAATCTGGTCAATGGTCGCCGGTGATATAATAGTAATAGTAATAATAATAATAATGATAATAATAATAACGTTTAGAGAGGTGCAGTAGAGTTGGCCCTGTGTGAGAACCACCATATATGCACCATGAGCACCCACAGAAATTTTTCCAGGATGGGGTAAAACACATTTTAACACAATGGTCACGGCTAATATTTTAGCAAGGTTTTCAAATTTCACTGTGATAATGTTGGTATTTGCATTTTCCAGGGGGGCAATGGCCCCCTCTTGCCCTAGTTTGCAGGTGCTCATGGTATGCACTTCATTCTTAAATATTGTGGTTTACGTTTTGCCTTGGAATCTCAGTTTTGTTTTACGATACTTATTTCGGGTATAGTGATAAATTGATAATCAAGGAAAACAACTGAGGCTGTGTAATATGTGACTTCATATTTAATCGGAATTCTATTTCTATCTTAGTCCATGTGCATGAACCAAAGTTTATTTAGCATTCTATGTTTCTGCAGACAATTAATTATTCAGAAGTATTGCAACTTGTTGGTTTTGAATTTAATCTAACCCTAAACTTCTATAGCACCACTTCATAATGCATGGAAGAAGCACAATGAAACACAAGTTCCAGAATTTGAAAATTCTCTGGTTCATTAATTGTTAGTTGATGTCAACTGAAAAAAACATGTCCAGTTTTGCAATCCTCTAATACAAGAAACTGTTTTGCAGCCGGGCATGTTGACATTTTGTAATACAGTTTTATTAAATACAGGCTTCGTTTTAAGTTACAGTGTTACAATTGTAAGATCCGATGTAACTTGATATTGTATGGGCATTGAAATGGTTATGCAGATCTGAGGTTTAGAAAGGAAAGATGATGTCCGGTGATTTTTCCGACAATCTCTCTCTTAAGGAAAGTCTCTCTGGCTTTACAAAAAAATTAAACTATTGTTTGCTGTATTGGCCGACCGATCGATATAATGATAGATTGCAGTTTGGTATTGGATGACAATCATGACCTGTTAATTACTGTGCAGTGAAATATTTACAGAGGAGAAAGGATGGAATTTCCTGGTTACTGCTTACAGACTGTCCTCTGCCACTGGTCCACTCTATACATAGCAAGGGGATGTTTCATGCTGATTTTAACTTATTTGACTAACTTACTTGTCATAGCGAAACGTTTAAAAGCCCCCGCCCCCACTGCACTTGTATGACTCTCAAATACCAGTAATTACATTTTAAAAATATTGTTAGGCTTTTTCACTCATGTGTTCAGAGGACCAAGAATGCAGTGTGTGTGTGTGTGTGTGTTGTCATTTAAAAGTTCGTTTTGTTAGCGAAAGCAGTTTGCTATTTCACTTGAAATGCATTTTATTGTATCTTTTTTTATATCAAGGGAAGACAGTCTTTATGTGAGGAAGAATCATTTTGCAGCAATAAGAGAAGAACCTCTAATAGCAGCGATGGGCATTCGTGACCTTTGTCTAGATACATTGGGTAGAAATAGAAGAGGTGCTATACAAATGTCACATTACAAATGTTACATTACATTGTCACATTACTTTGACCAAAATTAGAATGTTGTGTTAGCTATGCACTTAGGATCCGTTACATTTTAAAAGGTCAGTAATCGGATTTGTATCATTTGGTTATTGTTATGTAAATGTATGTCATGAATGATATCTTGCACCGCTGGTTATAACGTTATATTATACTGATTGGAATTGGACGTGGTAGTTAACAGGTGATGAAAAGGGCTCATCCATATATTACGTATGCAAAGGAGGCATATTTTCAATTCCCCCCACCCGTTGCACACGCCGTACATGTGCAAAATCTCCAAAATCCTTCCCCCGCTCAGTGCGTACGTACTGTATGGATGGACCCAAATAAATTATAGTCTAGAACAAATATAGAATAGTGAGTATAGTGAGAACCAGGGTGTGATTTGTAGGGGGAAGGGGGGAATCTTCCCCTCACTGCCCAACTACATCCCCCTACTGATACATCCACTGTTACATCCCCCCACTGCTACATTTCCCCAACAACTACGTCCCCCAACTCGACATGTCCCCTCCCCCCAACTGCGCCAAGTCACAAATTGCACCCTAGTGAGAACCATCCATAGAAGGATAGATTGATCGATAGCAGGGCAGGACTAACCACGTTGCATATGTTTCAATTGAAACGGGACCTACTTATAAAAGTAGCATTTTAGAGACCTATTAGATTTCTACTATTAGGCTACCAATACTGGTAGAGTTTAATACTGGTGACCAGTGGCTGATAGGCCAATTTCTTAACTTCCCCGATGTGTCCTTATACAGTAAACATTATGGGCCCTCATACTGTGTGCGAAAGTGATGTTAAAACATTGAATACGTCAGCGATCACTGATGTGGGTTGCCCAGGGTGAGCCCTCTGTCTCCTAACAGCCAGACGATGCATGGAGTTCGGTAGGGACATGTCCTGCGATAGCCCCTTTATATATTACTGTAATTAGATTTCTATTTGTAAATATAATTTTTAAAAATTATGATTATTCCAATGTCGATTAAGTTAGCACAGCAGCAGCTGCCTCACTAACTAGTAAAAGAGTCCGTTAAATTATAACTGATAACTAACACTGGAAATTATAACTGATTACTTTACCAAGACTTTTTAACAGCTGCAGTGCTTAGTTTTACTAAATAACTCTGACTCTATTTAGTAAAACTGCAACTGTTAAAAAGTCTTGGTAAAGTAGGCCTAATCAGTTATAATTTCCAGTGTTGAATATAGACTCTGGACTCCGGGGGGAAACTGACAGGGCCGGGGGAAGTCAGCTAGGCGCCGCTCTTAGTTGATGCAGTATGCCAACATTTTCGGAGGGGAATTTGAAATTTCCGGGAGGGAAAAGGGCAATTCCCCCCTCGGAAACGACCTAGATTAAACCCTGATAATTTCCTTCCCTGATACGTTTGCTATCTTTGACCGCTGACGTTCAGACAACCAGTTGCACTTTAAAACCTTAAAATATTCTAGATTGCAGTGTTTCCCAAACTGTGGGTCACGACCCAAAAGTGGGTCGCAGGACTCAGTCTAGTGGGTCGCGGGGTAGCGCGAAATTAGATTCAAAAGTGTCCTTTTCTAACCAATACCACAATGTCACATGCCTGCACAGAGCCGTAAAAAGAGTATTTGTCGCCCGGGGCAAGGTATAAAATCCCCCTTCCGACATGCTTTTTTAAGAGAGGCTGAGCGCTTAAGAATTAGCAGCTACTGTTGTGCTGCTTTCCAAGGCGCTATAGAAATCCACGAGATTTTACTTTACTTTACTTTATGATTTGATAACTGGCGATGACCTTTTTCTGCTTATCATGATTTTCACCACTTTGAGGAGTAAATTAATTAAGAAATAAAGTGCAATTAGCAGTGATGACCTTTTTTCTTTTCATAATAAAACTCCTGTTGTGAATGGTTCCCTGTCACTTCCTGGACCGTCACTTCCTGGCAGTGGCGTCATTTCACACTTTTCTTGGGGGCGAGATATTTTTTAAAATTTTTCTTTTAAATTTTTTAAAATTTTTCAATTTTTGACGAGTTTCCAAAAAAGTTGACGACCTATTTTTTGCTTGTCAGTCCATTTTTACAATTAGTTACTTCAGGTTACTCGACATCAAGTACTCCTTTAGGGCTTTAGGGGCTGCTGACCTTTTTGCCCCAAAACGCAAATAACGTCCCTGTTTTTGTTTTTTGTTGCACATTAATACATTGTAAATTAATATTTTCATTTCCTTGGGGGGGGGCACGACCTCCCCCAGTCCCCCCCCCAAATGACGCCTCTGCTTCCTGGACCGTCATAGTAAGGTAAAACAATGATGTACAAGGCGTACAACTCTTGACCATTAATAAGCATCTTGTCGAATAGCATTTCCCGAATACTTGCCCGCGTCTTAAGCCCATATTTGTCCCAATTATTCAAGTTATTGTCAAATGGATACTAATACTATATTGAATATGGATGTTTACATTACCGTGACATGTTTACCTAGACGTGTTATAATGTTATGCAACTAACGGTCCAGGAACTGACGGTCCAGGAACTGACGGGACACCGTTGTGAATAAAGTCAATCGCATGGTTTCTGCCTCTCCATGACGGACCCGGGGCAGCTTGCCCCCCTCACCCCCGTTCCCATCTAGCTACGGTTCTGTGCCTGCAATTCTCCATACACAGCCAATATTAAAATGATTAGTGTTTTATCCAATTTCAGTTGACAATAAGTTTGCAGGCATGTTACAAAGCCGGTTAAGCCGTTGAAGTGAGTCGCGCAGTTACAAAAAGTGTGGGAAAAACCCTGGCCTATAGTACTTTTAAACATTAACTAGAACGATGCTCGCTTCGCTCGCGCTCGCTTCGCTCGCAATGCCGAATAATACTATTGTGGAGAATTTGCATTTCGCGTCTATTGTTAGCAGCTACTGGAATATACGGGGTAATGCCGCACGTCTACGGGCAGTGTTGCCAGTGTGGGTTTTTCCTACCCAATCTGTTTTTTGGGCCTCGTTTGGTTGTTTGGTTTTTTTGGCGGAATCTTTTCGGAATCTCGCTTCGCTCGCAGTGCAGGATAATACTAATCCAATACCTATACCTAATACCCAATCATTGAATTCATGCTGAACAACATTTCAATGATCGCCACCTAGCCAAACTCTGCGCCACGTAATAATTAGGCCTATGTACATTAAAATCACGCAACTGTGACCATTTGTGACGCTGTACACGTATTTTTTGTGTACGTTAAAATGTACGTTAAAATTGCGCAAGTTCCTCAAGCTACGAACAATTGTTACCAATAGCAACGTCGTCGCACGCCCAGCCCTCTGACGCTGCAATGACTCGACTAAACCGGTTCTACGAACAATTGTTACCAATAGCAACGTCGTCTTCGAACATCGTCCACCAACGCATCGCGACGTAAGGACTAAGCGGTCTAAACCGTCTACCAATAGTCAACGCTCGCCCACCAACGCATCGCGACGTAAGGACTAAACGGTCTAAACCGTCTACCAATAGTCAACGCTCGCCCACCAACGCATCGCGACGTAAGGACTAAACGGTCTAAATCGTCTACCATTAGTCAACCAATCAGAACGCTTGAAGGTAACAGACAGAGAGACATACAGATAAGGATCTTAATATTATAGATGTTATTTCGCAATAACGCAAGGAAAGCGTATTCCGGCCATTTTGCTCTGAAACTCCACTAACAGTATAGTGAGAGAACCTATAGCGGTTAAACGATTTTGCCTTACTCATAAGATTTTTAAGAAGCGTAACAAAGGTGTGTTCATGGCAAAAATTTAAAAAAATAATTTTCGAGAAATTTCAATCTATATTTCTCTCATTTTTGTCTTATTTGGCAAAAATACGAACAAATTATACTTAATATATTTGCCACATTTTTCACTCGAACTGAATCAGGGTTTTGCCATTTATTCAAAATTCAGAAGACTCTTTTCAATTAACGCTCGCCAGATGGCCTGATAGCATTTTTTTTGATATTACATGCTATGATTAGGGTCGCGGCACGTTACAAAACCGCTGAAGTGGGTTGCAGTTACAAAATATTTGGGAAAACCTGTTCTAGAAGGATTATAACAATTACTTAGTCATGTAATGTAGATGGGTGACTATAGCCATTTAGTGTGTTTCTAACAGAAGGGGCGTACACCCATAAATTTGTATGCATTGCTCAGTCAGTTGAATAGCAATTTGGCTTTCTCGGTTGGTTTTGAAGCTCGCAGTTTGTATACCAGCTTCATGTTATGTAAATGATTTACTTTTTTATAAATTATATTATCCATTGACTAGAAAGATGCTCGCTTCGCTCGCGCTCGCTTCGCTCGCAGTGCAGGATAATACTAATCCAATACCTATACCTAATACCCAATCATTGAATTCATGCTGAACAACATTTCAATGATCGCCACCTAGCCAAGCTCTGCGCCACGTAATAATTAGGCCTATGTACGTTAAAATCACGCAACTGTGGCCATTTGTGACGCTGTACACGTATTTTTTGTGTACGTTAAAATGTACGTTAAGATCCTCAAGCTACGAACAATTGTTACCAATAGCAACGTCGTCGCACGCCCAGCCCTCTGACGCTGCAATGACTCGACTAAACCGGTTCTACGAACAATTGTTACCAATAGCAACGTCGTCTTCGAACATCGTCCACCAACGCATCGCGACGTAAGGACTAAACGGTCTACCAATAGTCAACGCTCGCCCACCAACGCATCGCGACGTAAGGACTAAACCGTCTACCAATAGTCAACGCTCGCCCACCAACGCATCGCGACGTAAGGACTAAACGGTCTAAACCGTCTACCAATAGTCAACCAATCAGAACGCTTGAAGGTAACAGACAGAGAGACATACAGATAAGAATCTTAATATTATAGATTATTATTGTTGTTGTTGTTGTTGTTATTATTATTGTTGACCATTGGTCAGTTTTCGTTTTAGCTTCTCATGATGGAAATAAAGGTTCAAAATTCCCTTTCAGACAACGCATGCGCGATCGCCATTTACTCGACTCAAATTTGATCTATTTTCTTTAAATTGGGGGTGGGGTGGGGTTGGGGGTGGGGTGGGGTAGGGCAGATGCTTTGGGCGCCAAAAATTCTTTGATCTTGCTCTCTACTCAGCGTAGAAAGAGAAGAAACTGAGAAAACTGACTTTGAGAGGCACGTCATAGACCAGTTCGCTTCAGCAAAAAAGCAAGAAAAGTACATATGTAGGCTACCTTTAATCTTGTATTTGTATCATTAAAATGTCATGATTTGTTAATTAAAGATTTGTCAACCTGCTAATTTAATTTTCTGACCACTCTGCCATGGAAGCCAAATAGGCCTACTCTAATACTGTACGTCCCTGCCTTTAAGGGCATTAACTGAACCCCCAAACAACCGAATAGGCTGTTACATCTATACAACGTTCTCTTGCAAAATTCACACGATACAAGAAAACAACACAACTTTTATCACAGCGGAAAATTCTGAGCACCGGTTCAAAAACTTCGAGACACTTCTTCTATCGGTCTGATGCCCTGGTTCTCTAGCAACGACATCGGTAATCGACAGTGGCGGCTCCAGGATTTGGCAAGTGGGGGCTTTGGGATGGCAACTTTTTTTAGCATGGGGGCCCAACTATTTTTCATAAACCAGGACTGGTTAGTCTAGTTTCTTAGAATGAGTGGACTAAGGTACGGGGACCACTGGGGGGAGGGGGGCAACAAGGCCGGTCCTAGGCGTAGAAGTAGACGGCTGCCTACGGGGGCACTTTTTGTGGGGCGGCATTTTCGGACTAAAATATTTTTTCTGTTAATAAATTTTGACGATTTAAGGGCACGGTTCTGATAATATTGCTCTGGACGTACTTTAAAATGCATAGAAATTGCGCTAAACTTATATATATATCATATGAATATAGCACGGATAGATAGGCCTATGGACATAGGCCTACAGCAAATTTTGCCAGTTTTAGGGGGCTGCTCTTACAATGAATGCAGTAAAATATGCATAGGAAACCCACATTTAATAATATTTAGGCATCACTTTTGCAAGTGACTAAGACAAAATTAATTAATTTCCATTTCCTTCGCTGCATTGCTTGCGTGTGGGGGGAGGCAACATTACATGTCGCCTCTTCAGTGTTGGAGTTGTAAAATTTGAGCTGGGGGGGAGGGGGTTGAGGACTGAAATCCAATGCATGACAGTGACTGCATGTACCAGATATGCGATTTTTGTGAGGGTTGCAAAGTTAGCTGGGGAGTTCAAACCCCCGGCAACTCCAACCCTGCGCCTCTTCTAAGAAAATTCGTCGGACCGACCCTGGGGTATCGACATTCATCGGGGGGAGGCACCGCGCCCCGCCCCCTTATGTGCCCTATGTGGAGCCGCCCTCGATTAATAAACAGTTCAAACGTACCATTCTTTGTTGTCTTTTACCTTCTGTCGCGAATACTTTGCCCGTCCATTTAGGTGAATGAGCGGTTTCGAATTGTACGCATCGTATCCGCTCCCCTCGTCTATCCTGTACGTTCCCTCGTCGCGACTTCGATACTTATACACGGCATAGGCAACGACGAATAGGAACAGCATGACACCGAACGGCAGTCCCACGGCCAGACCGACGTGCATCGCCGAAGTCCGAGACGCATGCGTGTCTCTGTCCGTCTCCAGTTTTGCGTTTAACTGACGGTGGTTCGAGTCGGTAACGTTCGTGACGGTGTTCGTTGGATTCGACGCTGGTTCGAGGTGGGAGAGGAACATCGGGTGAGTCCTTGTGCCCGGCTGCGACCTTTGTGAATCGAGCGAGATGTTGTAGATGGACGTGCCTTCGACTGGTGGTGCCGCGGGCCGGCCGCGACCCGCGGGACCGGTGCCGGAGGAGGAGGAGGAGGAGTCGGGACAGCCGTTCTGGTTGTGTTTGCATTGGCTGGTGTCCGGTGCGGACCCGCTGCTTCTGTTCCTGCGATGTTCGACGTCGGACTGTAGATTTGGAGGGGGCCTGAAAAAACACGGGTGTTGTATACAGGGTGGCGCAGAAAAACCCGGACTATATTAAATGCCAAACCTAATTTTAATGTGACTAGTCCGGTTTTTTCGCCACCCTGTAGAAATCTAAGCTCAATTCGATCTGAAAGACATTGAATGTATTAATGATTTTAGAAATGCCATCAATTACAGATTACAAATACCGAAAATTGCGTTGAGAGACAGAGATTTTCCTACAGCCCCAGCGGGGGGTTACACCCCCGGTTTGTGGCAGAAACACCCTTCCCCTACACCCCTTCCTAGGGGTGATGTTGGCTATCAGCAAAACAGACTGATGTTAAAATTATTCATTTAAAATTCGAAAGTGGGAAATTCACCTCTGGAAGTTGAAATTTGAGCCACTATATATAACTGACTCCACAAAAATTAGAATGGACCGTTTGAAAACGGAAGAGAAGACAACAGAAATCATATTTTTGACTTGTATTTTCCTTTTTCCGGGGGCCAAGCATTGAACCCCCGCATCCTCCCCTGCCCATTTCTATTCCCCTCGAGTCCAAGGAGCCAGATGAAACACTGGACATTGACACCCCCTGCAATTATGGGACCCCCCAACGCATTTCCTGGGAAATAACCTGGGGAGAGAGAGAGAAGGAGAGAAAAAATCACTTGACTAGAGCAGAGTTTCCCAAACATTTTGGAACCGTGGTCCACTTCAGCGGTTTTATAACGTGCCGCGACCCTAATCATAGCACGTAATATAAATAAATGCATTGCGCCATCTGGCGAATGTTAGTTGAAAAGGATCGTTTGAGTTTTGAATAAATTGCGAGCAAAAGCCAAAAGCTCTGATTCAATTCGAATGAAAATATGACAAATACATTAGGCAGAACTATTTTTATTTTTGCCAAAGATAGGACAGAAGTAGAGAAATAGATATGGAAATTTCGTGAAAATTACCGTTTTTTAAAATTTGCCAGGAACACACCTTTATTACGCGTCTTAAAAATCTTATGAGTATGGCAAAATCGCTTAACCGCTAGGTTCCAAAAGTTTGTCCACAATAGATTCCCTATTGTTAGTGGAGTTTCAGAGCAAAATGGTCGGAATACGCTTTCCTTGCGTAATTGCGAAATAAGATTAATGTTTAAAAGTACTAGAGGCCAGGGTTTCCCAAACTTTATGGAACTGTGTGACTCATTTCAGCGGCTTTGCCGCGTCCCTGCAAGCAACTGTCAACTAAAATTGGTTTAAAAACACTAAACATTTTTAGTATAAACCTTGTATGGAGGATTGCAGGCATATAATTTTCTTAAAACCTAAGCCTACTTACAAATTGCAAGGCTTTTGACATTGTGGTGGTATTGGTTAGAAAATGACACGCTTGAATCTAATTCCGTGCAACCCCGCGACCCACTAGACTGAGCCCTGCGACCCACTTTTGGGTCGCGAACCACAGTTTGGGAAACACTGGACTAGAGGGCAAAGAATGAGATTACAGAGAAAAACCAAAATGGGTTAAACACAGTGGTACTCGCACAAAGCGAACCACTCTAAACCTAGTTATTATTATTATTATTATTATTATTATTATTATTAGGCCTATTATTATTATTATTATTATTATTATTATTATTATTATTATTATTATTATTCTTATTTAGCATTTCGCCATTTGGTGGTGACAAATGCAGTGGCAGCTCCACCGGGGACCCAAGGGGCCCTTACCCCTATTGAGTGCCTGGCCCCCGTAGTGGCCCCTGTTGGGACCCTATACTTAATGCTACATACATTAAACAACAAATGGTTGGCCCCCATGATTAGAAGTTGCCACCCAACGCCCCCTACTTGCCAAGTTCTAGAGCTGCCACTGGATAAATGCGTTGCGAAGTAGACGGGCGCATATTATTATTATTATTATTATTATTATTATTATTATTATTATTATTATTTCTATTATTATTATTGCTTTTATTTATTTTGAGTGCTTGATTTATGAAAAAGTAGCGACAGTCTGACAACTGACCACAGTTTTATTTCTGGGCTCCACAGACTCCACAGCCAACTTCTGGAACATCAAACATTTGCTGTAACATAATAAATTCTTATAACATTTTACATAATATTACATTCGTCGTTATCAGCGTTATCTATCTGAATAGATTCCTGTTCCTACCGAGTGGCCTGACTCCCTTAAGGCGCAGAGGTGACATTGAAGACGTAGATGACGACGACGATATGGAATGACTGTTTGCGTTACGACAACTGTGTTGACCGCCATTTTCGATGCAAGGGCCTTGGTCGGAAAGCTGAAGAATGTAATGCAAGGTTATGTAATGTAATAGACTTTTTATATAGCGCCTCTTCAGTCTTATTATTATTATTATTATTATTATTATTATTATTATTATTATTATTATTATTATTATTATTATTATTATTATACGAAAAGAGCATCGCTAGGGGTTAAATATCTTTCCGAATAGCTTCATATGAATGTTGCCATATTTTTCTTATGAAACAAATAGGCCTAGGCCTGCTGTTAAATCACCCCAATCAGACTATTTGCTACTACATATTTGATTATTTGAAGATATGAACACATCAAATAAGAACCTCGTTTGAATCAGTGGCCGTTGTCTGGTTATAAGTCTTCAGTCGAATTACAACTGCGTTTGGCGAGGTTCTAGATTCAAAATCAACAAAACGTTTATACATATTAAAACCAATGCCGGCTCCAAAGAGGGGCCCCGAGGGGGAAGGGTGCCCCTATTGAGTGCCTGCCTCAGTGACTCCTGTTGGGACCCTATGCTTAATACTACATACCTAACAACAAATGGTTGCCCCCATGATTAGAAGTTGCCACCCCAGAATTAGCATTTAAGAATCTTGATATTCAAGGAGACAACGGTAAGCATGTCAAGCAGGGTAGCATTGTAGGTAGGACTTGCCAAATCCTAGAGCCGCCACTGATTAAAACCTACAACAAGCAAATCGATTTGAGTCTATCTGATTAACATCCCAATAATGTAAATAACTCACAAATTGTTTTTTTACATTAGTAACAGATTTCTCGCATACGCAAAAACTCCAAGTATATGGGAAGAACTCGTAGAATTAGCATTTAAGAATCTTGATATTCAAGGAGACAACGGTAAGCATGTCAAGCAGGGTAGCATTTAGCATGGGCGTCCGGAGGGGGGTGCAAGAGAGTGCAATTGCACCCCCTGGAAAATTGCTCTGAAAAAATTAAAATTACTAATAACCTATAATACTAATATTTATATTTGTATATTATATTAATAAATATAATTACTAATAACCTATAATACTAAGCCAAAAGAATCTGAAGAACTTTCTTGTAGTGCTAAATAATTTACTATCAGTCCGGTAAATATTGACAATCCTGTACAGTACTATTGCTGTTTCTTTTGTCACACGACCCTGTTTTGCACCCCCTCCCCACAAAGAAAAATTGACCCCGACGCCCATGGCAATTAGCACTGCGAATACGACGAACATGCAGTAAGCAGCGATGTAAATAAAGTCTCTTCCTGAAGAAGAAGGAAGAAGAAGATTTGAGGCGAGTAAGGGACACCGGAGCACGGTTGAAGAAGCGTCTGTTTCCGTGTCACCTGATATAAGTTGAAGGAGAACGAAGAATTCCGGTGAATTCGACGTCGCCTACGATGGAGATTCTGTCGTCTCCTCTCGACGCCAACTCCAAAATACGATGGTTGTTCACGAATAAACCTAAACCATGATTTTAAAAACCTAAACCATGATTTTAACCTAAACCATGATTAAACCATGATTAAAAACCTAAACCATGGCTTAGAAACCCTAAACCATGATAAAAAACCTAAACCATGAAAAAACCATAAATCATGAAAAAACCTAAACCATGATTTCAACCTAAACCATGATTAAAAACCTAAACCATGGTTTAAAACCTCTAAACCATGATAAAAAACCTAAACCATGAAAAAACCCTAAACCATGAAAAAACCTAAACCATGATAAAAAAACCTAAACCATGATTAAGACCTAAACCATGGTTTAAAAACCCTAAACCATGATTTTAAAAACCTAAACCATGATTTTAAAAACCTAAACCATGATTTTAAAAACCCTAAACCATAATAAAATAGAAACCTCCAGTGGTGGCGTAGACTGGAGAGGGTTGGGGTTAACCCCCACCCCGGGTTGCCCGACCAAAATTGTTTATTGCGTATTATTATACTGTGAATGGAGTGGCGCTAAAATCGGATTTAAGGTAACGAAAAAGAATAAAAGAAGTAAAGAAAAACATCAATATAGTTTTATGCGCTCATATGGCTATATAACTAGCTTAATCAAGCAAAATAATAGGCAAATCAGTGTTTTATCCAGACTCCAGGCCTTTGGAGGGGGGAAATTGAGGCTTTCGGGAAATCCTGGTTACGCCACTGGAAACCTCCATTGCCTTACTCGCTTCTTTTCCTATAGTGCAGAAAGCTCATCATCCTCTCGTGGCTATGTGCTAGTAATGTTTGCATCAGGATTGAACACTAATTATTGAATATATATATATATATATATATATATATTCTATTTAAAAACCCGACAGCTATTCATTCAGGACTCATTCTCGAGCAGAAGAAATCGGTTCGTTGGAAGGGAATTAGTAACAATGAGGCAGCTGTTAGTTCGGCTGTGACCAGTGGCGTAGCGAGGCAAAGTGCCGCCCGGGGCGAGAACAAAAGTTCCGCCTCCGAACTCCGAAAAATTCCTGACCAGGAAAAAAAATGTTATCGACTTCCCTACATTTTCTGACAAGCAAAAAACTTCATTAAAGGAAAGCAAAAAAAATTAAAAATAAACCTCGAAAATGACGCCCCTAGAGCAGGTGCAGCCCGGGCGGTTCGCCCCCACTGCCCTCTCGCTACGCCACTGGCTGTGAGTTAGGGGTCTGCATATTATTAGCCTACACCGTGAGTAGCTTTCACCTGAGCCAAGAATATTTTACACCCTCTAACACCCCGTCCCCAACCCCCCTTCAATCTGAGACCGACAATCCCCCCAACACCCCCAATCTGAGAGTCGGATGAGCTTTTCTTGCTTGTCAGACTTTTTCGGCAGGGCACCCCCGGAATGTACCAACACCCCTCCCCCAAATTGATAATTCTAGAAACAACCCTGACCGGAACTCACCTGAGATTGTCCCGCGAAATGGTTTGGTCAGCTTGCCCATTGCGTTTTTGTGACCGCCAACAAACACCTTCTCCATGTTGTTGAAAGTAGACAGTTGACGACCTAGACAAAGAAGAAAGATCGCTGCAGGGATTGTAATCGAAATTTTCTGGCGAAAAAGTCTCCGTGGGCAAAAAAGTCTCATCAACGAGGTATAAGTCGCTAATGCTACCTATCAGGGGCGTAGCCAGGAATTTAATTTGGGAGGGTATAAATATTTTGGGTGGGTATAAATCGTAACTATAAACTACATAAACCATATAAACCACATATAACCACATGTAAATCACATAAAAAACTTTAAGGTAGACTGATTTTGGGGGGTATATATACCGATATACCCCCCGTCGCTACGCCCCTGCTACCTATGCCGGGTGCTTTTTTCCTAGGAAAAAGGTTAGAGAACACATTTCAAATTCATAAGAAGCATACCATAGATATAAGCAGAATATTATCAATGCTTGGTATAAAAATTCATAAACAATATTGCTCGTTGTTTTGGAACTGCAATTTACGCAGTTCCCGTGCGTTCCCATTGAAAAAAGCACTGTATATGCTCACAAAATTCTCAACGATTTTGCTAACATCTCACTACCGGTCCCAATGAAAATAGCGGGGGGGAGCTCGGGGGCTCGGCCCCGTGATTACACCAACGATTACGATTATGGCTATTATTACTGTCTTTTTCGAAGACACCAAAACAAATTCTGGATCTTATAAATCCCTTAAGATTTTCTCACCTGACGGAAATTTCGTCTGTACCGGGAAATTGTCGACCTGAAGCGTGGAATTTGCTCCCGATCGGCAAAACCTTAAGAAGTGATGTCCATTGTCGTTGACTTTGTTGAAAGGTTCGCCGATGGGGTGAGCCGCTGTACCGACATTGTACACTATGAAGACGTTACCATCAATCTGAAAAAGTGAACAAACACAAACACCATTCATTCATCTTTACAATCTTCACAGTGGTTTTCACACACGCTTACACAGTCTCCTAAACCACTTTAAATCACATTATTATTCTATTATTATTATTATTATTATTATTATTATTATTAGTAGTAGTAGTAGTAGTAGTAGTAGTAGTAGTAGTAGTAGTAGTAGTAGTAGTAGTAGTAGTAGTAGTAGTAGTAGTAGTAGTAGTAGTAGTAGTAGTAGTAGTAGCATATTTTATTATTATTATTATTATTATTATTAATGCAGATGAAGATTTAGAAATGCAAAAAATGTAAGACAAAACGCTTATTTTACCGATCACCAGTTAAAGCACGGCTGACCTAATCTTAATACCTTAATTTAATAACTAGTAGGCCTAAATGTAAAATTTTTTAGGAGTACGTGAATCTTACAAATCATCAGGTCTACCTATTCCAAATCCTCTTATATCTAGCCTATGCTTGCACTTAACAAAAACCACGTCTGCCTATCCACATGATACACAACCAGTCGCCAAACTTTCCGTGACCCGTCAAATGCGCGACCGACATTTGCGCGCCAACATTTGCGCGATGTTCGGTGATATAATACGCGCTTTTGTCGGCGCGCATTTGTCGATTTTACGTTAACGCAAATGTCGGGCGCGCAAATGTCGGGCGCGCAAATGTCGGGGTACCTAACTTGCCCCATTCTTTCCAAAATAAGGAGCAGCTCTTGGAATTTGGTTTGAATGAGTGTTCCATTTCCCATCACGCCATGTCCTAACACTTCGATATGAATTGCTGCATCGCTTAAAAATAATAATAAGTGCTGAAAGAGAAGAAAATACGAAATTCGCTTATTTATTCATTTATTTATTTATTTATTCATGCCTTTGCAACCATTTGGGTTTTCACCGTGGTAAGAAATCATCAAGCGAGAAACTTCTGTGATGGGTTTAGTTTAGGGGGTCAGGGTTATTTCTTGGACTATAAATTTAAGGGTGTATGTATATTTTGGGGGTTCATCCTTGCCGAAAACGCCTGACAAGCAAAAAAAGGTCATCACAGGCTCAGATTTAGGGGTGTTGGGGGTGTCGGTCTCAAATTGAAGGGGAGGGGGTGTTGGGGGTGTTATGGGGTGTAAAAATATCCCTGAGGGGGTAGACACAACGTGTCCCTGACAGGCCCGTCGAGAGAAATTATGGATCCCCCTGAGCAGAGCAGTCACGGGCCCCTAAAATTTTTAAAGAAAGTTTTTGAAACGTTTATAATAACGATTTCCCAAAAATATGCAAAGCAAGCGTAAAAAGGTGCAAGGTGGCGATGCCAATTTTTTCGTTTCTGAGACTTTTCAAGACGACAAGCAATGCTTTTTACCCCCCCACCCTCCCCCGCTCTCATAAACGGGTGCGACACAATGCACTCTAAGTAATATTGCGTGACATAGGCCTGGGCCGCCCCCCCCTAAGGATCGCCTGGCCCCTGTGCATTTCCACCCTACTCCCATCTCGGCAGGTCTAGCTCCTGTCAATCTGCCCCTGCTATCTCAGTAGGTTTTCTATCACGACACTGTTATATTAATATCTTCTATTCGTGACTGTTTCCTGAAGTTTCTACCGGTTAGCCCCTGTCTTCAATCTCCGAAAATAAATGAAACTTTATCAATTTCATTTCCGTTCTCATAAATGTTCATTAGACCGGCTCCACTCAACGCCCAAGTTTCGCCGCCGTTAGCTTCACACTCGAGACGCGTGGATATATATCTTCTGTCAGTGCGCCAATGTCCTGCTGTGCTGTGTATGTATTCCAGCCACGCAACGTTTTGACACGTCAGCAGTTTTAGTTAAAACCAACATAATCACGCAACATATCTCCAAGATGACGGAAGCTGTGCCCTCCCCCCTCAGAGTCACTCCATCCAGTTGGACCACACTAACTGCCTGTCACCTTCAGCGTTCAGGTATAAACGGTTCTGACAGACAAAGTGACGTATCCACAAAAGGCTTCCAACCTTGTCACGACACTTCCCAGGATGTCCAATTTTTTGCACATGGTGTACAGTAGTGGCCAAAAATTCATACGAAAAAAATTCATCTCTAATAATTAATTATTGTCTAGTGTCAAGCTGAGACACTGATAGTAGGCATCTCGAATATTAATTAATTCTCTTCCTCTGCCTTTCCATTTAGTACCCGTTAATTTTGATTACAAACACTGGCTTCTGTTTCTGTTATCATTGTACGAATATTGTAATCGTTAATAATGTTCTTCGAGCGGACCAATTCTAGGAGTGACTTCCATACAGTACTCTCGGTCAAACTGCTTAACATCTCGTTATTATTATTATTATTATTATTATTATTATTATTATTATTATTATTATTATTATTATTATTATTATGTGAAAGTTCAGTAGAAGGCGACAGCGTTATTATCAGGATATTTTACACCCCTAACACCCTCAACACCCTCCGCCCCAATCTGAAACAGACACCCCCAAGACCTCCCCAATCTAAGAGCCGGACACCCTCTTTTTGCTTGTTAGACTTTTTGGCAGGGCACCCCAAAAATATACCAACACCCCAAAAATTGGTAATCCTAGAAATAACCATGGTTATTATTTTTACTGTGTTTATTATTATTATTATTATTATTATTATTATTATTATGTGAAAGTTCCGTGGAAGGTGACTGTGTTAATAATAATAATAATAATAATAATAATTATTATTATTATTATTATTATGTGAAAGTTCAGTGGAAGGCGACTGCGTTGTTATTATTATTATTAATGTTATTATTATTATTATTATTATTATTATTATTATTATTATTATTATTATTATCATCATCATCATCATCATCATCATTATTATTATAATAATGAAAGTTCCGTGGAAGGTGACTGTGTTATTATTGTTGTTGTTATTATTATTATTATTATTATTATTATTATTATTATGTGAAAGTTCCGCGGAAGGCGACTGCGTTATTATTATTATTATTATTATTATTATTATTATTATTATTATTATTATTATTATTATTATTATTATGTGAAAGTTCCGCGGAAGGCGACTGTGTTGTTGTTGTTATTGTTATTATTATTATTATTATTATTATTATTATTATTATTATTATTATTATTATTAAGTAATGGGTTCGATGCTATTAATGACCAGTTCCACTTCGATGTAGTCAGTCGAGGTGTCGCTGGCGATGCGCAGAAGTACGGCGTCCGATTGACTCGTGACGAATCCAAAGGCGATCAGATCTTGGCGCGTGTTCATCTTCTCGTAATCGCCGAATGTGAAGACGATCAGACCGCCGGAGAACCCAAATTGGTAAGAACTGGCGTCTAGAAAAGACATTGTCAAGCAGATTCTATAAGACCTCC
This sequence comes from Metaphire vulgaris, assembly GCA_018105865.1. Taxonomy (NCBI): domain Eukaryota; kingdom Metazoa; phylum Annelida; class Clitellata; order Crassiclitellata; family Megascolecidae; genus Metaphire; species Metaphire vulgaris. The sequence continues at coordinate 3,107,111 of CM030859.1, read as the reverse complement.
GTCTCTCCGACAGGGCAGCGTCCAGAACAGTGGCGGCTCCAGGATTTGACAAGTGGGAGGGGGTCGCAACTTCTAAGCATGGAAGTCAACTATTTTTCATAAACCTGGACTTGTCTATAGTTGCTTAGAAAAGAATGCAGTAAGGTACGGGGCTATTGGGGAGGGGGGCATTCAATGGGGGCATGGCCCCTCATGCCACCATGGGGAGCCGCTACTGGTTGAGATGCAGGGATATACTGCCGAAATATATTTGTTTGCCATGACCATGATGTTAACATGCGTCTAAAATATTAATTATATATATTCTAATTAATTATTTAATATACCAATATCCGGCAACATGTTCTTAAAAATCGTAAATTTAGTAACTAATATTTTTAGAATTATGATTTATATACTTATTCCTGGTCTGGTTTTTCCCAAGATGGCGTCGCCGCACTCTTTGGAATTTGATGGAAAAACTTAAATGGTTGCTTCAGTACGTAGTAGAGTAGTAGACCCTGCTACATGGTATACCAAACTTCATCTATTTTAATTAATCCAGGGGTTGACATTTTTTTACAATGAAGCCAAGCAGTAGGGTCTACAGGCTTTATTGCAGCAATCTTTATATATATATATATATATATATATATATAATATTATATATTCAGTGTATATATGCAATGTATATATATAGACTATATACAGTATGTCATTTCACACTTTTTCTTGGGAGGGGGCGAGAAATTTTGTAAAATTTTCTTTTAAAATTTTTTAATTTTTGAAATTTTTTCGACTAAGTTTGAGTTTCGAAAAAGTTGACGACCTTTTTTTGCTCGTCAGTTCTTTTACGTTTACGCTTACCAAAAAATAGTTGACGACCTTTTTTAGTGACGTCCCTGTTTTTGTTTTTGTTGCACATTAATGCATTATAAATTAATATTTTCATTTCCTTGGGGCCACGGCCTGTTTTTTGTTTTTGTTGCACATTAATACATTATAAATCAATATTTTCATTTCCTTGGGAATACAGCCCCCCCAGCTCCCAAATGACGCCTCTGACTATATATACTGTATAAGTGTATATATTCACGTATTATGCACGATTTTAAGGCGCTCATTCAGATGCAAGTCCGTAAAATGTATATAATTAAGTTATATATATGTAATCAGGGGCGTCTACACCATATATAAGCCTTGGAGCAAATGCTCCAACGAAAAAGAGGGGGAAGGAATTTTTGATTTATGGGGGAAAGGGAAATTTTTTGAAAGAACTTTCGAGGGAAAATTACGCCGTTATGGTTCATAATCTGCCGATTACAAATTATCATCTCTATGACGTTGAAATGTATGATAAGATATGACGTCGTCATAGACTCATAGTCATCATACGTTGAACATTGCAGTGACTCCAAATAGCCTACTTGTGGTGCGTAGTGGACAGAACAGCTCAGACAGAAGTAGCCTAAATAGCATTAGGCCATTAGCATGTATTGTACTTTTTCTCTGTTTGTTGGCGAAAATCTCACATAATTGCAAGTTGTAATATGTTTCGTCAACACTTTTTTCACCATCATCCCATCATCCCATCATCATGGACTGATATTAAGAAAATAAGCAAAAAAATTACATGGTCTAAGATAAAAATCATGATGTATCAGGTGCTCAATTGTGAATCGTGTGCCAAAACTCCACTAAAACTCACCTACGAGCATCTGCAACTTCAAAATTTTTCCGGGGTTATACCATCGGACCCCCGTGGCGGGAGGGCCTTTCCGCCCCTCCCTTTCACCCCGAGCGCCTTCGGCGCCTGCGGGGCGCTTCGCGCCCCCGCCTCCGCGGTCCCAGAACGCCTATGTCAGGTTTGGGGGGGAACTTGCTCCAATGAAAAAAGGGGGGATAGACGCCCCTGTATGTAATAAAGTTATATAGGCACCTATATACAGTATATATATATACTGCCTATATTATAGGCCTATATACTTTGCTTGTATTTCCTATTCATCTTAATGAAATGGACGCACTTATATTCGCATTCGAATGAACGCCTTAAAATTGCGCATATAATGCGAATCAGCGCATGAAACGCGGTGCTAAATAGCGGAAAACATGCAAACTCTCTTCGCTTGTGAAATTAACGTGATGTATGTTCTCTAGGAATAACTTTATGCCAATTTACTGTAGCAGTGAGACAACAGAGCCCATACCTTCATAAAGACGTCTTCCAGGAAACGGAGTGACGTTACAGTTGCAACTGTACGAGTGAAAACTGTGGCGGCAAATTGTTTCATCCGAACAAGGCGGCATTTCAACTCTTTCGACTCTGAGCGAATTCATCAAAACAAAAAATAACTAATATTTTAAACCACAATTTTCCTTTAGAAAATAACAAACAAAAGTCCTAATCGACTATAGTCAACAAGATCAGAAAAATCTTTCACGATCAGAATTTGTCTGTCTCAGTTAGATATCTGACGGTACAAACTGAGTGCTATAACGAGTCTACACATAGGATGCGTGCTTTCCAGTTGGTTTTTTTCTTCCACGGTCTGTCTTTCTGTTTCCCACTCTGACTGATTTCTGGAATGGCCTGTTCCTTGTGGATGGGTTCGAAGTGCCATCCATTGATAGCCTTTGAATATTAGAACTGGTTCTATGAAAGAAATGCACTACTGATACTACAACTACAACAACAATTACTACTACTATTACTACTATTACTATTACTACTACTACTACTACTACTACTACTACTACTACTACTACTACTTCTATTACTACTACTATTACTACTACTACTTTTACTATTACCACTGGCGGCTCCACTGGGGCCAGGGGCCCGTGCCTCCCCTATTGAGATCCTGGCCCCCAGTGGCCCCCAGTTGGGACCCTATACTTAATGCTACATACATTAAACAACAAATGGTTGGCCCTCATGATTAGAAGTTGCCCCCAACGGCCCCCACTTGCCAAATCCTAGAGCCGCCACTGACCACCACTACCACTACTACTACTATTATTATTTTCACTACTATTACCACTACTATTACCACTACTACTACCACCACTACCAGTACTACTACTATTATTATTTCCACTACTACTACCACTGCTATTACCACTACTATTACCACCACTACTACTACTTATGCTATTACTGCTACTATTACAAGTAATCTTACTACCACTACTACTGTTGCATATCTCTTCGCTTCCGAGCCTTTGTTATTGTTCGTTCTGACGTCTGTCTCACTCCAATCCCGAGAGGATTTGCAAGATAAGACATGATAGGAAAATACGTGATTGGATATAATTTTATCAGTGCCGGTTCCAGGAGTTCTTGGTGGGGATGAAATGAATTCATAAGAAGTTGGTGGGGTTGAAAAGAGAAGGGAAAATCAATAAACTTTGTCGGAAAAGGTTGACAAAAGAAAAATTTCTCCCTAATTTTATTACACTTTTAACCGAAAAAATGGGTTGACAAGCAAAAAAGGTCATCCGCACGTTTTCCCCGTAGTTTTACTAGATTTTTACAAAAAATAGGTTTCACAAGCGAAAAAAAGTCCGGAAGTCCGGTGGGGGATGCATCCCCAGTCATCCCCCACGTGGAACCTCGCCACTGAATTTTATTGAGTCAGTTATTCATCGAATGAGTTTCCTTTAAAAGATTTTTCCTGATTTTTCAATTAATCTCCAGCCTAACAAAATGAAAACTACGAGATATAGGAAGTCTAAAGATTGCTCTGACATTTTGAAATATTCCGTCGCACTCTGCCTTAAGGCACCCCGCGGTCCGCACTAAAAACACCGATGCATCCAATATCTGATTGACTGCTAATTTCATATCATATCCCCTGGGCGCAATATGTTCCTCAGAATAGACGTCTAGAAAAAGTGCCAAATAGACAGGACTTATCTATTATTGCAACTAATTTATATTACCTTCTAAAACATGAATTAGGGCCTAACTCCGATGACAGGCGCGCCTTTGAGTAGAAATATAAGAGGCGCTATATAAATGCTTTATTACATTACATTACATGAATCCATTGCTTTGGATGTCACAGAATTTCGAGAGCGTATTCCATTCATAAATTTGCACACCGTTGTTCTTACTGATTATCTTTCTAGGTTTAGGTCCTTTGGTAACCTCACCATTCAAAAGTTACTCTTATTCTGTGTTTTTCCACGATCAGTGGCGGTTCTGCCATGTCGATGACTGGGGATGCATCCCCCACCGGAGTTTTTTTGCTTGTAAACATATTTTCCGTAAGCTTTTTTTAAAATTTACATTCGGTGAACTTAACCACTTAACTGGGGATCCCGGATATATCCGTCCATTTTACACTGAGTTACAGTTAAATACACAGTTAAGGGGTTAATTAATACAGCGGATGACCTTTTTAGCTTTTTTTGCTTGTCAACCCATCTTTGCGGTAAATTTAGGAAACGTCCACTTTAAAATACTGCGGATGACGTTTTTTGCTTGTCGGCCTTTTCCGGCAAGGTTTATTAACCCCTTAACCGTGTATTTAACTGTAACTCAATGTAAAATGGACGGATATATCGGTGACGCCCAGGTTAAATTAACATTACAGTGGGCAAAATACTAAGAAAATAATTATCGTTGTTCTATCATTTAGTTTTTTAACTTTGCACTTCCCACTAACTCCCTAAAAATGTTTTCATCTCCTCCCACCAAGAATTCCTGGAAGCGCCACTGTCCACGAGCATTTTGTGGCCATTGCTTTTGTCACAGCCATGTATCCATCCGTGTTTATTCTAGGCCTTCTCTGGGGGGGTGGGGGAATCCCCCCAAGTTTTAAAATTCCTCAAAATTTTTATATGTTGCATGGGGGATGGCAATTTCTCCCCAAAAGTGTGACGACTCAGACCTTGTCCCTTCCAAACATTTCAAAATCCCCCAATGTCAAGGTGGCTCGAATGAACACTGGCATCCATCATCCAGCCGATTAACATGGTTCTGTCATTGTATTCTCAATTGTCCTTTCAATCGATGAACGCGACCTGTTTGCAAATGATGAAGAGGACTAGCCAAGCATATTGCTCTGTCGGTTTATAATCAGTGGCGGTTCCACGCGGGGATGAGTGGGGATGTATTCTCACCGGACGCTTTTTTTTTCTTGCAAAACCTATTTTTAGGGTAGAAGTCTAGTAAAACTACGGGGAAAAACTGCGGATGACCTTTTTCTTGCTTGTCAACTAATTTTTCCGTTAAAAAGCTGTAGTAAACTTAAATTAGGGATAAGATTTCCTTTTGTCAGCCTTTTTCGAAAAGTTTATTGATTTTTCCTTCTATTTTCATGCCCCCCACCAACTTCCTATGAATTCATTCATTCCCCACCCGCCAAGAAATCCTGGAACCGCCACTGTCTATAATGATCATGTTGTAGGCTCACGCAATCAGCCATCTTGCCCCAGTCTTTGAACGTTCAAGATCTCGCACATTCACTGCAAAATTTTCGAGCAAGATTAAAAGCCCGGTAAGCCCGTGTTTTTAACCTGGCTCATCCACCATAGACCCTCAGCTGGATGTCTGACCGGATATCCTGGATTTGACCTGGATCTTTCGTGATTGAGATTTGGCGTAGCCTACCATAGGCAGACGCTTCTATCATCTATGCACTATGAAGTGGCGCTATAGAAGTTCAAGACTAGATTAGAGCAGATTGGATCCTTAATGCTGGATTGGATCTTCTTCTGGTGCAGAAGGCAGCCATGCATTCAAGTGTTATTTATTCAAAGAAACCGACCGAATTGACAACTTCAAGTGACAAGTTGAAGACAGATTGTTACACGGATACACGGATATATTGGCCAAGAGTGCAAACAGAGCGTCTTCCGTCTTGAATTCGACTCTTTTAGAGAATCAAGTCGGTGACCACATCAAAAAACAGACACACAAATATTGACTCGTGAGATTACATGAGCCGGATCAATCGGGAAGACGATTCGTCAGGAATTCCATGCAGTCCAAAGTAGTGCGGTGTTTTATCCAGACTCCATGCCTTGGAAGGAAGGAGGGGAAATTGAGGCATTTGGGGTAAAAATTGACTTGGCTGGAGGGAAGAGACAGTTCAATGCAAAACTTGTGTAAGTGCTGTAATTTTTTTTACGATGTTGAGGCTTTGAGGGGATGATTTGCGATATCCCCCTAAAAGACCTAAATAAAACACTGAAAGCAGTGGGTGTTTGACTACTCCAACCACAAAGTATTTACCACCTCCAACGTCACGAGAGGGCAGATAGCTAAAAGCCAAGTTTTATAACCCCCGCCAAGCTTCGACCTCAACCAGTGGGTTCAACCCCACCCCACTCCTAAACCCTGCAAATTGCACACCGAGGCGTTGCATAACATCCATTAAAAAATTTATGAATACACTGTAATGTCAAATTTTAAGTCCTTGTCATTAGTTCAAATGCACATGAACTCTTTTATTAAGACATCACCAACAAAGACTTAAAGAACCAAGCATCAGATCCGTTAGAAGCTAGTTGAACCTTTTATAAAGTTTTATTCATCTGGTAAAATCTTTAATTCTATGGCACTAATGCAAAGCAACAGTCGGCGACCGTAGATTCAGTGTTTCAGCAAGATTAATTGCCAGCCGAAATGACTTGAATAATCCACTCATTATCGGCATTCGCGTTAATACACAAAACTCTGCGGAGAAAGAAAACGTTCAGAATTAACAATGATTGATTCCACTCCTTCGAGCAATCCATTAGCCGCCGGGAAGGGCAAGTGACGGTCGAGTTGAGTTGCTCCTAAATGATCCAGAGACATTGGAAGACGTGTGCGGCAAAAAGTGAAATTACGTAGGAGGGACAGAGAGAAAGTCATACACAGAGAGAAATCGAAAGACAGATACAGAGGAGACAGATACAGGGAGAGAGACAGAAAGAGATACATAGATGTATGTATGTATGTATGTATGTATGTATGTATGTATGTACAAATGGATGGATGGATGGCTGATGGATGGATGGATAGATGCATGGATTGATAGATAGAGAACTTGTGACGAAAAGTTCTATGACCAAAAGTCCGATATCCAAAGAGACAGAGGAGAGACAGAAACGGTGTGAGAGAGGTACAGTAACAGAGACATAGAGAGAGAGACATACATACAGACAGAAAGAGACAGAGAGACACAGGAGAGACAAAGAGTGGGAGATACAGAAACAGAGACAGACAGAAATACAAAGACAGACAGAGTTAGAGAAAAAGACAGAGGTACAGGGAGGCTAAGAAAGTGTGAGAGAAATCAACAGGAAATACACATACTACAGAGGCGCGGTTCCACGTGGGGGTTCAGTGGGGGTACATCCCCCACCGGACTTTTTTTGCTGGTCAAACTAATTTTTGGTAAAAGTCTAGTAAAATTCGGAGAAAATTGCCTTTTTTTGCTTGTCAGCTTTTTTTATTTTTCTGAAAAATTTATCGATTTTCCTTCTCTTTCCATCCCCCCTCCAACTTTCTTTGAATTCATCTCACCTTCCCCCACCAAGAAATCCTGGAACCGCCACTGCATGCTATTCTTTCTCTAAATTTTCTGCATGCATGTAATTTATTCACGATACAAAAGACACACAGGAAATCAAGACGGCAAAGCACCTTTCACTGCTGTAAAATGGCTCAGCAAAGAAGAGTAAGAGAAATTTCAAACAAGCAAACCAACAACAAAATACTAGTACTACTGCTACTACTATTACTATTACTACTATTACTACTACCACTACCATTACTACTACTACTACTACTGCACTACTACTACTACTACTGCTACTACTACTACTACTACTACTACTACTACTTGCCACTGCTACTGCTACTACTACTACTACTACTACTACCACCACTACTACTACTACTACTACTACCACTGCTACTACTACCACTACTACTACCACTGTACCACCACTGCTACTACTACTACTACTACTACTACTACTACTACTACTACTACTACTAATACCAATAATAATAATAATAATAATAATAAATAATATAATAATAATAATAATAACTGGGTTATAATCTATTTGACTGTAAAGCGCTTTTGTCTTTGGCCTTCGTCATGTTACGGCGCTCTATAAATTGTCCTGTATAGATCTGATAGATGATAGATGCATGGCTTAGCGGGATGTTTGTCTGCTCCATCTGTTATTTTCCAGTATTAACATCTTTAAAGTGAAATAGTGCGTTAACAACTTGCACCACTGTTCAATTTTTACTCATGTATAGAACCGTAGTAAATGCCAGACCACCGAAGACAAAGGCGCTATTTACCGACGCGTGCAACGCTCGCGTACATTGCACCTACTCAAAGCCTAAATCATCGGACAGTTTTTCTCTGATGACCAAAAAATCTTTATTACCCAGACAGTCCACACTACAGTAAGCTTAACCCTTCAGACGCTGTGTACAAAGCCGACATCTACCGACACGCACACACACACACAGACACGCACACTTATTAGCTTAGTTGTTCATGTTTTATCGTAGCGCTACACACTCCGGAGGTTCTCAGCAAGGAAGATGAAAGGTTTCTTCTTGAGCGTAGACAGGGATGCTAGTCAGTGGCGTGCCTGGGGGGGGAGGGCGAAGCGGGCGGTCAGCCCCAGGCGGCACAAGAACGGAGGCGACAATATACAAGAATTATTTGTACGCACTATAAAAAAAATCGCCATGTATATATTTTAAAAACAGTCATTTGCAATAATTCGTTTAGCAGCTATGCATATTTGCATATACTAAACCGGTTTAGCTTTTCAGAGGGCTGGGCGTGCCGACGTTGCTATTCAAATTAACATTAGTTTTAACCAGTCAGTGACGGACGAGGATTCAATCAATCAATCAGTCAACTTTGAAATGTTGTAGCGCCACTATCATAATGCCCAGGGCATCAGCCGATGGAAGATTGGTTGATGCCCGGTCAGCCAAAGTAAAATGTGGATGCCCCCTCCGCCACCTCGGTGTTAGGTGCTACCCCTCCGCCAGGGGCGTAGCCAGGAATTTGATTTGGGGCTGTATAGTGTGATTTGGGGGTATAATTTAAAAAACTGTGAAAATCTTAAAAACATTAAAATTTTTAAGGTAATCTGATTTTTTGGGGTATACATACCGATATACCCCCGTCGCTACGTCCCTGTTGCTAAGCAAGAAAAGGGTCGCCGAGTCAATGTGGATGCCCCCATCATGTGGATGTCCGGGGCCGCCGCGCCCCTACGCCCCCATCTGCACGCCACTGCCACCAGTATTAACTACACGGAGACCAAAGCCAGTGACTATATTGCCTTTGCCTTATTAATTAATAATTTTATTTAATAATTTTGACCACGTTTACTGGCGATCAAATTAGGTTTGGAATAGGTGTGGGGCAATTGGAATAGGGACGGCACCTATGACACCGCCCCGGACGGTGGCGTAGCCAAAGAGGGTTTTGGGGGTCACATCCCCCTCTGCCGACCCAAAATAATTTGTAAGCTCTAAAGAGTAAAGACGTAAGGTGACGACCTTTTTTACTTGCCAAGATTTTTCGAAGTTGGTTATGATCGAAACCAACCCCCCCTTCCGAAAATCTTGGATACGCCACTGGCCCCGGGTACCAAATACCATAGGTGAGGCACTGGTAATATTGTCTTTTTTTGCATAGTTTCTTCTTAAAGCAATTTTATCCAAACAGAACGTCACCTCGACCAAGATTTACAGCATCTGCTCCGAAATAATCCGGCTTATGGCATTATATGCTAACAAGTAAGAGAGAAGAACAGCGAGAAAATCAATTATCCGCAGACGACACATTCCAACCGAAAAAGCGCTATAAAAATGTCGAGAACAACACTCGTCACCATGAAGCATGAATAATAATACTGACAACAGAAAGACTGTCTGTAGTTGCCGACACATCTATGTGTCTATGCCCCCAGAGGCAAGCCTGTGTAGCAGTGGCGGCTCCACCGGGGAGGCCAGGGGGCCCGTGCCCTCCCCTATTTAGTGCCTGGCTCCCCCAGTGGCCCCTCTGTTGGAACCCTATACTTAATGCTACATACATTAAACAACAAATGGTTGCCCCCCCATGATTAGAAGTTGCCACCCCAACGGCCTCCCCACTTGCCAAATCCTAGAGCCGCCACTGCTGTGCAGTGACATTTCACCAAATTGAGTTGCCATTAATAATATCAGCTTCAAAATGCCATCGAATGACATTGCTTTCGTTCTGAACTTTACACTTTAATCTTTTCATGTGGGACCATTATATTCCCAGAACCGCAGGAAGGAAAATAAACTTACGGCCCTCATGCAAGCAGCTCGTGTATACATACATGTATGTATGTATACATACATGTATATATACACGATATATATATATATCAGGAAAATGACGGACGAATATATATATATATATATATATCTGTTTTAGTCATTTGTCATAATAGCTTGTCCAATGAACCTTGTCAAAATTGGACCAAAGCTTAATAATAATAATAATAATAATAATAATAATAATAATAATAATAATAATAATAATAATAATAATAATAATAATTCCGGTGGCTGCTTCGAAAAACTCCTAAAAACACGCCTATTTAACAAAGTCTACAATTTCCAGTCCTGCATTTTCCACCCCGGAAATTTCGTCCGTCATTTTCCAGTCCGGCTTTTTCCAGTTATTGACATTTTTTGTCCGGCATTTTCTTGTCCTGCATTTTCAGCGTTCCCGTATCCAGCACTTGATGTATTAGTTTCAGCATTGACTGATTTTCTCACTGACTGACTGCTTCGCTGACACAAAAGTGCTGAAATTGGAGCGAAACAAAATCCCGACCATGCTACAACGATCCTACCGTCACTATATATTGCTTATATGGCAACGCGAATGATGGGTAAAAGTCACGTGATCTATAAATGTCTTGAGCACAGCAAATATAGGCTGATTAATGATACTGTGATATCACCATGTCAAATATTGTGTATATACACACATATATATATGTATATATATACCACCATCATATATATATATATGTTTATATATATATATACATATTATTATTTCTTTCTAGGCAGGAACCTGTATATGCAGTATATATATATATATATATATTTCTTGTATCTCTGAAAACATATTTGTTTACAGTAGTACACAAGCTGAGACGCATTAGGTTTAATTATGCGCCTAGAAAGAAATAATATATATATATGTATATATATATAAACATATATATATTATATATATATATACATATATATATGTGTGTATATATACACAATATTTGACATGGTGATATCATATATATACATACATACATATATACATATATACATACATATATACATATATACAGAGGCGTCATTTGGAGAGCTGGGGGGGACCACGGCCCCCCCAAGGAAATGAAAATATTAATTTATAAAGTATTAATGTGCATAATGTGCAAAAAACAGGGACGTCATTTGGATTGAGGGGCATGTTTGTGTGTTATGTGCTTGATGTCGAGCAATCCGAAGTAACTAATCGTAAAAAGGACCGACAAGCAAAAAGTCGTCAACTTTTTGCAATCAAACTGTCAGGTCGAAAAATCGCAAAAATTTAAAAAAATTGAAAAATTTGCAAAAAAATTTTCTCGCCCCCCCACAAGAAAAGTGTGAAATGACGCCACTGCATATATATATATATGTGTGTGTGTGTGTTTGTGTACGACTGAGAATGTTTTGGAAGAGCTAGAGGAGCATATATATATATATATATATATATATATATATATATATATATATATATATATATATATATATATATATATATATGACAAAATTCACAAACCCATCTCTGCAGAGTAACAAATATTTTGTTCTCATCTCTCCTGCAGCAGCATTTTAAACTGTACACGTATAGTTCATTTGACAACTTGCACAAAACGCATAGTTCTTCTTCAGACCACATCGACGCTCACGCTAAAAACATCATCTCCGCAGACCAATAGATTTCAATACAAAGAAAACGATTCAACTCTCTTCTTCTGTTTGGCTGTGCGTTTCTTTCACTCGACCACAGCTCTGTATTTATGAAGACATCACAGGTAACAGAAAATATTCACAAATGCCTCTGTCCAGGAAAGCATGCTTTTTCTCAAATATCAACATTAACAAGGAGATACTAAATGGGGTGGGGGTGGGGTGCAGTGTTTACTCTAGACTCCGGGACTCTGGGGGGATTGACAAGGCCGGGGGGAAGTCAGCTAGGGGATGCTGCTGTTAGTTGATGTAGTATGCCAAAATTTCCGAGAGAATTTGAAATTTCCGGGAAAAGGGCAATTCCTCTCCCGGAAACGGTCTAGATTAAACCCTGGTGGGGTGTATAGTGGGGTGTATGGTGTATGGTGTATAGTGGTATGTGTGGTGGTAGGTGGTAAACCCTGTGGTAGTGGTGGTAGTGGTAGGTGTATGGTGGTAGTGGTAGGTGTATGGTGTATGGTGTATAGTGGTATGTGTATGGTGGTAGGTGGTATAGTGGTGTATGTAGTGGTAGTTGTGGTAGTGATAGGTGTATGGTGGTAGTGGTAGGTGTATGGTGTATGGTGTATGGTGTATAGTGGGGTGTATGGTGAAATTCTCTGCGAGAGCAGAGAATTAGTTCTCTGTTACAATTCTGCCGTCCAAAAGAATACATTCTGATCCGACAATACATTCTACAGAATACAATGCTTTGTTCTGTAATTAACGACGACTTGTGATCACAAATGTCTGAACGGCATGATAAAAGGTAAAAGTATGTAGGCCTTACACTCCATAGGCTCAGCGCCCGATAAGGAAAAGGCAATGGGGGGGGGTGTTCCCAGTTAGCCTTACTCTTTCGACCTTATAGAACCTTTTCGGTTTTAGCGTGTTCGCTTTGTAAATTTTCGATTTAAAGACAGACATTATGGCCTTTGCTGCGAATCAATGCATCAAGTCTGCACTATACGCATGAAGTTACACATAAAGCCGAGGTAACCGGACCATGGATAGAATCGGTGATAACGTTTGTTGGCCCCAAAACAGCAATAAAAAACGTCAAGCGCGCGCGTGTGCGTGTGTGTGTGTGCGTTGACTATGAGCACTCATGCACGCCTCGTTCTGGGTTGCATATTGAACCCGAAACCTGCACATCCGAAAACCCGATGCGCCATATAATCACTAGACCATTCAGTGCTGTGGAGACTACTGGGAGGATGGGCGGAGCATTATATGTCGTAACTCAACGCAACCCGTCGACGATAGTTAACCAACGCTCCGATTGTGCACTAATCGTCGTAGACCGACGGTGTGGTCGAATGTAAGTGAAAACGAAAAACAAGATTTGCCAAAACGGATTTGAACCCAATGGTCGGTCTATTCAAAATTATTTCAAAAGAGAATTTCGTTATTCGGTAAGTCAACTTGGTTGAAAGCACAGTAAACAAGTTACTCTTCAATTTATCAAGATCCTGACTTCTGACACAAATAAAAGTAGTAGTAGTAGTAGTAGTAGTAGTAGTAGTAGTAGTAGTAGTAGTGGTGGTGGTGGTAGTGGTGGTAGTAGTGGTGGTGTAGTAGTAGTAGTAGTAGTAGTGGTGGTGGTGGTGCAGTGGTGCAGTGGTGCAGGTGGTAGCAGCAGCAGCAGCAGCAGTGGTAGCAGCATAGTGGTAGCATAGTGCAGTAGTGGTAGCAGTAGTAGTAGTAGCAGTAGTAGTAGCAGCAGTAGCAGTAGTAGTAGTAGTAGTAGTAGGGCGCGGCGCGATTTTTGGGGAATGGGAATCACTGCCCAACTGCATCCCCTACTGCTACATCCCCACCACTACATCCCCACTGCTACATTTCCCAACAACTACATCCCTCAAGCTCGACATAACCCCTCACTGCTCCAGGTCACAAATCGCACCCTGAGTAGTAGTAGTAGTAGTAGTAGTAGTAGTAGTAGTAGTAGTAGTAGTAGTAGTAGTAGTAGTAGTAGTAATCTATTACAACTCATCAGTGATAGCTTAAGAGAATAGTAGACTCACTCTGGATATGACGGGCATTAAAGGTGGACAAATATCCAATCGGACTTTAATCTCAGCCGATATGTGTTTCACTAATAATATACAGGGTGTCTCAGAAACCTTCCAGCAGAAAAACTATGATTTCTTAAAAATTCCTAAATATATTTCTATCAAAATTGCCACACGTGTACAGCACATACTTTTCCACCTTTGGGCTTATTTTCATCTCATTTGCATGTAAGATGGCCATATTGTGAGATATTAAACTCAAACTTTGATTTTTACTACTCAGTCGCAGCATGACAGGCCTAAATATCTAGCTTCACATAAATTTGGTTTCATGTCTAGTTGCCAAATTGCCCATCATTGCAGAAAACCAAATAAATCAGTTAAATAGGTTAAATAAAATACAAAATATCCCTTTGCTATGCATAAACCAGTGGCGACTCCACCGGGAGGCCAGGGGGCCCGTGCCTCCCCTATTGAGTGCCTGGCCCCCCAGTGGTCCCCCTGTTGGGACCCTATACTTAATGCTACATACATTAAACAACAAATGGTTGGCCCCATGATTAGAAGTTGCCACCCCAACGGTCCCCCCACTTGCCAAATCCTAGAGCCGCCACTGGCATAAACCAGTGGTTGGGTGGGGGTTCAGTAGGCAGTGACCAAGAATTCCCTCTCTTTTCCCATGTAAATACCAAAATGGGTTTCAACAATGCTTGACACTAATCAGGAAAAAACGGCATTTAAAAAGGATTTATAGAATTTGTATCTGTATACCTGTCAACTGCAGGTATAAGCCAACATTCATTTAAGATTACATAGAGAAAAGCCGACGCAGAATACAATCTATCATTTACGATAGATGTTAAAGTAAGTTCAATTCTGAACTCGCTTAAATTCTGCTTATCAGTGGCGTAGCCAGAATTCCGGAATAGGGGGTGTCACATCGACATTTTTGGATAAAAAGGTCTGACAAGCAAAAAACGTCGTCTTGAAAATCGTTTTCAACTCTTCTGCATTCTTTTCAATCTCATATACTGTATTACCTATAATACCACCATGAAAACTACACACTAAAACTACAAACTAATGTTGCGATATAGGGACTTCTGGAAAAAATGGTATTGATCTTCATCTACACCTGCTGCCAGCCATTTTATGATTGCCATCGTTAGATAAAAAGTGATGTCATCAGTTGCAAAATTAAAGTCAGTATGTATAATTCTCGAAAAAGCCAAATTTTTAGGTAAAGCTCATCTCTGAAATCGGCAAATCATTCAAAGTTGAGAGAAATTATTATGACGTCGAGTAAAGAAGCTTACATTCTTGAAGGAACAATAACTTTTTTTCTATTTGGACAACCTCGTATCAACAATAAAAATTATCTATCATGTCCTCCTTCAGATGATAAAAAGTCCGTTTTGTCAATTACTTTGAATATATATATATATATATATATATATATATATAATCATCTTGTATATATATCTTGTATGTATATATACAGTATATATATATATATATATATATATATATAAATGCAAAATGTTTTGAATGGAGGTAGCCAGACACCTGCGTACATTCATTTTAAGTCGGTCCACGTGTGCTGCATATAGTCCATGCAGCTCACGATTAGTCGACTAAATCTTTGCAGGGCTTCATTCAGATTACACAGCAAACTTCAAACGTCTTCTCATCGATTTCCTTACAGACAGACAGTACAACACAAAACAAGCTTACCCAAACACATACACACATACGCTCAAACACACACACATATACACAAGCACGCACACAGAGGAACATTTTTCGAAATGCCCTCCTGTAATAGTTTAGACCAGAGATGTCCATGGGTTGGGTTAACCCATGGGTTGGGTTGGGTTGGATTGGGTTGGGTCAGACTTTTCCGTATTAATGGTGGGTTGGGTTGGGTCAGAAAATAAGTCATGGTTTAAGAAACTGTAATGTATTACAGTGGGTTGGGTCGGGTCAAATAAACCTCTTATCGGCATGGGTTGGGTTGGGTTGGAGATTTGATGGGTTGGGTTGGATTGGGTTGTAAAAAGTGGACCCATGGACATCTCTGGTTTAGAGTTTAGACGACATTTTAGACCAGGGAGAAAGTGAGGATTTGCTTCATATCAGCAAAGGAATCATATTTTAAAATGCTTAAGACTTCGTAGAGAAAACAGCCACGCAGTAATAATGTGCTTTTCCGCCAAATACTGAGACAGTGCGGTCCCATAGGACATCTGTCAGTCCAGACAAATCAAGTCCTCTATATCCCTCCCTCTCTCTCTGTCTGTGTCTGTCTGTCTCTCGCTCTCCGTGTCCCTCTCTTTCCCTCCCTCTCTGTCTGTCTCTCTATCTGTCTCTCTATTTGTCTCTCTGCCTTTCTCTCTGTATGTGTTCCTGTCCGTCTGCCAGTCAGTATGTCTCTCTGTGTGTTGCTCTCTGTCTATGTCTGCCCCTCTCTATCTGTCTCTGTCAGTTACTGTCTGTCTACTGCCCTCTGTCTTTGTCTGTCTCTGTCTCCGTCCCTGTCACTCTCTATGTCTTTCTCATCTCTCTCTTGCTCTCTCTCCTCTCCATCTCTCTCTTTCTCTAAATCTCTGTCGGTCTCACTCTCACACTCCCTCTTTCCCTCTTTCCCTCTTTCCCTCTCTCTCTCTCTCTCGGCTCAGTTAAGCTAAAAATGACCATTAGACTATATCTAAATCTTACTTACTTATAGCGCTTCGCTAATAATGCACTCGCTCATCGGGGCAATCCAGAGCCCCTAAGCAGATCATACTGGATTCCATACTGTAATACCCTCGATGGCTCAGTTGGTAAAAGCGACACTGCCTGTCGTCAACCTGGGTTCGATCAGGACCGTCTATAGAGAGAGTAAGGACCCCTGTAGGCCTATACAAAGAAGGTTTGTGGACCTTTAGACAAAGTTCAACACACATACACACAAATGCATATTAATTAATAAAGGTTATATGTCAAACAAAGCTACAAGGCATTTTCCTGCACACGCAAAGTATGAAGTATATGTTGGATTTTTTGTAAAAATTTGATTGGAGAAACATTGACAAATGCCCCCTTTATTGGGCCCCTCTGGGCTCCACGCAGGCTTATTTTTACACCCCTAACACCCCCAACACCCCAAACCAATTTAAGTCCGACACCCTCCACCCCACCCCCACCCCCGCCCCAATCTCAGGTATGAGATGACCTTTTCTTTACTTGTCAGACTTTTTGACAGGGGACCCCCAGAATTTACCGACACCCCCAAAATTGATAATCCTATAAATAACCCTGTCTCAACGGGTCCCGGAACAATGTGATGACTGCACCCCTATCCTTCCTCAGGCCTGAATGCGACACGCGGGCACTAACATGTCCGTCGACGCAAAGTGGAAACCAATAGCTCATTATCATTACATAGTGGCGTAACCCTCGGAGAGGGAGGCGGGGATCGGCCCAGAGCCGTAGCTAGGGGTCGGGGGGGCGAGGAAGCCGCCCCGGGCGCCCACCTGTGGGAGGGGCGCATTTTGGATGTGAAAAAATAAATAAAAATAGTTCTGCATAAAAAAAAAAAAGGTCATCACCCCGAAAAATGAAAATGGATAAGTAAGTTGCATGACGACTAAAAAATGCTGTATGACAACTAAAAAAAGGGCGTCACCGAAATTTAGGGGCGCAAAATATGAATCTTGCCCCGGGCGCCGAAAACCCTAGCTACGGCTCTGGATCGGCCTCTCCCTATTCTGGCCGGGACCGATCGTGAGATTTGCGTAAAACCCTTGAGTTATTGAAGGGGCGGGGGAGAGAGGGGTAATGTGGTATGATAAAAGTGAATACGTGGGTTTGCGATGGACTCCTTAGTGACCTGTTTTTGATTGTCGGAGTCTCCTCCCCCTCGAAAATATCGATGTGTCCTCCCTATTCTGAAACTCTGGCTACACCACTGTTTATTATCAAGGAGCCGTATCAGGGGCGTAACGAGGGGGTATATCGGTATATATATATATATATATATAAAATCATATATATATATATATATATATATAAAATCAGTATATATATAATATATAATATATATATATATATAAAATATATAAAATATATATAATATATATAATAAAATATATATAATATATATATATATATAATATATATAATATATAAAGAACCCCTAACATCAGTATAAATATATGTACAGTACATGTTTTTGCACACATGGTGACAGTAAAAACCGGACTACATTAAATATAAAACCAAATGTGACTAATACCAATTTTGCAATATCACAATATAATATATATATATATATATACATATCTATATGACATATATAATATCAATATAACCAATACCAATATATCAATATCACAATATAATATATATATATATATATAACAATATATACCCCCAAATTCATACTCCCAAATCAAATTCCTGGCTACGCCTCTGAGCCGTATCAACGTACGATTTACGATATCAATTTTTCTATCACTCCGGTGGGCGAGCGAGTGCCCAGGGATTGAACCCAGGCTGTGACGGGCCATCTATGGCAGGCCGGACGCTCTACCAACTGAGCCATCGGGAACCAGAGTCCGTGCAGCGAAATGACTTTTGGTATTCATCATCATCACTGACTCAGCATCTCATCGGCATGCCAATAGAATTCAATTACCTTATTTGGACGCTTCTTTATGATCGCAAGGCTAATGAAGAAAGACAGACACACTGCCCCAAGAATAGGCCTATAAATAATTCTCCACTTACAATAACCTACGCCCGCAATCAATATGTGCGGCTATATTTTGTATTTCTGCATGGGAGAGTTCTTACTTATTGAATTAGTTGCTAGTTATGGTTTCATTGCACATAGAGTTGTGTAGAGTAAGGACTTCCGGTTTCCGACTCTGGACAGTCATGGACATTTATATTCTTTTTGTGAATAAAAATCTTTAAAAGTCACCGTTTGCGTTTGAAATCCTTAATTCTTCAACAGTATATATATACATATCTATATCACATATATATATATATATATATCACATATATATCTATATCACATATATCACATATTCAAGAATAGTAACAACAACAGTGCTGTTTTCTAATATAGATTGATATCAATTGACAACAATACTCCACAATGATAATTAATTAATTAATTAATTAATTAATTAATGTTATTTCAAACAAGGCTACAAGGCAGTTTTCCCATACACGCAAAGTATGAAGCATATGGTGGATTTTTCTTGTAAAAATTATGTTGTGTAAACATTGAAAAATGCTCCCCTTTATTGGTCCCCCTCTGGGCTCTACGGGCCCCGGAACAATGTTCTGACTGCATCCCTCATTAATCATTAATCATAATCCATCTACCGTCGGTGAAACGATGGAAGAAGCCAAGAGAACGAATGTATCCCAATATGATTACAGTGGCGGCTCCAGGATTTGGCAAGTGGGGGACCGTTGGGGTGGTAACTTCTAATCATGAGGGGCCAACCATTTGTTGTTTAATGTATGTAGCATTAAGTATAGGGTCCCAACAGGGGGGCCAACTGGGGGGCCAGGCACTCAATAGGGGGCACGGGCCCCTCTGCCCCCCCCACGGTGGAGCCGCCACTGTCTGATTATAACCAAGCAGTTTTCTAGCACTGCTCGTATTTTCCAGAAATAAGTAAGTAATATCCCGTGAATTTATATAGCGCTTTCGAAATAGTAGCAGCTCAGTAGCTGCGAATATTATGCACTCAGTCTAAATTTTCGAAATAGCTGTACAGCCAAAAACGGTGGGGTGGTGGTCAGTTAGTGAGGGTCATTTTGTCCAAAGGGTCGTCATGGTGTTTATTTACGGTACTCAGAGTCCACGTACAGTCAGCGAAACAGTGGACAGGTCAAGAGAACGAGTGTTCGCAGGTTTCTAGATTTAAAAATCGACAGCGAACTCAATGATCCGACAGAGGAAGGAAACGAATTTCCGAATTTTGGGTTCAAAACAGAACAGAAAATGCTCTCCTGTCAGGTCCAGTTCGATTACTAGAAAAACAGCAAAGCACGAACTTAGAATGATTTAAAGTGGTTTAGCTAGAGGCATTACTGCCTGTGTGAAAGCCACTAGGGGCACTAACGGGGCTTGAACCCGCTCCGTCAGCCTGACGCTCCAGCACCGTAACCCACTCTGACTTTAGAGTTATTCGATTACTCGAAACAGCAAAGCACGAAACAGACAATTCAATGCTCAGTGAGACCGCTTGTACGATCTAACAGGAATTTCATATACCTCGGCAGGCTGGTCCATCGATATATATATATATATATATATATATATATATATATATATATATATATATATATATATATATATATATATCACGTTCTTTTCCACACCTCGAACCGGACGAGTTAGCACACTATTTCTATATGTCTCCGGACAATTTTTTCATAAGTCCCTCGGGAATGAAGTACCGAGGGATATATATATATATATATATATATATATATATATATATATATATATATATAATATATAGCACGAAAAATCTCCACGCATTGTCGACAATTACAAAACGGCGTTCACTTTGCCCCGGTTTCCCCTAATTTAAATAATCAGCAACCAGTAGATTCCAGTAGCGCTGACGATTAATTCATAATTCTCCTGAGCAACGAAACCGACAACCAGCAACGGAGCGGCGCTTACCTGCTCCCATCTGACATCCCTCCCGCACCGAGTCCCTGAACTGCGCCGGAACCTCTGCGACCAGCTCGTCGCCGTCGTCGTCGTCGTCTTCGGACCCCGGAGGAGGAGGAGGAGGATCAGAAGACGGTCCTTCCTTCCGGACGGTGACCGATGCGAGGCAGGCAACGATCCCCTGTCTTGACTTGACCTGCGACGGCGACAGATTATAACAGACGCAAGGAACCAGATTAAACGACCGAAATAATGAAAACGCAACAACACATGCTGACTATATATATATATATATATATATATATATATATATTATTTATATATATATACATTATGTAATATATACATTACATATATATATATACATATACATTTTATAATATATACATTACATATATATAATATATATATACTGACAATATATATATATATATATATTGTCATCGTAAAAAGTAGTCACCATCACCACCACCTTGATCATCATCATCATCATCATCATCATCATCATCATCATCATCATCATATCTGTTACCACTTTCAAAAAATTCTCTTAATGACTAAGATCATGAAACGAAAAGATTGCGAATTTGTCGTTTGACGCAATCGCGACTCTTAAGTGGATTGCGCTGTTCACCTCTTCTTCACCAACACCTCACAGGCCCCGCCTCGCCCCGCCCCTCTCCCACTATAAATAGCGTCTTCAGATGAAATTTGTTCCATGTTCTTGCTTTCAGCATCGTGTCCATCACTTCCACCCCGGAGCACAGGCAGAGCATATCACACCCCAGCAACTCAGAGGTCTGGTCTATCACAATCCTCTATATACTGTAACTGGAAATGTAAATAGAATCGGAGGACTAGTGGGTCGTTGAGTCCGACTCGATGGCAACTACGGTTCTACAACTGAACGACCATCGACGGATGTCAGGTGGCGCTATAGAAGTTTCTGGAGTCGGTTAGTTTTCGCGTGATCTTAGTGTTCTGTAAGCTGATTGGACGTTGCCTTTGTTTGCAAAACGACAGACGCGGAAACAATCAAAGCGAGCGAGTTGCGTTACGTTGATCCTAAATCGAAATTCACAGTCACTGCTACTGCACTGCAATAGACAAAGCCACTGTTTCCAATGCAAGTCTCTCTCTCTCTCTCTCTCTCTCTCTCTCTCTCTCTCTCTCTCTCTCTCACCGAACGAATGAAACTCAAAGAATGGAGTGCTGAGTTGTTAATCTTAAACCGATGTCCGCTGTTTCTCAGACGAACGATTGCCAATCTTCCAAAGTAAAAAATACACTCTATTCGGTGTAAATCTCACC